>CM061140.1:26751048-26796469 GCA_030789695.1 Scilla litardierei | reverse complement strand
ATAATACACGATGTTTATACACGATGCATATACAGGTTAAGGTTGAGGATATGTAATTGTGGATGTGGATATGTTAAATACAGGTTGGCATATCCTCAACTTGCAAGTTATAGTACATGGGATTTATAACATGATGTTTATAGCTTGAATACACCCAATTGATCAGTCAAGCACACATTCCAGGCCTCCTCCAAACAACCTAACAGAAAATATAATGTCCTTTACAATGACATACAGCCGACGAAAAAAGGTAATGAACCAGACAATCCAGTACTTCTTCACTCTACTCATTGGAACTGTGTCCATGCAATGAAACTGAACTCTAAGATCTTGTCATTCTTATTACTTTAAGGAAGGGTACTGGATCATGCACAAGTCATCATATATCTGATTTCCTTGGTTATTCTTATCTTTCAAGACCTATGTAGGTGTTTGTTACTAATCTTTCAGTAACAAAAATTCCAAAAACTATCCAAGAAGCTCTTCAACATGGCCCATGAAAAGCTGTAGTACTCGATGAATTGAAGACCCATGAAAAGCTGTAGTACTCCATGAAAAGCTGTAGTATGTGATTTGGACTCGGAGAATGCCGAATGAAAATCCTACGATTGCTTATATCTCCATAAATCAGGAACAACATTGAATCTAATTTGCACGTTCAAGTTTTCTCAGAAATGCTAGGAATTTGCAGAAGTTTGCACATTGGATGTGTTTTTACATCAAAACTGTTGTTTGCCTCAAAATTGTTTGTTTTCAAAGTTTGCATATTCAAGTCATGAACACATGCTTTTCTTTCTTCAATGTTCCAAATGCATAGCCAAATTGCATTTGTTCTCAACAGAAATAAGAAAATTTGCAAGATACATTTGGAACCTTGAGAAGTTCATCAGAATAATACCTTACTTAGAGACAATGAGTGCATTAGACAATGAATGCCTTTAGAATCGAATCACATCAGCCTACACCAAAAATAAGAAGAAACAAAATTGATCAAAACAAAATTTCGAAAAACATTGATCTTTGAGGAGAGGGAGCAAAGCTGAAGAATATAAGTCATAAAATTATTATGCAATTCAATAAGAGGTAATAATATTATGCATGCAAATGAATTGCATACAAAGCAGATATGGGTATTCTAATATTTCGATTCATTTTATTTTCATGGATATGGATCTGAATATGGATGTTTAACTCAACAAAATATTAGTCATATACGAATTGTGATTGAATTAGATTTGAATATTCATCAGATATTATGTAAATTTAAAAAGATAAGCCGTACCATTAATGTTAAAAAATCTGTGTAAAATGATAAATCATAAAATCACAGGAACTTATCAATTTATAGTGCAAAGTTCTGCATCTTGTAGTGGTCCATATGCTTGAAATACATATGCATACAAATATATTATATATATTCAGATATATGGATATGTTTACTGTTTCGATATGCATACCATATTTTTAAAATGGTTATCAAATACGGATATTTGTATTCAAAAATCGTATACAAAGTTGAATATGAAAACGATATTCAATATTTGCTTGCAACCTTTAATAGCATGCTAAAGAAAAAATGAGGATGAAAATATGCATTGATGGAGAGATGATAATATGGAAGCTCCAAAAAGATGAAGAATCCACCAATACCTAATTTTCCACATGTTTCAATAGTGCTCTAAACCAACTAAAAAGTTGATCTTAAAGTGTTGACTCTGTTGAATGTTAAACAGAATTAAGATTTTTAATTTTACATTGTATGGATCATAGCATAGTTGTTTTAAGACTAAATGAGAGTTCACAAAGTCATGTCACAGATTAAGGGTTCATCTTTTACCTGCTTCGAGATGAAGAGGTCTCCACTCTGGGCTCTATTTGGTTGAAAATCCCCGCATTCAGATTGTCCACAAACCCTTGCATATTCTTATACATCTCTCCGTATTTACTCTTGTTATCTCAATCCAATAAGTAATCCTTGACACTTGATAAGCAAAAATAGAAAAGTAGACCAACCAACATAACTCCTTCAGGGAAAAAATCAAAAAATAAAACAAACAAATAAATAATGCAGCCAATAGCCATATTTAATTTGGAAATGAAATGGCTCTTTGTTCTCCTCCCAAAACGCGAACTACATGTGCTTCACCAATGGAGAGGCATTTAACCAGTATAGGAGTCATCTCACCCTTCATAATTTTCTTGTGTACAAATGCATAACCATCCTCGAGATCGTTCTAGTCTTCAATTTCGTTATCTTCTCCATCTAATTTAATTAAAAACATCAATAAATCATTAAATATACTAATTCTGCTTGAAACTTTCCAAATAACTTTTACTCCATTCATAATTTCAAAAATAGAATCGTGTAAAGGAGAACATACTTGACATGTGACATGAAGATGATAATGCATCCAAATGAAGTAAAAGTGCTCAAAAAATCATATATATGGTGATATGTTTTGTAGTAGAAGGTTATTCATCAGTTACAGGTGTTTGTTGCCACATGTCGTCCTTCAACTAAATGTACAATCAATAAGAATAAGGACTAATTCCACAAAAAGGGAGTATTCCTAAAAAATGGGAGTACATAAAGCATATGAGGCCCTAAAAATTAAGAATCACAAAGAAAATCTTACTTCAATTTGAAGTCATATTTAAAGGGACGATATGTAGTTCATCAAGTTATTACTCCAAATCCCAACTTGTTTAACATAAAAAAGAAATTTCCAAATAGCTCACTGTATTATTTTCAACATTTGATCAAAAATAATATTGAAAACATAAAAAAACCAACCTGCAAGAGTCGTTTTCTCACACACCACCGAATTTCAACCTGCAACGTATTCAGCCTACAACATATGATCCAACCTGAAAAAACCAACATGTAACATAAGATAAAAAAGAATAAAAAGAATAGAAGATCTAAACATGAGGGGGACAACAACACCAAATTTAATTTACCCACATAACCCAGTCAATAGCCATACATAATTTGGATATGAAATGGTCCCTTGTTCTCCTTTCAAAACGTCAACTACATGTGCATCGCAATGGCGAGGCATTTAACCAGTATAGAAGTCTTAACACCCTTCACATTTTTCTTGTGTACAAAAAGCATAACCATCCTCGAGATCGTTCCAGCCTCAATTCTGACCATTTATCCATCCAATTTAATTAGAAACATTAATAAATCACTAAATATATTAATTTTGCACGAAACTAAAATGTACCAAATTGCTTTTACTCCATTCTTAATTCCAAAAAATATACAAATATTCGTCACTCGAAGTTTTCCCGCTATGAAAAGTAATTATAAACACAAATTTCCCAAAAAAAAATTAAAAAAAGTGTTTTTATGATATTGGCTGCCCAACATCAACAATTTGCTCTGTGATATATGCAGAATATTGAATAGAATCGTGCAAAGGTGAAAAGACTCGACATGCGACATGAAGACGATAATGCATACCATATGAAGTAGAGGTGCTCAAAAATTGTATATAGATGTTTATGATATGTTTTGTACCAGTAGGTTATTCATCGGTTACATTTGTTTGTTTCCACATTTTGTCCATCAACTAAAAGTACAATCAATAGGAGTAAGGACTAAATCCTCAAAAAAGAAAGGCATTCCTATGTAACTTAGAAGAAAACAAATTCTTTACTTTCCATAGAAAAAATCAAGATCAGATACGTGTTTAGTACTTACAACAACATTCTGCAAACATAGAAAAATCAAGATCTGATAAGAGTCAAGAAAACTTCCTCCGCTAGCCTAAAAGACTATTGACATTGCTTGAATTATAATAATACGTATTACAGTGAAGAACCTGATTGAATGCAAGTAGATAGGTGAAGAAACTGATTGAATGCAAGTAGATAGGTGAAGAACCTAATTGAATGCAAGAAGAGAGGTGAAGAACATGAGAAAATAAACTGATAATAACAGAAAATAAACTGAAAACAAACTGAGAATTATAACCTGGTTGTTGCAAACGTAACAGAAGAGTGTGTGGCTTGGATTGTTGCAGACGAATTTCTCCAACTCTGAAGATGAGGGGTGAAGAGGATGGGTGAAGTTGGACTTGCCATTGGGCCTCCCTGACTGCTTCACGGTGAGCAAAAGCACGACAGCCGCCATGGCGTGCGTTCGATCACAGTGAAGCAGATCAGGGAGGCCTAATGAAAACTCAAATGAGATCGAGGAAACCCTAACCCAAAGTTACCAATCTGCTTCCGAGATGCTAGAGTTAGAACTCATGCTACTGTTACCGATCGAAAAACATTAAACCTGAAGGAAATAAAAGCAACCAGATTAAATTGGAAGTTTATAAACATCAAATTGGAAGTTTATAAATTGCAGTGCAACTAAGTATATGCAATCACAAATATTAACTTAATAGGACATCCTGTATTCCAACTTAGTATATGCAGTTCCAACCTGAGTATATGCAGATAATTTATACTCATTACTGAAATCATGTATTAACTCAATATGTATATGTCTAGTTTGTTGGATGATGTTATTGCAGATGTAAACAATGTTGGGATTTGGACATGTGCTTTGTTGGATTCTTTTAAAAAGGACAGTAAGAATAATAACATGTAGTTTTACCAAGAACAAAAAAAAACTAAATTCCCAAGAACTCCCATTCTCCAAGAACTCCACTATGAATATCAACTATACTAATAAAGAAAAAACTGATTTCTCCATGAACTCTTGGAATAAAGAAAAACACAAATTGGACTCATTTCCATATCAACAGAAATTGCATATTGTATCAAAATGAATTTACACCCAGAAGAACACAAATTGAACTCATTTATACAGAGAATTTATCAAAATGGCATTCAAAAGATTTCAGAGAGGCAGAGTCAACACAAATTAGCATTCAACACAAATAGAAGTTGGCATTCTAATAAAATGCACAGGAACTGAAATCAAATGAAATTCTTGACATGATGCATATCCTGTCAAATTTCTCTGATATGCAATCCAGTTCCAAATGCATATCCAATTCGAAATGTAAATCCTGTCCAAAAATAGCAGAGCAAAATTTTTTTGCAATATACTCAGGTTGGAACTCATTTTATCAGAAATTGTGAGTTGGAACTCTAATTGCAATGGTAATATACTCAGGTTGGAACTCATTTTTCACTAAACTCAAGTCAAAAAATTTTGCCATTGCAAATCCTGTTAAAAACATTCAGGTCAGAGCAAATTCTGTCAATTCCACTGAAATTGACCCATTGCAAAATACTTAAAATTGAGAACATATACTCACAATCCTGTCAATTATCAGAGCATAGTGTGAGTATATGTTCTGAACAAATATTTAAACTTATAATACAAAATTCAGTTAACTGTTAATTTTGCATTACAATATGGGTCAATTTGCATTATAAAGTTTGGGTCAGAACAATATTACACTATACTCAATGAAATTGGGTCAATTTGCACTAATGTTCTGAAATTGCACAATATTGCACTATATACCCACAAATATTGCAAAATTGTGAGTATTGAGGTAATATGCAGGTCATGTCCAAATATTTGATGTTTATAATGCATATCATGTCCAAATATTCCGTCCAAATACTCAAATTAAAACTCAAAACTCAAAACTCAATACTCAATATTCAAACTCTAATTTTGCAGTTTCCTGTCAATACTCAAATTATATTGTTTTTCTAATTGATCATGTCAATACTGAAATTAAAATATTCAGGACCTGCATATCCTGTCCTCAATACTTAATACTCAAATTAAACTGTTTATAATGCATATCCTGGCCAAATTTTAGTATTGAGGACCTGCACATCCTGTCCAAATACTCAAATTAAAATATTTGAGATACTGTCCAAAAAGTTTATATTGCATTCATGTCCAAAACCAATACTCAAATTATATTGTTGTCATTACTCAAAGTCTCAAACAATACTCAAATTATCCTTTTCAAATTAGCAGGTCCTCAATTTATAGTGCAGTATTTTGAGCAATAAACAATAAACTGCACTGAAAAACTGCACTATCCTTTCCAATTTTGAGCTCAATACTCCTTTTGATGTAATATTTCTCAAAATTGAAAGCAAAATTGAAAAACTGCTAATATTTTGGTGTAATATTGATCAATATGCAGGTCCTCACTCAAACAATACCCAAATTAGCAGGTCCAAATTAGCATGTCCAAATTAGACAATGTAATATTGCTCAAAACTGAAAAACTGTTAATTTTGATGTCAAAAGCAAAATTGAGCTCAAAATATTAGCAGGTCCTCAAAATCAATATTAGCACTGAAATATTAGCAGGTCCTCAAAAATTTGAGTACTACTGCACTATAAACTTGAGTAATTTGGACAGGTCCTCAAAATATTAGCAGGTCCTCAAAATACTGCACTCATATTAGCAGGTCCTCAAATTATCATTTTCAGTATTTGGGTATTGTTTTAGTTTTTCAGTTTAGCATGTCCTCAAATTTGTTGTTCCTCATTTACTTAAATTTACTTCAGTTACGTAAATTTAAGTTGCCAGTAAATTTACTTCATTTACTTCATATTAGCAGGTCCTCATATTGGGTATTGTTTGAGTATTTGGGTATTTGGGGTAAATGAAGTAAATTTGAGTAAATGAAGTTTACTTACTTACCCAAATACCCAAATACTTCATTTACTGAAAACTTAAATGACAGGATACTTAACTAACAGGATATACGTAACTAAATTTGGATATGTAATTGGGATATGCAAAATTTGGACAGGATACTTAACTAAAGTAACATGATTATAAGTAACAGGATACTTAACTTCCAGTACAATGGGATTATGAATGCTTGGTAATACAATGGGTTTGGGTAATACCAATGATTTAGTTTCCAGTACAAACATGGATGCTTTAATTTTTCCAGTACAAAAATCAAACAAATAGTCAGGAACACTTCACAGATAAAAAAGCAATACTTTAATGCTTTAATTTCAGTATTCAAATTCTCTTACCCTTGATATAATGATTTAGTGACAGTATGTTATCAAAACACGAATGCTTTAGTTTTAGTTCATATTCAAATTGATTTAGTTACAGAATTTGAATATGATATCAAACATGAATGCTTGGTAAATACATTGGGTTTGGGTAATACCAATGCTTGGTAAATACATTGGTATATGAAATAAATTTTTTCAAGAGTGCACATCTCCTTGCTTGCATGCTTGAATATGATTCAAGCATTTCCCCTCCAAATGATTCAAGCCTCATGAAAAAATTTTGATATGATTCTAGCATAAATGATTCATCAAGCACAAATGATGCAAGAATGCAAGCAAATGATTCAAGCATGCAACCAAAAACTTTTGAACGTGTAATTTATTTTATCAAAACCATTATCTTTCATGTGAACCTTGTTCCCAAACTTTAACATGTAATTTCTGGAAAATATCCTAAACTTTACCCTAAAATGAAATTGAAATTTCTGGAAAATATCCTAAACTTTCCAGAAATGAAATTGAAATTTCTGGAAAAAATCCTCAAATGAAATTTCCTGAAATGAAAATGACATTTAGAGCATATGCCGGATGAACTGTATCAAAATGTAACAAAATGTGTCAAAATTTAATTTTACTTAATGCATTTGTATTTTCAGTGACAAAATTTCAGTGTTCATCATGTCATCCTCTAAAAATGACAACTCATGGCAGCAAAATCATAGATATTTTAAAATAAATGGAAGAATTTTAAGAAATGAAATTTTAAGAATTGAAATGGAAGATATTTTAAAATGAAAAGGAAGTTCCAATGCAGAGAAAAGGAGTGAAGTCACACAACTTTGAATTGCATTTGAATTCAACCCAGCAAGAATCTAATTAACATTATAAAATTTTTTTTAAAAAGCAAAATCATCATTAAATTTCCTTCAACCAAATTACCAACATGGTTAATTTCCTTCAACCATTAGTGTTACGCCTATTTGACCGAGACCCAAAAGACACGAGCCCAGGAGCCCGACTACTGGTCGAGAGCCCATCTGCATCCTCAAGCCCATTCTACAAAAGGCCCTATAGGGGATCTTCTCGAATGTCGATCTGACCCGGCCCCGATAACCCGCTGGTCACTCGCCCACTCCTGCTAAAACCGCTCCCCCGGACGCGCGACCACTAAATGGCGGTAATGGGGAGGTGATGGCATGGCGAAGAGAGCGGTGGCGAGGGGGCGGATTGATGGGGCACGATCGAGGGCGGGCGTGGGACGTGGGCAAGAGGCAATCACGCTGGGAGCTCTACAAAAGGGCCGGGAAGACAACGAAGGAAGGGACCGCATCTCAGGTATCTAAAACCTAAGGTACTCCATCAACGACCTAGCTCCCCCATCTCATCTCCTTCCTCCCCCGCTCACGCCGTGAGACGACGTTCCGATCTCCTCACGAGTCGAACCGTCTCCGCCGGGCCTCCTCTTTCAGATCTCTATCTGACTTAGGCATCGGAGGGGATTTGGCCGGAACCTAGGTCCGGCCCCCTGACGAGCGTTCTCGTCTACGCAGGTGGACAGTGGATCAACGGGCCGAGGCTTCCCCTCGCCCCTCTCCGACCTCAAAATCAGCTGCACGAGTGAGGCTTCCCCTCACCGTCCGCCCGCCGAGGCCGAGCACATCCTACCGAGGCCGAGCGTCTCAACTAAGTCCGAGGCCTCCCCTCGCCCCTCGCCGACCGTGCATCCCGCAGGACGACCGAGGCTGCCCCTCGTCTTCCTTCCTCCGAGGCCGTGCTCGTCCGACCGAGGCCGAGCGTCTCAACCTGGGCCGATGCTTCCCCTCGCCCCATCCGCACCGATTCGAAGCCCCCGAGGGACCCAAGCGGGCCCCTTGACCACGTTGACCGGGTAGTCCACGGTCAACGCTCTGTAGTGAGAAAACACTCTGAAACATCTGGCGCCGTCTGTGGGAACCGAAAAACGTCCCACGAAGAAGCAAACCACACCAACAATGGCACGAGCTAGCAATGGAAGGAAGCGCATGCCCCCCATCCCGGAGGAGGGGAATGTCACATCAAACGGCAACCCCGAGGACACGCCCGTCAGTGGCCACCCCGACCTCTCAACCGAAGAGACCGGCGGCTCAGAACTGGCCACGCAGGGACAACTCCGCGCCCTGGCTCAGGAGACCAACGCAAGCCTCCAGACGTTGGTCGCGACGGTACAGCAGCTCGTCGGCCCTGCGCCATCCAATGGAGGCACGTTGGACGACAGCCATCGATGGGCGAGGGGTCCCCCGCACTTGCGGTCCGCCGTGGTCGACGACCACGGGACCCAGAAACCAAACACAGAGCGTCGGTTCACGCTGTCCGGCCCCCGTCAGGCGAGGTCACGCGCCTCCTCCCCTTATCGTGAAAGGGGCCGAAGAGAAACCGAAGGGACGGAGGGCGAATCGAGGACGGCATCCTCTCGTCGGTCACGGTCGTCCCGCCGCAGGAGAAGCGAACGACACCACTCAAGAGACCGATCACGGCGGAGCAGGAGCTCCCGCAGGAGGAGTCGGGAGCGCAGGGTCAGCCCGACCCCCAGCGTGGCGAGGGCCGTGGAGCCAGCCCCGTTGGCGCCTGTGCTTCCTCCACCCACGAACGAGCCAAAGGCAGGCGACTACCGCATCCCTGGGGGCATCCACGGAGACCGGTGCCCCTTATCACGGAGAATAACCGACGCACGGGTCCCCTCTCGATTCAGGATCCCGGTGCTGGGAAAGTACGACGGGATAGGGGACCCGTGACACCACGTGATGGACTACGAGGGGGATATGTCTTTCCAGGGAGCTGACGATGACTTACTTTGCCGGGGCTTCTATTCTACTCTCAGGGGAGCGGCGAGGACCTGGTACCATAGCCTACCCGGCCGCTCCATCGACAGCTTCGAGGAGCTCACCCAGTTGTTCTGCAAGCAGTTCATGGCGGGGAGGCTGATCAAGCCTGGTGCTGAACATATGTTCAACATAGTGCAAGGCCCGGCCGAGCCACTCCGACAGTTCATGCGCCGCTTCAATGCGGAAAGGCTGAACGTGAACAGCCCTCCTGACCTGGTGGTCCAGACGGCCCTTAAGAAAGGGCTTCGCCACAGAGGCCTCAAGAAGTCCCTGCACAACGATCCCCCGAAGGACCTCCCCGGGATCATGGCGAGGGCCGAACGCTTCATGCTGACCGAGGAGGCCTTGGCTGAGGATGCAGGAAAAGCCACTCGAGGGACCAAGCGCGGTGACGGCGGACGAGGCAGCCCCGAAGGGTACCGGACCGAGAAGAGGCCGAGGAACAGACAGCGGGGAGAAAGCGTGAGGGACACCGCCCCAGACGCCGTCCTCGCCCAAGTACAGAGGGAAGAGCGAGCTGATCGCCCCCCACCGAAGGCTAAAAGAGGTGGGAAGAACAGGGAGAAGTACTGCAAGTACCATAAGGACGATGGCCATGACACGGAAGACTGCTGGCATTTGAAGAAGGACATTGAGAAGCTGATGAGCCGGGGGCACGCCAGGAACCAGGCCGACGAGCCGGCCCACGGAGAAGGGACCTCCACACAGCCAGACAAGGGGAAGAAGATCAACACCGTCCAGGGTCCCCTCCGCATCATAGAGTGAGCGGGTGATGTCTCTCCCCCCGGTTGCAGCCTAGTAAGAGGGAGTTATCTAGGTTTACATCCCTCTGTCTAGCTTCATTTCCTTTTTTCCTTTTCCTCCAAATGTACCGGTCCGACAGGACTCTTGAGAGTACAAATGCATTCCCTTTTTTGTCTTTTCTTAAATCCCCGATGGAGTTGACATGTCACCAATAGCGCAAAAGGATGGAGACCGACGCCGACCGGTCCTAAGCCGAGGAGCTTTGCCCTCGCCGACCGACCCCCGCGCTCATAAGCCTGGGGCAGTTCCCCCAGCAGGCACGGACGCCGACCGGTCCTAAGCCGAGGAGCTTTGCCCTCACCGACCGACTCCTGCGCTCATAAGCCTGGGGCAGTTCCCCCAGCAGACACGGACGCCGACCGGTCCTAAGCCGAGGAGCTTTGCCCTCACCGACCGACCCCCGCGCTCATAAGCCTGGGGCAGTTCCCCCGGCAGGCACGGACACCGACCGGTCCTAAGCCGAGGAGCTTTGCCCTCGTCGACCGATTCCTGCGCTCATAAGCCTGGGGCAGTTCCCCCAGCAGGCACGGACGCCGACCGGTCCTAAGCCGAGGAGCTTTGCCCTCGCCGACCGACTCCTGCGCTCATAAGTCTGGGGCAATCCCCCAGCCAGCGCGAACGCCGACCGGTCCTAAGCCGAGGAGCTTTACCCTCGCCGACCGACTCCTGCGCTCATAAGTCTGGGGCAGTTCCCCCAGCAGAGGCGAACGTCATCCAATCCTAGGCCAAGAACGAGGCAGCAACGCAAAATACACGAGAAGTCCGAGTAAGTCAATTTCGTTTATAATAGTTAACCAGAGTACAAAAATGTGTCTTATTTACAGGGAATCAAGGCAAAGGAAGCACTCTACAAATAATCCACTCACGACGAATGACAGAGTTCTTCACCTACAGAAGCTAGATCGACACCGACAGAGCAAAATTGGTTGACAAAAGACCCAAAGAAGTTAGCCCAAGCTAACAGCCATGCAACCAGCAATTATTGGCCACGGAGCCGATAACGAAGCCGAAGGAGATAGCGGGGGCCAGAGATCCATTTCAAGTAGACTGGCCCAAAGCAAAGCGGATGCTTAAAAATTTGAGGATAAGGCCGGGAGGGACTGCTTAGGGAGCCCGAGCTTGGGAGGACACATCGTCGGGCACTTCGCCCTGCTCGGAGCGAGGGGGATCGACCGGCGGAGGGGCTTGCCGGACACGCTCTGCACATTCCCGGAAGGAAGACTGGACGACTTCGACGATCCGAGGGGCGATGAGGTCTTCATACTTACTGAAGGCCTCCCTGAGGACCTCGAAGATCCTCTTCCCCAGGGTCTCGACGACGCCCTTCTCCACCTCCTCCACAAGCCGCATCACCTGGCGCCGATCCGACAGTTCCCTCTGAAGCTCCTCCCTCTCCAGGCGGAACGACTCCGCCGCTTCCTCAACCGACTGATGAGCATCGTCCAGCTTTCCCTGGAGGTCACCCACTCGTCCCTCCAACTCGGCCACACGGAGGTTGAGACGCCGAGACTCCATCTGGGCCTCAGTCATAGCCACCTCAGCCGCCCCGGCCCGCTCCTGAGCTCTCATGGAGGACTCCTCCAGCTCCCTCAAGCGGACGGCTCGACACTGCAACTCCACAGCGAGCGCTGAACCCTGAAAAGACGAGACATGGGCTAAGAAGAGGATAAAGAGAAAGAGAGGATAGCGAGATAACCAAACCTGTTGAAGGATCCAGACCAAAGAATCCGACATCTTGTCAGCAGGGATCTTCTTGAGGAAGCTGCGGTCCCGGGGAGGGACGGAGACCTCGGCAACCTGCTGGGCCAAGGCTCGGTCGACAAACATCGAACTCCCAGGAACGACAAGGGAAGCCATGTTGCTCGCCAACAAGGCCCTAATTCCCGGTGATATGGGCGAGGACGCTGCAAGGGGGGTGGTCGACACGGCTACCGAAGGGTCCCCGGTGGACGCCGCAGGAAGCGCGGAACCCGCCGGACTGGAGGGATCCGCGTCCTCCTTCCTCCTCTTCCCGCCGTGGGGCTCCGAAGGCGCCGGAGGGGAGCGCTTCCGCCTCGCGCCATCCCCACCCTCGGGAACCTGAGGGGGCACGCCAAGGGCAGGAGGAACTGCACCGGACCCACAATTACCCCCTGCCTCTTGGGCTGACGGGGCGGGTCCGGCCCTTGTGACCCCCCCGGGAAGGGGATCGCCAGAAGGAGAGACGGGAGGCACGACCACCACCTTACCCACAGAAGGCTCGGCTCGGCGCACTTCCTCCTCAACGGTCCGCCAAGGCGCCCTTCCAGAGGTACTACCTCGGCTCCGAGCAGCTCCACGGTGGATCAGCTCATCGACGTCACAGACGAACTCGCGGCCGGCCATCCCTGCAAAGGAGACCGAAATCAGGATGAGTCATAGGGCGATCCGAGGATGAAAAAGCGACCTACCTGGAGACCACAAGACGGTCTTCAGGAGTAGGTCGTCCAACAAAGACCAGATGGATTTCGATTCCAAAGGAAGAGCCGACAGCAGCGCGGCGGCTGCCTGATCGGCGTCAGAAAGGGCTAATGGTAGGCGAGGCTGGACGGACGTGCCCCAGCTTGTCAGAATCTGGGCATCACCTAAAAAGACCACAAAAACATAATCCGAGCTCCAATCCCCCGACCAGCGGGGTAGCCCGATCAGACATTCCCTCCTCGAACGGGCTCGGAGGTGCAGCCATGACCCCGGCCCGACCGTCTGGACCTGGTAAAAGTGGAAGAGAAGGGGGAGAGACGGCTCCAGACCGCAGGTGCAGCAAAGCGTTACGAAGCCCGTCAGTACCTCGATCGAGCAAGGGGTGAACTGGCAAAGGGGCACCATGAGATACTCCATGACCTGGACAAGGAAAGGATTGAGCGGGAAACGAAGACCCAGGCGAAACATTTTGACGTAGACACCGGCTTCATTGCTCCTCGGAAGGTAAATCCGCTCGTCGACGAATGGAACTCGGACATCGTATGGGAAGCAGAGATACCTTTCCCGGATCTCCGTGACCGCAGAAGGAACGGTCCTTGACGGCGTACGGAGGATGGTCGGGGGCACGTTAAGACGCACTGCAACCGACGCCACGTCATCACAGGCGAAGTCTGGGAATAGCTTCCCCTTCCCCTTACCCTGGGAGGGACGACTCCCGGAAGAGGAACCTGATCCCACTAGCCGGGACCTGCCCCGCCTGGACTCTGGAGAATCCCTCGCCCCTCGGCCAGAACCGCCTATCCTAAGAGTAGCCATAATACGAGAGCGAGAAAGGAAATTACCTTTTAGCTAGTTCGGAGGAGGCAAGGAAGCGAAGGCGACGGGAAACTCCGAGTTGGGGAAAGCCTAGAACAATGGGAAGAGCAAGAAAGAAGTAGAGATCAACACAGCTGGGGATCTTATATACCAGGGGCGAATTCGAAACGCCTGATAAGAACGCGTGGCGAGGCTCGAAGAACCGGCGGCGTTCTGAAATTGGCGCCAGGGGAAGTCCAATCGATCCGCCTCATCATGACCTACATTTATGACCACGCCTCGATTGAAGCGCCACTCGGAATCCCAGGAGGCACAGCAGTCGATCCGAGCAAGCCAAGGCTGATCGACCCCACCAAGGGCGGCTCACGAACCCCTCAGCTTCTCAACTGACGACAACCCCACGAATGGTGGGGATAGGCTTGCAGCCACACGTGGCAGCATCAGAAGAACGACGGCGCTTCGGAGCCCGCGCTTTAAAAATATCGAGCGGGCCAACTCATGATGACGACTAATAAATGAGTCGGCATCGACTGGCGAGCTTGTCAAAATCGGCAGAAGTCACATCGGCCGAGCCGAACCGGCCGAGGCCGATCAACCCGACCGATGGGGGCACTTGTTACGCCTATTTGACCGAGACCCAAAAGACACGAGCCCAGGAGCCCGACTACTGGTCGAGAGCCCATCTGCATCCTCAAGCCCATTCTACAAAAGGCCCTATAGGGGATCTTCTCGAATGTCGATCCGACCCGGCCCCGATAACCCGCTGGTCACTCGCCCACTCCTGCTAAAACCGCTCCCCCGGACGCGCGACCACTAAATGGCGGTAATGGGGAGGTGATGGCATGGCGAAGAGAGCGGCGGCGAGGGGGCGGATTGATGGGGCACGATCGAGGGCGGGCGTGGGACGTGGGCCAGAGGCAATCACGCTGGGAGCTCTACAAAAGGGCCAGGAAGACAACGAAGGAAGGGACCGCATCTCAGGTATCTAAAACCTAAGGTACTCCATCAACGACCTAGCTCCCCCATCTCATCTCCTTCCTCCCCCGCTCGCGCCGTGAGACGCCGTTCCGATCTCCTCACGAGTCGAACCGTCTCCGCCGGGCCTCCTCTTTCAGATCTCTATCTGACTTAGGCATCGGAGGGGATTTGGCCGGAACCTAGGTCCGGCCCCCTGACGAGCGTTCTCGTCTACGCAGGTGGACAGCGGATCAACAGGCCGAGGCTTCCCCTCGCCCCTCTCCGACCTCATAATCAGCTGCACGAGTGAGGCTTCCCCTCACCGTCTGCCCGCCGAGGCCGAGCACATCCTACCGAGGCCGAGCGTCTCAACTAGGTCCGAGGCCTCCCCTCGCCCCTCGCCGACCGTGCATCCCGTAGGACGACCGAGGCTGCCCCTCGTCTTCCTTCCTCCGAGGCCGTGCTCGTCCGACCGAGGCCGAGCGTCTCAACCTGGGCCACGGCTTCCCCTCTCCCCATCCGCACCGATTTCGAAGCCCCCGAGGGACCCAAGCGGGCCCCTTGACCACGTTGACCGGGTAGTCCACGGTCAACGCTCTGTAGTGAGAAAACACTCTGAAACAATTAGTATGATATGTCCAAGTGAACATGCATTTTGCCAAGGTAAGTTTTTGTTTTGACCTCAAAGTAATTTATCCCTTGGAAATAGTTGAGTTTCAATGCCTCAGCCATCAAACATGCTTCTCTCGCCACACTTTGTTTCACTATCCATGATTCCTATGGAAATAAACAGATCGAATTATAAAATAAAATAATATAATATAATGCAACATGGAATGGCAAAAATTGGTGTGAAAAAAATAGATAAGATGCCAACCGGCATGTGGAAACATATTACCAACCTTACATATAAACGGGATGAGCTTAAATCATGAATCGTCTCCTTTAATGAAGCTTTCTAGTAGGGGACATTCTCCAATGGTGAGTACATACTTGAACCAGAACCATGGACATGGTTAAGAACTTGCAATTAGATATTCAGAATTTGAAGGCGCACTAAGAATTAGAGAATTAGCATGGCATTCACAGTTAAGAAGGTAGGCAACAAAGCACTTGTATGTTCATAATAAAGAAGAATTTGCTGGGGTCATGGAGTGTAGAATTCTGCCAGGTTCAAGGTAGATATATAATACCAGGTCATTTGGAATTTGGAATTTGGAATTTGGAATTTGGAATTTGGAATTTGGAATTTGGAATGATGACAGGTCATTTGGAATTTAAGCAATGATGCCAGGTTCTTTTGGAATTTGGAATTTGGAATTTGGAATTCACATGCTTGAACCTGGAATTTGGAATTTGGAATGATGCCAGGTTCAAGGTAGATATGGCATCAAATTACAATATGGCATCACTCCATATGGCATCAAAGAATTTGGAATTTGGAAAGGAATTCTTTTGTACTTTTGTAATTTGGAATTTGGAATCAATATGGCATCACTCCAGGTTCAAGCAGATGTAAATTTGGAAAGAAGCAAAGCTAAATCACATGAATTGTTAATCAAGTCTCAATCTTTTCAATTGCAAACAAAATCATTTCTTGACCTAAATCACATGAAAGCTCAAAAGGGATCTTGCTACAATCCCCAAGTTCGTATCTTTTCAATTGTTGACCAAGTTCGTATCTTTTCAAAAGATCAAAGTTACATTGTCGTACCAGTTTCAAAATGAGAAGCAAAAATAGCAAAAATGGTTTCAATTACCACCATTGCGTACCAGATCTCGCAAATAGCAAAAATGGGAAGAAAATTACCAGATCTCGCCGTTTGCGTACTCGATGACTTCTCGCTGACTTCCCTCAATTTGCGTGCTCGATGACTTCTCGCTGGAGTGCTTCAGGCATGTTAGGGTTTCGACCATCTGATGACTTCCCTCCATTTGCGTGCTTGATGACTTCCCATTTGCGTGCTTCAGGCATGTTAGGGTTTCGACCATCTGATGAGGCTGTGCTTTTGGGCGAGAGACCACCATTTGCGTTCTTTTTTCTTTTTGCTTTTAGGCGAGAGACGTCAAGGACGCTGTGCTTCCCCCCCAAATAAATTTTGGCTTTCCCCCAAAATAATTTAGTTAGGTATTTCAACTGTTTTGCTTTTGAGTTTTGTTTTCAAATTCAAACTTTCAATTTTCAAACACCCCCCCCCAAATTTGCCCCCCAAATTTTCAAACCCCAATGCATACAACAACAAACTTTATTACCCAATTACCCATATCCAAATTTCTCTTATCCAATTTCTCATATCTTATCCAATTTCTCTTATCTTATCCCATTTCTCTTAACAACCCCCTCATTTATAACCAATTTCTCAACTCTTATCCAAAAACTCTTATCCAAAAACCCATGATAACATCCCTGTTTTATAATATAGATATATATATATATATGTATATATGTATACATATATACATACATATATATATATATATATATGTATGTATATATGTATGTATATATATACATATATACATACATATATACATACATACATACATATATACATACATACATATATATATATATATATGTATGTATATATGTATACATATATACATACATATATATATATATGCATATATGTATATATATATCAAAAAATGTACCTAAGAATGACCTCGGGTAGAGATACCTGAGCACACCCCCGCTGTTCGGGGTTTGTGAGTATTTTGTTTTGAAAATGTTTTTTGTAGTAGGTAGATATACTTGTTATGTAGCTCCCCACGAATTTTCAGGTCAATCCATCACCGTTTGAGCCTCCGTTCATCGATTTCAAAAACGTTGCGCAAAACTGTCCAAATTCTGGACAGTTTTGCGCAACGTTTTTGAAATCGATGAACGGAGGCTCAAACGGTGTTGGATTGACCTGAAAATTTGTGGGGAGCTACATAACAAGTATATCTACATACTGCAAAAAAAATTTTCACAAAAAATTCTCTCAACCCCCGAACAGCGGGGGTGTGCTCAGGTATCTCTACCAGAGGTCATTCTTAGGCACATTTCCCTCATATATATATATATATATATATATATATATATATATATATATATATATATACTGTAAAGTTAGCGTGATATTTTATTGATACTGTAAACAATGTACAATGGGGATATGTGTTGGAGGTTGCTTCAAATAGATAGAGGAGAGGGCACAGGCGCCGTCACTCCATACTACAGAAACTTCCACCAACCACACCCCAGACACAACACAACAAACTCATAAAGTCATAAAGGAGGTGCTTGGCCTTTAGCTAGCATCCTTGATATCCCAGTTTTCATAAGCTTCTAATTCCTCAGGAGAATTTGGGTCTTTTTTTTGAAAGGTAAATTAGAATCTATATTAATAATTGTACAAAGAAATACACAGTGTCAGTACACGAACTGATGTTAAAAATAGAGCGGGGAGAGGACACAGGCGTCGTCACCCTCTACTATTAATTCCAACAGTTGTGAACCAGACACCCATATTACATCAACCCAAACAAAACCAAGCCAAACAACTAGCACGCTAGTGGATGCAGGTATCACAAAAGAAGAGAAAAAATAACGGGCCCAGATGTACTATCCATGATCAAGAATGTCCCAATTCTCCATTACGCCTCTCACAGCCATGTCCCCATCCACATCGTCTTCATGCCGGTGGGCCATTCTGATAGTTGCCGAAACTTCATCAAAAAGCGATGTTTTTATCCTTGCAATTTTTTCAAATAACCTTTTATTTCGTTCTCTCCAGAGGTGCCATACAATAGCAGCTAACACAGATCTGGCAAGGCGACCCAACGTATCCTTCTTGCCGAAAGTTGCCAACAGGAAATCAGCCGTATCCTGTAAGGTTGCCTCATCACTAAGTTGCCCGCCTGCTCCTAGCTTGAGGAGAGCTCGCTGTAACAAATACCTGCTGTATCGGCAGCTGAAGAAGATATGGTTCATAGTCTCAGGCTTGTTTTCATCGCATAGGACGCATTGCAGTGGAATTTGGAACCCCCAAGTCGCCAGACGGTCCTTGGTGAGAAGCTTACCTTTTAGTGCTCGGAGCAGGGTTAGAGCCATTTTTGGAACATGATTCTTGTACCAAATCAGAGAAGAATATTGGAAAAGAGGTGCTTTACTGCGAATGTTGTCCCAAATTTCTTTGAACTTTGGTTCATGCCCAAACTTCCATTCCCAGGTATCAGCCCCCGTTTGAATTTTAGCTTGGGATAGGAGGGGTTTGATGTGCCGTATGCTATCATCATCAATCCAATCCGAGACCCCCCCAGTAGTCTCGCACCCGCCTGTTGCTTGATCCATTTGGGATCTCAAACATATTTTTGAGAGGCCCGCAAGGGAGCCAATTGTCATGCCAAAAGAGCGTATCATTTCCATCTTTTACCCTCCTAACAATTAGCTTCTGCGAAATATTCCTGCATCGGAGAAGAAACTTCCATGTTCCCGAATGAGTTGCCTTTCCCTTTGCCTCATAGAAAGCCGCTGAGTCTTTGTAATTTGCTCGCATGTAACTCGCCCACATGCATTTGGACTTCAACATACGCCAAGTTAACCTTATTCCTGAAGCCAAATTCAGGTCGGAGAGAAGCCTCAACCCCACGCCCCCTTCCTTTTTAGGTTTGCAACAATCACTCCAAGCCCAGGTGCTGGTGTTACCCCATATGAAGCTTCTACACATAGAAGTCAGAATACGAAGGACCGAAGCGGGGAATCTATAAACTTGGGACCAAAAAGAAATCATACCATAGATGACCGATCTCACCAGCTCAATTCGCCCTGAGATGGATAACTTAGAAGAGGACCACCCACTTAGCCGCTTCCTGCACTTATCAATAAGTCTGCTATACATTTGAGGCTTAGGATATTTTGAGGACAACGGGAGACCCAAATAAGTAGTGATAGTGTTAGTTACCTTTACCCCCAGGAGATCCGCTAATGAACCCGAATTTTTAGTGCCTTTACTGAACATGGCAGTGCTCTTGTCCCAATTGATTTCCAACCCAGTGTAATTCTTGAATTTTGCCAATACATTTTTAAGACCATGGAGTGATTTATCATTCGTACGACAAAAAACAAGCAGATCATCTGCGAAGAGAAGATGAGATATTGAGCCCGTGCGACGCATGGGTTGGATGCTGCCCTCTGTAACAGCACTTCCCAACAAGAGCGTGAAGGCTTCCATGACAATGACAAAAAGATAGGGAGATAAGGGGTCACCTTGCCTTAGCCCTCTATTGCCCTCAAAGTGTCCCGCCGGAGAACCATTGACCATCACAGAAAAAGTAGGGGTAGAGATGCACTCCTTGATCCAAGAAATGAACTTATAACCGAAGCCCATCTGGTGCAGGATGTAATAAACAAACTCTCTATTGACACTGTCAAACGCCTTTCTGAGATCAAGTTTCAAGCATGCCCTTGCCCCCATTGGGTTGCTAAAATCTCTGATCTGCTCATGGGCCAGGAGGGCGCAATCCGAAATTAATCTACCATGGAGAAAAGCTGCTTGGTTTGGGGATACAAGATCATGGACCACCCTTTTAAGTCTGCTGCACATGATTTTACTAATAATCTTGTAGATGACATTGCAACAGGCGATAGGCCTGTAATCGCGAAGATGAGAGGCGTTAGAATTTTTGGGGACCAGAGTCAAAAAAGTGTGGTTCACCTGACGGAGAAGTGTTCCAGTAATAAAGAATGACTGCACCGCTTCAACCACATCATCTGCAATAATATTCCAATTATGATGGTAGAAAAACCCATTAAATCCGTCAGGTCCTGGGGCTTTATTAGCATTAATTTGGTAGACTGCCTCCTTAATTTCTTCCGCTGAAACACGTCTTTCTAGCCATCTAGCTGTTTCAGATTTTACCTTCTTTTTAGGGGTAAGCTTCGGAAATATTCTCCAGTAATTGGTTTGGTTATACAAATCCGCATAGAATCTGACAGCCTCAACCTTTATCTCATCATAAGACTTACTCTGTGACCCTTTTTCATCTACCAAGTGAAACAAACTGTTGTGACATTGTCTGGCTTTCATAGAGATGTAAAAGAATTTAGTATTTTTATCCCCCAGCTGTAACCAGTCTTGCCTGCTTTTCTGTCTATACATCTCCTCTTCTTGGTCCATAAGGTCTGCTAATTCTTTAGATAATGTGCGTTCTTTGATTTGCAAGTCAGTGTCAAAATGAATGGAATTATGAAGCCTCACTTCCGCCAGCTTGTTTCGACAAGTCTGAATAGAATTAACTTCTTGATGGTCATTGTACCAAGGCCGCAACATTGATTTTAGAAATCTTAGCTTATGTACCAACCTGTACATGCTAGTCCCATTGGTAGTTTGATTCCAGGATGTTTCCATGAGCTCCCTATACCCTTTCAAATTCACCCAATGATTGAAGAATTTAAATGGTTTTGGGTCAGAGTGTACCTGAGGGTGGAGGTTAATAAGCATCGGGGAGTGATCGCTAGAAAGGGGATCAAGATAGCTGACAAAGGAATCAGGAAGGAAATTCACCCATGTCCCATTGCATAGTACTCGATCCAATTGCGCCGATATGCGGCCACTGCCCACTCTGTTGTTACACCAGCTGAGTCGTGATCCAACACTTTTGAGACCCTGCAACCCACAATTTGCGACACAATTGTTGAAATCGCTCAACATATTTCCATCCAGAATGCGGCCTCCTATCTTGTCTTTGGCAAACAAAACACAATTGAAATCACCTCCTAGCACCCAAGCCTCATTATTTAGCTTTATAGCATCCCTGCTAATGAGCTCCCATAACTCCAGCCTTTCCGAGATCAGGTTACAGCCGTATACTCCTGTTATAAAGCAATTAAACCCCCCAACATTTGAGCAATGTACCGTAATATGCTGTTTTGAGCTGGAAACCTCAGTTACATGCCATATTTGAGGATTGAACCCCATTAGTATGCGCCCTCCCCTGTGATCTTTAAAATTATCGACTGTGGTCCAACTGCTGTGAAATCCCGACCTGGATTTGATAGTCTCCGACCTGAGCTTGGTTTCAAGTAAAACGATTGCAGAAGGTTTTAGTTTCCTAATCATATCTCTGAGGTCTCTACGCCTGACTGCGTTATTGAGACCTCTTGCATTCCATATGAGAACAGACATTAATGATTTGATGTTGAGTGCCGCAAGTGGCATCCTTCCTTCAGCCTAACACTCTTGCGGATTACAGTACTGAGAATTTGGGTCTTGATTATAGATATATATATATATATCTATATTATAAAACAGGGATGTTATCATGGGTTATTGGATAAGAGTTTTTGGATAAGAGATGAGAAATTGAGAATAAAGGAGGGATGTTATTAAGAGAAATGGATAAGATAAGAGAAATTGGATAAGAGAAATTAGATAAGGGTTATAAGTTGATGACTAGGCTAAGTTTGGGGGGAAACTTGGGGGTGTTTGAAAATTTCAATTTGAAATTTGTATTGGAAAACAAAAAGAATTTGAATTTGAAATATGTATTTGAAAACATAACTTTGGGGGTGAGAACGCAGCAGCCCCAAACTGCTTGGGGACTCTCTCTCTCTCTCTCTCTCTACCCCAAATTGCTTGGGGATTCTCTCTCTCTCTCATCCGCATGGGCTGAAAGAGAAGGGCGAGATCATAGTCGAGGATCGAAACCTATTTGGTCGGATGCAGCGCACTGATGTTGTACCAAACCGAAAAGGGCTGTCCATTTTTGATCGAAACCCCATGATCATGCCTCTTTGATCGAAACGCCATGATCGTGCCTTTTTTATTTTGAGAATGCTGTACATTTTGAAAAGGGATGTACATTTTGATAGTGTGGCGGTGGATTTGGGGTCGAAACCAAAGATGCAGTCGCCTCCGATGCCGCATACAGTGCCAAAAGCGGAGCCTAAAAAGCCGTTAGAGTTGCAGGTCATGTGCTTGAGCTCGATATCAACAACCTCACCTTCGAGAACGAATTTACTTGAAAGACAGTTCGAGACCGCTGCAGAAGACAACGAGCGGTTCCTGCTCAATCTCAGGAACAGTATAGAATGGTAAATTAATTAATTACCCATTTTTTACTTTCATTCATTGATATCTTGATATTATTTCTATTATTGCTGATTTGCAATTTTTTAGGATAAAAATAAATTTTCGAATATAGATGTGGTAAATCAAAAATCAATGTGGTAAATAAAAAATCTAATTCTGCTCGAATATACTTCTGTGTGTGTCTCTATTTCTCAGTGTCTCGATGTTCTTGAAGAATGAGTGATTGAACGAATCTGCATCAAAGCACACAGACGTAAATTTTTGATAAATAACCGAACACTTGAGGTCAGATTCGAGCATGTAAGTCTCACTTTCTCTTCAGAAAGTCTCACGATTGATAAATTATCCAATGACATTGAGGTCATAATCCAGTTGGTCTATGGCCACTTGCTCTTCAAAAATCTTGGTCATTGAGCTGTAAGTCTCGCTTTCATGGAGATTGAAGTAAACATTAACATCAACTTTTTCCTTTAAAATTTTTTTGTTTAATGTTGTGCTGGTGTAGGGCAACTGCAAGCCAAAATCCATCCGCCACATTGTCTCTTAGCATAAAGAATTTGACAAACGTTGAGATTGTGTAAGCTCCTAATTAAGACTATATATTCCTTTTGTTTTTCCATGTCTATTATATTCTTCATTTAGCTAGGTCTGAAAAATGGGTTCTTTTTTTAGCTACTTCAGATAATATCATGACCAAATCTCTCTTACAAATATCTCCGCGGTGGGATTCCAACTTCTGTTGGACATTTGGGAAGCCTTGAATATTTGTATGTAAAGTCTGCCACAAGATTTCTATTCATTTGCTTTTATTTCCAAATTGGTAACCCATTTGTTTCTGTGGACTATGACAGGAGACTCAACAATAATAATCTCTCGGGCGCATTTCCACTGTCTCACAAAATAACCCAGCTTTCATCTTTGTGAGTTCCCAAGCTCTCTCTATCTCTCTCTATCTCTTCCGAAGTGAGTGACTGTTCTCTGTGTAATCAATTAAAAATTGAATAAAGAATCTAAAGAGGCTTTTTCTTATTTTACATCTTTCAGGGACATGTCCTATAACAATTTGAGTGGGCACTGAATGACAATTTGAGTGGTCCAGTGCCCAGGTAGTCTTTAATGTGTTTTAATTTATTCAATGCATGTTTTGCTGCTTAATATAAGAATTAAGCTGCACAATACGAGGGCATTCATTCCTTAACCATTTAATTCTTCATATATTATATAGAAAATTTTCAATTCATTCGTTAAATTTACTTAACACTTTAACCTGCAGAAACTTGAGGTTCTGATCCACTCTTTTATTCGTCCAGTGTGATCATAATGATACAGAACTTAATTTTTTAGTGGATTTTTTTTATCTTCTGACAATTTTTTAGAAAGTGTGAGATACGTTAATGGTTGTAAACTTGATGTCTATTTGGTGTAATAAGAATTAATGAAAACTTTGAACTATTTTACAAGGTAGGAGGATTATAAGATTGAGATCTACCAACTTATATTATAAGGCTTATATGGTTCAAGTCTAGGTATTTCAAGTAAGATGTTTCATTTTTGGCTTTGAAATTGATGATTATGATATCATTTTCCAATATTACTTCTTTCATAGGTTCCCTGTAAGTTGGCATACATTAAGTAATGTTTATGTCTCTCAGGTTGAATTTGCCTAAATATTCGTTTCTTAATAGTTCTACTTTGTTTAAGAAAATTGTTTTGCCTAAATATTTTGGATTGCATGACAACAATTTTCGATAGTAATTGTTTTGAAGTACTTTTCCATCATTGATTTAATTTATACTGCTGGTTTGGTAATTTGTGATCATTTTCAATTACCAGATTCAAGATGTGGAAATTTTTGCCACAATAAATCAGAAAGATGGAACTGTCAGTTTTCATGAGGATCCTGTCATATTGACTCATCTATCCAGAGGTACGACCACCATGAGCCTTTCCACCAAAGCAAAAAACTCCACTCTTTCTTTCCTGTTTGCCCATCTACTTGAATATGTTTGCAGTTTCCTGATTCATATGCATTTAGTATTGTTTTCTTTATTCTTAGTTGTATACTTGAAAGATTATACTTGCAGTTAGTATATTCGTTAGCGCGCACATGTGCATGCTTGAAATTCATTTTATCTGACTCATATGCATATAGTATTGTTAGACATGCATATATCAAATTCATATGCCTGACAT
Organism: Scilla litardierei; assembly: GCA_030789695.1. Lineage (NCBI taxonomy): Eukaryota > Viridiplantae > Streptophyta > Magnoliopsida > Asparagales > Asparagaceae > Scilla > Scilla litardierei. The sequence continues at coordinate 26,771,339 of CM061140.1, read as the reverse complement.
GCATATATCTGATTCATATATCTGACATGCATATATTTGATTCATATATATTTTATCTGATTCATATGCATATAGTATTGTTAGACATGCTTGCAATTCATTTTATCTGATTCATATGCATATATCTGATTCATATGCATGCTTGCAATTCATATGCATATAGTATATTCGTTTCATCTGATTCATATTCGTATGCATGCTTCAGCCCTCCGATTCTATAATATGAAGGATCATACTACTACCCACTAGGTTAATCGTAAAAATAAAGTTCATATTAGTTATTTTAAACTGAAAATTCATTGTAGTTATTTGAAACCGAACAATGGACGTAAACAAAAGGAAATCATTTTGGGGGCGATGACATGCTTAACTAAACTTGGACGCAAAGTTAAATAACTTATTGATTTCTTATGAGTTGCGAATGACATGATTGTTAATATATCATAGGATGCAATTGTTTAGTTAATCAATTGATCTATGGAATTTGACTTATATATTTGTGGTAAGCATCAGCTAGCGCTAATTGTACCCAGCGTTCGTTGCTGCAAAAAACCTTAAGAAATCATTTTGTTCATCAATTTATCAATTAGAATTTTTATAAAGAAAAACCTCAACTTTTTTCTTCCAAAATTTCATTTTGTTTTTCTTTATCATCAATGTTAACCATATAAAAATTGTCCACTTGCAGTCTACTTCACCGTGCCCATGTGAAGTACCTTTATGATGAGTTAGTACAAATACTAATTAAGATAAACACTTGACTAAAGTGGCTTTCAAATTCAATTGAAAGTTGCATCTTTGACTTTAAATCCAGGTTTGTTTTTGGCATTTGTTGGGTTGAGTTTGCATATGTTGGTTTTATATTAGTGATATTATGATGATTGTTTATTAACGTTTTTTGCAGGAAGCTACAAGTGTTCTTTAGTCAATCTATGGAGAAAACAACCAATCAGATGATTTACATGAAGTCTTGAACAATCCTTTACCCTCCTTAGAACTAAATCATGTTCCTGATTATCTGTAAGTATTCAGACCTTTTATCCTTTAAATTTGAGAGAAATGTTGAAATTTATAGAGAAATTTTACAACACGTAATAAATTTTGACAAACCGATACAACTGTCTTATTTCCTTTGATTCATTGAACTAACTCTGCTAAGTCATTAACGGCAAGCTATAGGCTTCTTTCTTATCTCTACTGATTCCTCAGCCTCTCGCCCCTGTGGTGAAATGGTATTGCCTTGGTATGAAAATGTTTCTAATATTAGAAAATGTAACATAATGAGAAGATGATGCGAAGCAGAATGGATATTTAAAGGATATAGCAACTGCATGTGTTGAATAAGTTTGATATATCAAGTTGCTATAGCAATGGGGTTTATATCAAGTTGATATAAACCCCATTGCTTTCTCAGGTTAATTCCCAACATTCAACTATTTTGTTGCTTTTTCATTCTCAACACATCAGGGTTGCATTTTAAGATGTTACACGGACAACACTTTTGTATAATTTTCTGACATTATTTAGAGTTAGAGATGGTCATCTGTATAATTTTTTTTCCTTGGCTTCGCCTATCATTTAGAGTAAGAGAGAGGCAGAAAAAATTGTTCACATATTTTTTTTGCGCAAATACCACTGAAAGTAACCGTTACTTGAATTGGAGAAATTTTTAGCTTGGCAAATAGATCAATATACCCTTAACTGATTTTCCAATAGTGCTTCGGTTGGAATGAGTGCTTTTGATGTACATAATCAGTTGGGTATGTTTCCATAAGATATTTATTTGTTTGTTTGTTTTAAAGTGAAATTACCCTTCTATAACATAAATGCAAATGTGAAACATGTATGTTGCTCGGTGAATTATCTAAATCTAGAATTTCAAGAGAGTTTTATCGGGAAGGTTTTTCTTATAGGCATGTTGAGAGAACTCGAGCTGGTGGTTTGTTCAGTCATTCATTCATTTATTTTTGTGTATTTTGTTGCTTTTTCAGTCTCAACGCTGCGATTTCTCGCCTCTACTGTTTAAATCTGGTTGCTTTCTCAGGTTAATTCCCACCATTCAACTATTTTCTCAACACATCATGGTTGTTTTAGGTTTTACTTTTATATTTTTTTTGTAACTTTCACAGCTTTTTTGTTGCTTTTTAAGTTGATTGTTACACAGAGAAGAAGTGGATTACATGAAGGTGGGAACTATTGAGCTTTTTAAGAGGATTGCAGAGAAGAAGGAAAACACCCCAAATCTTCTGCTTCATAATTGAACTTTTGAACTTTCTCGCCTCTTTAAGGTTCGTTCAGTTTTCACTTTTTTTGGGTTGAGATGTTTTTTTTGTAATTGTACCAACTTTTTAGTTGATTTTGTTTCTTTTTTAGTTGGTTGTGGCATTATATGCCTCGAGAATGACTATGTAGTTCAATAGGAGAATGACTATGATTTAGTTGGTTGTTTCTATGTTAGGTGATTTTTGTGTAGTTCGATAGGAAAAATGGTTATTGTAGTTCAATGGTAAATACACTAAAAGGATCATTTAGAGAAGGGTGATGAAATATATTCCTTAACAAAAAAGATTCATAAATAACCTAAAAAGGGAGTGGCAACAACACGAACAACATATCTACATTGATGCACGTGATGGTTATTGCAAGCACACTCCATTCTATGATGAAAAAATATATAGAGAATAAAGATAATGATGAGAGTTTTCCGGTTCAGTTTCAAGACTTCATTTGTAGTTTCAGGACTTTCATTTGCTGCACATTGCTTCCAGCAATGAGATGCACCAATATGGAACAAGGACTGACTATTTGCTTCACTTGCTTCAGATTGCAACAAAATGAATAAGGGTTCAAATGTCTTCCTATTTCAATATGTATCAGAAATAAATCATATCGGATTTTGAGCATCAAAGATGGAATGGCAAAAATCCGCCAGATATCATTTTATAGGCATCCTACATCATCATACACCAAAGCATATTTTTGACAGGCTTCTCCAAATTTCTCAAAGAAACAGGAGATCGTAATGGATTTCTCTGTCTCACACCATAATAAACCCATCAACCCTTCCTTTCAGTGCAAACAGTTAATTTTTGTCTTCAACAATGAAATTACGATGATACCAAATAATGTTCTAACATTTTTCTTGCTATACGTCAACCCAAAATCGAAATGGCTTAGGTTGCCATCCAACTGTTAATTTTTAACATTTTATTATTGTTAATGTGTTACTGTGTTAACTATCTGTTAATTCCTAGAGTTTGTCATCAGCGGCTCATAGAGTTCATTTGTGTAATTGTACCACGCGAGTCTCTAAATCAACAGTTTATTTGATTAGTGTTGCTCTTCCGTCTGTCTTCAAAAACCTCACATTCTCTCGCATAAATATGTGTTTGTATGTCATTTTCGGCCAAATAGCAGTGTTTGCAGGGCAACATGTGTTTCCAGTGCAAAAAAGCAGGTGAGCACATGTGGGTTCTGGGTTTTTGGTTAACTTCTTGGTTGCAAAATATGTTTTGGTTTGTTTCATGTTTTTTTATGTTTTTGTTTTGTGTTCTTTTGGGAATTATATCAAACATGGCATGAGGTATGCGAATTATATCAACCTATAGGGTTTAATTTCGCTAATTTCACATGCGTAGTATCTTTAAACTGATGGTGAAATTTTCATTTTCTTATGTTATTCAAGTGCTGGACATTGTTTTGCAGGCACATGTATAGTTTGAAACTGCTCAACGACATTATGCTCATGTAGATTGCCCTGGACATGCGGATTATGTCAAAGTAAGTTGAAAAAGAAAATGTTGAGCCTGCTTCTTCGATCGTAGGTTATATAATTACATGCTTTTGTCGACATTTTTGTTTGGCTTATTGGTCAATTGAGTAATGATGCATACGCAAAAGCTTGAAAATTTACCAGTACAAGGTGGATTTTGTTGCCTAATGTGCTTCCTTTTGATTGTTGTTTTTGCTGCCTAATGCCCAAGGTGGATATTATGTAATTCGTTTATGGTGGTTGGTTGGTAATTTCTGATGATGTTTTGATTAGAATTATTGTTTTCTCATATTTGGATGATTATTTATGCTATTTGGTTGCCTAAATGTTATGCTTCCCATTTCTTCATTTGGTATTTATTTGGTTTGTTTAGTGGGGTAATGGGTATTCATTTGGTTGGTTTCTAGCCCTTTCTCTTACATCGATGCTCTCAACAAATGCAACGCCATCTCTAAAGGTAGCATGTACATTTTCATGGAAACAAATTAAATACAAATGTAGCATGTATGCAAGTACATTTGTACAAAAATGCTTGCAAGGTCTTTTTGCAGTAAATGCTTTCAAATAAGTAATGGAGATGACTAACCCTGCAGATACCATTTTAGCAATATGTTTATGTTCTCTCTTTGTTGAGTCCGTATACGTCATGTTTCACAAAGCAATTAATATGTTGCCTGCTGAAACATATCTCCTCTTTTTTTCCTCTACAAGTTATGGTCTCTTTACCCTTAAATTATTTTGCTCAAAGTTGATTTTAGTGTTCTGTTGGTCATGGTTGGTGTTTATTGTTCCTATTTTGCTTTTTTGTATTGAACTACAGGTATGACATGAAGAATGTCTCTCAGGATGCATAAACCATCTGAGGATGCGTCATCAATTGGTATAGCATCTTTACATTTTTCAACAAAGGTGCCGGTAAAGGTCAACCCTATTAATCAAGATATGAGTTCAAGGAAACCAATGGAACCAGATGTTGACATTGACTTATTTTTTAATCATGCATTTTTTGTCAGCGGGGCCATGCAAATGGACTTATGGGCAATTCTGGAATGAACTTTTGGAGCACCGGCTTTTGCCCAGAAGATACCATGCTTGGTATTCACGGAGCAGTCCCCGAAGTGGGGATGAAGATGATGATGGCATGTCCCTCCCATTATGTTATGTTCACTTAGTTGAGAGGTATGTTACCGAAGTGGGGATGTATTTAATGATTGTAATGGAGAATTTGTTCAATTAGCTTCAAGGAGAATCGGCTTTTAGCTGAAATGTACTACAACATGGTTGTATTTAAATTGTATCAACACCTGATTGTATTTTGGTTGATGCTAAATTCTTTTAGCACACATCATTTGTTTTAAAATTGTTTAAAGTAGGAGTTTAAATGAAATACATAGAGAGACAGAAAAATGTGGTGCTGATATGTGCTATGTGTATATGCAGTTTCTTCATGTTAGTATGTGATGAAATGTGGTGAAATGTGGGTTGAAATGTTTTTGCATGAAATGAGCAGATTATATGTGGTAAAATGAGTAATGAAATGCTGGTTGAAATGTGATGAATTGTATGATGAAATGAGTAATGAAATGAACAGATGAAATGGTTTGAAATATGGTGAACTACATGTTGAAATGTCTCTAGGCTGTCCCGAGGCTCTATATATAGCTAAAGGCTATATCTGGTGAACTGTTGTCTGAAATGTGGTGAAATAAGCAATGAACCTCTTCTGGCTACAAGCTATATTTGGCTCTAAAGAGCAATATAATCTAAGCAATTAAAGAGAGAGCAGTAAAACATCCCCTAATGAGCAATGCACCTATTTATGAACCAATTGAGCAATCAAACAGATATTGGCATCAAACATATATCAAAAGACCAATCATCCATACATTCATATAGAGAAACAAAAATTCATGCACTGTGTTTCATATACATACTCATACATATACTCATTCATACTTGAAAAACAAATACAACGTTAAGTGATCAAGTATGAACTGCAACTGCGACAGTGCAACACACCTTTATACTTGAGAGCCATGGACAAATCTCCTCAAGAAACACTTGGCTATCAGCACAATCAACTCATACTTCAATTGAGAAGGCTTCGGCGCCCATGCCAAAGGCGCGCGCTAAATTTTTTCACGCTAAGGCGTCGTGTCGAATTTGTTGTTCAGCTCCAAAGGCGCCCACATCGAATTTGTTGTTCCATGCTGAATGCTTCTGTGCCGTTAATTATTTTTACGCAAATTTGTTGTTCTTTTAAATTTTGGCTGTGAAAATAATTTTTTGGGAAACAAAGATTTCACGAGGGAAAAGCTTAAATGAACCGTGCCCGCGGGCACGGGTTATGACTAGTATATATATATATTCTATAAAATAGGGATGTTATCAAGATAAATTGGATAAGAGAAATTGGATAAGAGAAATTGGACAAGATAATTTGGATAAGAAAATTTGGACTAGAGTATATACATACATCTATTCTATAAAATAAGGATGGTGTCAAGAGAAATTGGATAAGAGAAATTGGACAAGACAAATTGGATAAGAGAATTTGGACAATAGTATGTACATACATATATATACATAAATATATACAAATACATACATACATATCTATTCTATAAAACAGGGATGTTATCAAGAGAAATTGGATAAGAGAAATTGGACAAGAGAATTTGGACTAGAGTATATACATACATATATATATATATATACATATATACATATACATACTTACATAAACATACATACATATACATCTATTCTATAAAATAGGTGTCACGCTCCGCTTCCCAAAATGGACGGAAGCGAAACGTGACGAGGCCCGCTTAGGCCAGAGCTTTAGAAGCTCGGACCCAATAAGCGTCTGTAGAGGTACCATTTTAAAAGATTTTCAGGTTCTTGCATTCTCATAGTTCGAAACAACAAAAGTACGGAAAAGATATTGCATTCATTAAATTAGAGATATGATATCCAACAAGTACAAAGTCTAAAAGAAGCCTAAGCATGGCAACAAAAGTTTAAAGACAAACCGAAAAGTAGTAACCTCTGAAAGTGGCGACTAAAAGACCTCAAGGTCTGATCCTCGTCAGGCACGAACTCTGGATCAACGTCCTCGGCTCCTCGTACTCCAGTGAGTCTGCCTCGTCCACGAACTCTGGCTGAGCACCTGACGTACAACACCAAAGAGAAAGGAACTGTACGTCAGGTAAAGTCTACAAGAAGGGTTAGACTTTACTGCAAGTGTACCGAACTTTAAACAACGGTTTACTGGTTGATTAGCATGCTGAGGTTCTTTTACACAACATTTTACTGGTTGATTAGCATGCTGTGGTTATAACAGAGTAACACGACAGGAAGTAACGCAGCAGGAAAGTAAAACGGGACAAGAAGTAGTCGTAGCTTGTGCTACCAACTACGGGACTAACCTACAGGTGTCAAGACAAGACGGGATGTGACGGAAACAAGGCAGGACAAGACAAGTGAGACACGAAAGGGTTCACGCCTTACGGTTCGAGGGGGATCAGACCCTCTTACCGTGCGCACGCTCAACCCAACCCCAAACCCCAAGACAAGACAAGACATGACACCAGTACAAGGGATCACTCGCTCTAGCTTGGCGAGTGCCCTATTGCCCGCAGGCTGAGAATCCGTACAAGGGATCACTCTCTCTAGCTTGGAGAGTGCCCTATTGCCCTCGGGCTGTGTATCCGTACAAGGGATCACTCTCTCAACTTGGAGAGTGCCCTATTGCCCGCAGGCTGTGAATCTGTACAAGGGATCACTTGAAGAGTGCCCTATTGCCCAGCGGGCTGTGCAAGACGGGACGGGACGTGACAAGACAGGAAGGGTTATTCTAGGGTGTCCACACACACGCACACACATGATAGCCCTACAGCCTTAAAAGTTGTTGTTGTCAGGCTCAGACTTCGTCGTCAAGTCTGAGCCGTCAGGAGTCGTCCCGGATGCTATCATTTCACGTCCAGTTCTATACATTCACAGTCTAACAGTTCTAGCAATCTAAGACCCAAGCACGGTCAAAAACGCAGGTGGGTACACTTGCCTGAAATGGCGAGTGTGCCGTCCTCTCGAAGCGTCTCGTCCAAGCGTCTCGTCCAAGCGTCTCGTCCGCAGAAGTCCGTCTGAAATATCGCCACGGCGACGATGTCAGGTCTCAAATTCATCAAATCCTATTAGGTTTCGTTTCTAGGTTTTCGGGACTATCCTATTTGTCAAAAGTCACTTTTTGATGTTTCAGCCTAATCGACGATCTATCTTATGTGCACAGTCAACAAAGTCCGTTCGTCGATTTTCTATGTTCGTACAACGTTTTACAGGAGCTGGAAAGTAAATTTAGTTCAAGTTGACGGTTTTTAGTTTAGGGTTCAGTCAGCTATTGTGGGGGTTTCTACGAGTTTCGGGGAACCAACCTGAACTGGAGTTTGTCGTAGAATGGATGTCGTGTCTGATCGGAGAACTCCTCAGCTTCAGATCTGGTCCTCGCACGATTCTCCAAAAGTCTGAACTTGCGACGAAGGCCTACGACGTGTCGCAACATCGTAGACGGCAAATCCACGAAGTAGCACGTCCAAGTGGGGCCCACAGCAGTGCTAGGGGTCAATGGGGGACCCACAACACTTCTGGAGAACTTGGGGGGCCCACCACAGGAGTTGGTGTGGGAGAAACCAACTTGCGACGAATGGCCGTCGGTCGTGCACTAGCCGTTGCGGGGGCTTGGCTCGGTCAGACACTGCGGACGGCGAGAGCAGCGCAGCGGGGTCGGTCACAGCGGCGGTGCGAGGGAAATTCTCGGTCAGTGCGGTGGGGCGGGTCGGTCGTGCGCTTGGCGGGGCTTGCAACGTTGCAAGCGCTGCAACGTGCGGAGCGGGGCAGAGGATCTCTCGGTCGGTGCGGGCGGGGCTTCCGGTCGGGTGCTTGCGGGTGTGGGGTTGCAACGCTGAGCGGGTTGCAACGAGCGGAGCGGGGTGCGGGATGCGGGAGCGGGCGTCGGTCAGACCGTGCGGCGTTCTCGGTCGTAGCGATCGGCTGCGGGGGCGTTGCAACGCTGCAAGTTGCAACGAGCGGAGCGGGCTTGGGTGCGGGGCGGCCTCTCGGTCTGACCGAGGGAACGGGGCTGAGATCGTCGGTCGTGCGGGGAGCTGCTGCTGCAATGTTGCGACGAAGCTTTTGGGAGGGGAAACGGCGGCTAGGGTTTGTGTGGCTGCGAAAATAAGCTTTCCTAGGGTTAATATAAATAGTAATGAGGGTTAGGGCTAAGTCTAGGGTTTAGGGGATTAATAAAAATAATTTAAAAAGTTTATTTAAGAATAAAACCCTCTCCTCTCCCTCACACAAAAAGTGTGCGGCCAAAATAGCTATAATTTTGGTCAAAAATTATTTAAAGTGTTAGTTTTAAATAGGAATTTTATTGTAATTTAAATACTTATAAAAGTAGGTTTTAAAATTATTTAAAACTTTCAAATAAATGGAAAATAGGTCAAATTAAGTCCAAAAATTGTAAAATAATTTTAGGGTATTCGGGACGACGAGAGAAAGAGATCGGAGAAGACGGATCTAAATTTCGACGTCGAGAGACGAAACTAAAAATAGAAACGTCTCGCGTCAAAACAGAAAGTCGCGACGTTACATCAAATAAGTTAGTATCGCGGAAGAACGACTCGAGATATGTCGTTCCCAAGTTGATCCACAATCTAATACTTTCAGAGACGATCACGACGACATATCACACAAAAACGTTCAAAAACAACTAAAGTCTAAAATAAACACGTGCACGATCAAAAGCACGTGCACGAAGAAGGTACGATAGAAACGGACCGTTACATTCTACCCACCTTAGAAATGATTCCGCCCTCGGAATCACTCACACTAATAATAATATTACCCATATAACCTTATACTCGCAACTATCATATCTACCCATAAGAATTTCTAATCCCGTAACTTCGAACAACGTTCCTCAATAATCCATCCTAGTTCATCTTTTCACTGGGCAAAGCCACGACTAAACTCTCTTCCTAATACTTAACTATAGACCCATCACTACTGCTCAAATTCCCAACTCCAAGTCCTCACAAAAAAAATAATAATCATCTTCTCAATAATATCTTTTAAATTTCTCCATCTCCTCCCAATGTTAATCAATCTCCAAGAAAAATGAGATTCTAGTCAACTATCAATCCAAGACAAAAACATTTGTCTATCCTATAATACCTTCACCAATCAGCAATCGTCGTGTCTTCAATACATTCTCGCCATATCTCCCCATAAATTCATCCACCAAATAATTTGATCTGTCAGAATTACCCCTCATCCTGCTCACTATAACTAATCCCAACCAATATTAAGTCCAACTACCTAAACATCCATTAATCTCCACACGTCGTGTTATTCTCAAAGTCTTTTCACGTCAATTCATCAATCAGTCTCAATGCTAATAAAAACTCTACTCAATCTCATGATCACCCTAACTCATACTATTCTCGGCAGTTACTCCTATCTACTACCCGTCTAAGCCTCAAGTCTGATGAGTTCTCATCTTCTCGCATATAATCTCATCCAACCAGAATTCTCCATTGAGTACGTCTCACATCGGTATTATAAATAAGTCTTGGACAGTTCATTCTTTTCATCCTCAAGACATTCTAATCCATCATCCTTGCGTTCCCAAAATCAATTAATCATTGACATAATAAAACTCATCTCACTCCAAGCCAACCTGCAAACAAAATCCTATAACGATAATAGCTAGTCCCAATAGCACAACAACCACAAACACCAAAAATTTCCAAGGGAGAAAGAAGAGAAGAGAAATTTAAGGCCAAAAACATATTTTAAAACGTTTTGTAAAACCGTGTGGAGCTGCGGAAATGGATGAGGAAGGATAATTTATTTGTGATCTTGTGAGCTAATTTCAAAAAAAAACTTTAAAGGTTTGGTTTAAAAGAAAAAAACAGAGTTTTGATACAATCGCATGCAGTCAAAGATAAGCTATTCAATAATCGCGAAAAACTACGTCTAAGGGAAATTGCCTGCTATGACCTTATTCATATACGTATGAATACCGTCATTCAGACAACTTCAATCCTATCATGGTTAACACTGAGTACACATCAAGACACAAAAAGGCAAATATCAGAATCCTAAAGATGACACACTCCTACAGGTCTACACACTCTACCTATGTACATACACCACGACGACATTACCTACCAAAGGGCCTATTCCTAAACTGGAGATAGCATGGATAACTACAAGATCTAATGTCTAAATAATAGAAGGAAAAGAAAACTGGATCAAAAGCGAAACGAAATAAGATCGGAAAGAACGAGCTCAAATAAGACGGAGTAAAGGGATAATTGGTTGGATGAGAAAAAATTATTTCTCAAAATAATTAGGTTGATGACAGGAGAATTACATGTAGAATATGGTATCATTATAAAAATGTAGGAGGGAGTGAGCAGATGCTAGAATTTTTAAAATTTTGGAAAAGTAAGACGAAGGAAGGATGGGTAGGATGGAAAAACGATTGTTTTGCACATGAAAATAAGTTTACACAAAGATTTAGAAATGTGGTCACGAGGAACATAGAACAGATATAATAATAATAATAAAATAATTGAAGTCCCCCTAGTTTAGAAAATATTTTAAAAGTATGCAAGGTAAGTGATTTAGAAATAGATCTTGTAGCCCAGAAAATATAATTTGAATCATTAAAATGTCAACACGGTTTAAAAAAAATGAAAATATGAAAGATACCGATTTGAAATAATTTCCAGATAGTAACTTGCAAATTGACGACTAAGGAGATTTCAAAACCTTAGAAGGAAACTTTCATCCGAAAAGCAAGAAATTTTAAATATATATATACTAAAGGGTTTTCAAGGGAGTTAAACCGAGCGGAAAATTTAGTAATGAGTTTCGAAAACAAGAAATAAAAGAAATAAAAGTAGGATGAGGTAGCGATTGTTTTGCAAATGAAAATGAATTTAAACAAAGGTTCTTGAAGTATGAGCACGATGAACATAGAGATGTTCATATGTAAAGAAATTTAAAATCCCCCTTTGTTTGAGAAAAATATTCTAAAGTACGTACGTAAACGGTTAAAAATAAATTTCGTAGGTTAGAAAAATGATATATTGAATTCTCGAAATGGTAACAAAGTTTTAAAACTAAAATACGATGGATACTGATTCGAAAATAAGTACGAGGTCGTAACTTAAAACTTTTACGACCGAAAGGTTTCAAAATTTGCGAAAGAATTTTAACTCAATCCGAAAGTAAGAAATTTTAAATAATTAATAAAAGTTTTCTAAGAAGTCAAATTGGGCGGAGAATTTAATAATGAATTTCGAAAATTCTTTTAAAGGAAGCAGGTTTTGGGAAGGGGAAATTTTGAAAATAAATACAAGATAGTAGAAATAAATTGTGTAGTTTATAAAAGTAATATATATATTTTGGAAACAAGGCAAATAATGCGAGATATTGACTTAAAACATTTACATCCAAGAAAGCTCCCAGTCAATTAAAAATTTTAACTCGATCCAAAACAACAAATTTTAAATATATAATATAGGGGTTTTCAAAGAAATCAAGCTAGAGCGAAAACTTAAAAAGGAAAGTCGAAAATAATAAATTTTTTTAGAGGAGGTAGAATTGGTCAAGGAAGGGATTCGAAGGATCGAAGATAATCGTCAAGAAACGATCACGAGAATCGAGAGAAAGGAAAAATGATCGCATGAAGAGTATGCGTAAGATATGAATCGTGAAGAGCTGCGATGGGACTCTATTGTCGATAGCACAAAATTTGCAAGGATCAGAGGGATGCTAGAGGACAAGGGTTCTAATCATTGGGTCGTCTAAAGATTAGGATAACTCAGCTTAAAGGCTTCCTATGAGCTAGACTATACCCAGGATCTAAAGAGAAGGTTCCCTAAGAGAATCGAGGTTACGTTCTGCTGGGCCCGAAGTCGATGGAGCTGGGCGAGCGACAAACTAAAATGACTATAGATATCTAATACGATCAGAATCAAATGGGGATGCTAAGATAGTCTAGGACGAGGACGACTAAATCTTAACCAAGGCGTCCGACTATCAACCTAAGACGTCTACCTAAGTCTTCCTACTATCTAAGACTGGGAAACTAATTCAGACTTGTAAGTGGATATCAAATGAATGCGGTATTTTTATTGTTCCGAACTTTTGCAAGACCTGCATGGGCCACCACTAAAACCTGTCACGCCCCGCTTCCCAAAATGGACGGAAGCGAAACGTGACGAGGCCCGCTTAGGCCAGAGCTTTAGAAGCTCGGACCCAATAAGCGTCTGTAGAGGTACCATTTTAAAAGATTTTCAGGTTCTTGCATTTTCATAGTTCGAAACAACAAAAGTACGGAAAAGATATTGCATTCATTAAATTAGAGATATGATATCCAACAAGTACAAAGTCTAAAAGAAGCCTAAGCATGGCAACAAAAGTTTAAAGACAAACCGAAAAGTAGTAACCTCTGAAAGTGGCGACTAAAAGACCTCAAGGTCTGATCCTCGTCAGGCACGAACTCTGGATCAACGTCCTCGGCTCCTCGTACTCCAGTGAGTCTGCCTCGTCCACGAACTCTGGCTGAGCACCTGACGTACAGCACCCAAGAGAAAGGAACTGTACGTCAGGTAAAGTCTACAAGAAGGGTTAGACTTTACTGCAAGTGTACCGAACTTTAAACAACGGTTTACTGGTTGATTAGCATGCTGAGGTTCTTTTACACAACATTTTACTGGTTGATTAGCATGCTGTGGTTATAACAGAGTAACACGACAGGAAGTAACGCAGCAGGAAAGTAAAACGGGACAAGAAGTAGTCGTAGCGTGTGCTACCAACTACGGGACTAACCTACAGGTGTCAAGACAAGACGGGACGTGACGGAAACAAGGCAGGACAAGACAAGTGAGACACGAAAGGGTTCACGCCTTACGGTTCGAGGGGGATCAGACCCTCTTACCGTGCGCACGCTCAACCCAACCCCAAACCCCAAGGCAAGACAAGACATGACACCAGTACAAGGGATCACTCGCTCTAGCTTGGCGAGTGCCCTATTGTCCACAGGCTGAGAATCCGTACAAGGGATCACTCTCTCTAGCTTGGAGAGTGCCCTATTGCCCTCGGGCTGTGTATCCGTACAAGGGATCACTCTCTCAACTTGGAGAGTGCCCTATTGCCTGCAGGCTGTGAATCTGTACAAAGGATCACTCGAAGAGTGCCCTATTGCCCAGCGGGCTGTGCAAGACGGGACGGGACGTGACAAGACAGGAAGGGTTATTCTAGGGTGTCCACACACACGCACACACATGATAGCCCTACAGCCTTAAAAGTTGTTGTTGTCAGGCTCAGACTTCGTCGTCAAGTCTGAACCGTCAGGAGTCGTCCCGGACGCTATCATTTCACGTCCAGTTCTATACATTCACAGTCTAACAGTTCTAGCAATCTAAGACCCAAGCACGGTCAAAAACGCAAGTGGGTACACTTGCCTTAAATGGCGAGTGTGCCGTCCTCTCGAAGCGTCTCGTCCAAGCGTCTCGTCCAAGCGTCTCGTCCGCAGAAGTCCGTCTGAAATATCGCTACGGCGACGATGTCAGGTCTCAAATTCATCAAATCCTATTAGGTTTCGTTTCTAGGTTTTCGGGACTATCCTATTTGTCAAAAGTCACTTTTTGATGTTTCAGCCTAATCGACGATCTATCCTATGTGCACAGTCAACAAAGTCCGTTCGTCGATTTTCTATGTTCGTACAACGTTTTACAGGAGCTGGAAAGTAAATTTAGTTCAAGTTGACGGTTTTTAGTTTAGGGTTCAGTCAGCTATTGTGGGGGTTTCTACGAGTTTCGGGGAACCAACCTGAACCGGAGTTTGTCGTAGAATGGATGTCGTATCTGATCGGAGAACTCCTCAGCTTCAGATCTGGTCCTCGCATGATTCTCCAAAATTCTGAACTTGCGACGAAGGCCTACGACGTGTCGCAACGTCGTAGACGGAAAATCCACGAAGTAGCACGTCCAAGTGGGGCCCACAGTAGTGCTAGGGGTCAATGGGGGACCCACAACACCTCTGGAGAACTTGGGGGGCCCACCACATGAGTTGGTGTGGGAGAAACCAACTTCCGACGAATGGCCGTCGGTCGTGCACTAGCCGCTACGGGGGCTTGGCTCGGTCAGACACTGCGGACGGCGAGAGCAGCGCAGCGGGGTCGGTCACAGCGGCGGTGCGAGGGAAATTCTTGGTCAGTGCGGTGGGGCGGGTCGGTCGTACGCTTGGCGGGGCTTGCAACGTTGCAAGCGCTGCAACGTACGGAGCGGGGCGGAGGATCTCTCGGTCGGTGCGGGCGGGGCTTCCGGTCGGGCGCTTGCGGGTGTGGGGTTGCAACGCTGAGCGGGTTGCAACGAGCGGAGCGGGGTGCGGGGTGCGGGA
Source organism: Scilla litardierei (assembly GCA_030789695.1). NCBI lineage: Eukaryota > Viridiplantae > Streptophyta > Magnoliopsida > Asparagales > Asparagaceae > Scilla > Scilla litardierei. The sequence continues at coordinate 26,756,089 of CM061140.1, read as the reverse complement.
TGCGGGAGCGGGCGTCGGTCAGACCGTGCGGCGCTCTCGGTCGTAGCGGTCGGCTGCGGGGGCGTTGCAACGCTGCAAGTTGCAACGAGCGGAGCGGGCTTGGGTGCGGGGCGGCCTCTCGGTCTGACCGAGGGAACGGGGCTGAGATCGTCGGTCGTGCGGGGAGCTGCTGCTGCAATGTTGCGACGAAGCTTTTGGGAGGGGAAACGGCGGCTAGGGTTTGTGTGGCTGCGAAAATAAGCTTTCCTAGGGTTAATATAAATAGTAATGAGGGTTAGGGCTAAGTCTAGGGTTTAGGGGATTAATAAAAATAATTTAAAAAGTTTATTTAAGAATAAAACCCTCTCCTCTCCCTCACACAAAAAGTGTGCGGCCAAAATAGCTATAATTTTGGTCAAAAATTATTTAAAGTGTTAGTTTTAAATAGGAATTTTATTGTAATTTAAATACTTATAAAAGTAGGTTTTAAAATTATTTAAAACTTTCAAATAAATGGAAAATAGGTCAAATTAAGTCCAAAAATTGTAAAATAATTTTAGGGTGTTCGGGACGACGAGAGAAAGAGATCGGAGAAGACGGATCTAAATTTCGACGTCGAGAGACGAAACTAAAAATAGAAACGTCTCGCGTCAAAACAGAAAGTCGCGACGTTACATCAAATAAGTTAGTATCGCGGAAGAACTACTCGAGATATGTCGTTTCCAAGTTGATCCACAATCTAATACTTTCAGAGACGATCACGACGACATATCACACAAAAACGTTCAAAAACAACTAAAGTCTAAAATAAACACGTGCACGATCAAAAGCACGTGCACGAAGAAGGTACGATAGAAACAGGCCGTTACAATAGGGATGTTATCAAGAGAAATTGGATAAGAGAAATTGGACAAGAGAAATTTGATAAGAGAATTTGGACAAGAGTATATACATACATTTACATACATACATATATACATTTACATGCATACATATACATTCATACATATACATAGATCTATTCTATAAAATAGGGATGTTATCAAGAGAAATTGGATAAGAGAAATTGTACAAGAGAAATTGGATCAGAGAATTTGGACTAGAGTATATACATCTATTCTATAAAATAGGGATGTTATCAAGAGAAATTGGATAAGAGAAATTGGACAAGAGAATTTGTACAAGAGAATTTGGACAAGAGTATATACATACATACATATACATACATACATATAGATGTACATACATACATATACATACATACATATACATACATACATATACATACATCTATTCTATTCTATAAAATAAGGATGTTATCAAGAGAAATTGGATAAGAGAAATTGAATAAGAGAAATTGGACAAGAGAAATTGGATAAGTGAATTTGGACAAGAGTGTGTGTGTATATATATATATATATATATATATATATATATATATATATATATATATATATATATATATATATATATATTTATATATATAGACACACACACATTCATATATACATATACATACTTACATATACATACATCTATTCTATAAAATAGGGATGTTATCAAGAAAAATTGGATAAGAGAATTTGGACAAAAGTATATACATACATATATATACATACATATATACATATACATACATACTTATACATACATACTTATACATACATACATATCTATTCTATAAAATAGGGATGTTATCTAGAGCAATTGGATAAGAGAAATTGGACAAGAGAATTTGGATAAGAGAATTTGGACAAGAGTATATACATACATATATATACATACATATATTTATTCTTCCCCCCTTCGACCGTTTTTTCCCAATCCACGTGCACGTGTGCAAGAGAAATTGGATCAGAGAATTTGGACTAGAGTATATACATCTATTATATAAAAGAGGGATGTTATCAAGAGAATTTGGATAAGAGAATTTGGACATGAGAAATTGGATGAGAGAAATTGGATAAGAGAAAATATAAGAGATGATATTTTGAGGGATAAGAGAGGAGGTGTGGAATTTTGCACATACAACCCTGGTTTTTGCATTTTTGCCCCAGGACCCTCCCCACACACCGACCCACACTTTTTATTCTCCCCCCCTTTCGACCATTTTTTTCAATCCTTTGAAGATTTTGAATCTTATCCTACTAGGCCAAAGCTTTGTCCTACGTGGCAAGTTTGTCCTAGGTAGCAATGGCAATTTTGGGGAGACTTAAATTTTGGGGGAAAAATTAAATTTGGGGGGAAACTTGAAATTTTGTTGGAAAGCTTGAAATTTGGGGGAACTTGAAATTTGTGGGAAGGAACTCAGCCATTAAATAAACCGTGCCATATGGGCACAGGTAGTGACTATCTATTATATAAAAGAGGGATGTTATCAAGAGAAATTGGATAAGAGAATTTGGACATGAGAAATTGGATGAGAGAATTTGGATAAGAGAAAATATAAGAGATGAGATTTTGAGGGATAAGAGAGGAGGTGGGGAATTTTGCACATACAACCCCAGTTTTTGCATTTTTGCCCCTGGACCCTCCCCACACACCGACCCACACTTTTTATTCTCCCCCCTTCGACCATTTTTTCCTGTCCTTTGAAGATTTTGAATCTTATCCTACTAGGACAAAGCTTTGTCCTACGTGGCAAGTTTGTCCTAGGTGACAATGTCAATTTTGGGGGGACTTAAATTTTGGGGGAAAACTTAAACTTGGGGGGAAACTTGAAATTTTGTGGGAAAACTTGAAATTTGGGGGAACTTGAAATTTGTGTGGGGGAACTCAGCCATTAAATAAACCGTGCCCTATGGGCACGGGTAATGACTAGTATATATATATGGTAAAATACGCTTGCGCTCAAGCTCAGATGGGATTCCTGCGCTCGACCCCTGTAACGGTCGGTTTCCGATCGTACTTTCTTTGTGCACGTGCTCTTGATTGTGCACGTGCTTATTTTTGACCTTATTTGATTTTGAATATTATTGAGTGATATATCGACGTGATCGTCTCTGGAAGTATTAGATTGTGGAATAACTTTGTAGCAACATATCTCGAGTCGTTCTTCAGCGATGCTATCTTAATTGGCATGACGTCGCGACTTTCTGTTTTGATGCGAGACGTTACGAATTTTAGTTTCGTCTCTCGACATTGAAATTTAGATCCGTCTTCTCCACTATCTTTCTTTAGTCATCTAGAACACCCCATAATTATTTTATAATTTTTGGACTTAATTTGACCTACTTTCTATTTTTTTGAAAGCTTTAAATAATTTTAAAACCTATTTTTATAATATTTTTAATTACAATAAAATTACTATATTATAATAACGTATTAAGGAATTTTTAGGCAAAATTTTAGAATTTTTGGCCGCACCCATTTCGCGTGAGGGAGAGGAGAGTAATTTTAACTAAATTAATTATTTTAAATTATTTTAATAAAGTTTTTCCGAACCCTAACCCTAAACCTAGCTCTAACCTATTTAAATTAGCCCTAGGCAAAGTTATTTCGTCATTGCTCAAAACCCTAGCCGCCGTTTCCTCTTCCAAAGCTTCGTCGCAACGTTGCGACGATCGCAACGTGCACGACCGGAGCTCTCCCCCGCAAATCCCCTTGCACGACCGGAGCAGCACCCCGCATCGCCGCTCGCACAGCCCGCTGCATCGCCCCCCCGCTGTCGCCCGCTCCGACCGAGGCTCTCTCTCGGTCTGACCGAGAGACTTGCTCGCACAGCCGCCCGCACCGCTCCGCTCCGCATCGCCAGCGCCCGACCGACCCGCTTGGTCGGTCTGACCGAGAGGCCGCCCCGCTGCATCGCCCCATCGCTTCGCCCGCACCCGCAGCTCGCACGACCGACGGGATCTGTAGGTCTGACCGACGTTTTCCCTCGCACCGCCGCTGCAACCGAGCCCCCCGCATCGCCAGTGCACGACCGAGAGCTTCTCTCGGTCTGACCGAGAGAAACCCTCGCACCGGAGGAGAACGACCGACAGAACTTCGTCGCAAGTGGGTTTCTCCCACACCAACTTCTGTGGTGGGCCCCCCAAGTGCTCCTGAGGTGTTGTGGGCCCCCCTTGGACCCTTAGCACTGTTGTGGGCCACACTTGGACGTGCCACTTCGCGGATTTGCCGTCTACGACGTTGCGACACGTCGTAGGCCTTCGTCGCAAGTTCGAACTTTTGGAGAGACGTGCGAGGACCAGATCTGAAGCTGAGGAGTTCTCCGATCAGACCCGACATCCAATCTACAGCAAACTCCGGTTCAGGTTGGTTCCCCGAAACTCGTAGAAACCCCCACAATAGCTGACTGAACCCTAAACTAAAAACCGTCAACTTGAACTAAATTTAATTTTCAGCTCCTGTAAAACATTGTACGAACATAGAAAATCGACGAACGGACTAATTTGACTGTGCACATAGGATAGATCGTCGATTAGGTTGATACATCAAAAAGTGACTTTTGACGAATATGATAGTCCCGAAAACCTAGAAATGAAACCTAATAGGATTTGATAAATTTGAGACCTGACATCGTCGCCGTGGCGATATTTCAGACGGACTACCATAGACGCGACGACTGGACGAGACGCTTCGGGAGGACGACACACTCGCCATCGCAGGCAAGTGTATCCACTTGCACTTTTGGCCGTGCTTAGGCCCTAGTTGGTTAGAATTGTTAACTGTGAACAAATAGAATCGGACATGAAATGATAGCGTCCGGGATGACTCCTGACGGCTCAGACTTAACGACGAAGTCTGAGCCTGACAACAACAACTTTAATGCTGTAGGGCTATCATGTGTGTGCATGCGTGTGGACACCCTAGAATAACCCTTCCTGTCTTGTCACGTCACGTCCCGTCTTGCACAGCCCGCTGGGCAATAGGGCACTCACCGAGTGATCCCTTGTACTGATTCACAGCCTGCGGGCAATAGGGCACTCTCCAAGTTAGAGAGAGTGATCCCTTGTACTGATACACAGCCCGAGGGAAATATGGCACTCTCCAAGCTAGAGAGAGTGATCCCTTGTACTGATTCTCAGCCTGCGGGCAATAGGGCACTCGCCAAGCTAGA
>CM061140.1:26734592-26750548 GCA_030789695.1 Scilla litardierei | reverse complement strand
CATATATCTGAATATATATAATATATTTGTATGCATATGTATTTCAAGCATATGGACCACTACAAGATGCAGAACTTTGCACTATAAATTGATAAGTTCATGTGATTTTATGATTTATCATTTTACACAGATTTTTTAACATTAATGGTACGGCTTATCTTTTTAAATTTACATAATATCTGATGAATATTCAAATCTAATTCAATCACAATTCGTATATGACTAATATTTTGTTGAGTTAAACATCCATATTCAGATCCATATCCATGAAAATAAAATGAATCGAAATATTAGAATACCCATATCTGCTTTGTATGCAATTCATTTGCATGCATAATATTATTACCTCTTATTGAATTGCATAATAATTTTATGACTTATATTCTTCAGCTTTGCTCCCTCTCCTCAGAGATCAATGTTTTTCGAAATTTTGTTTTGATCAATTTTGTTTCTTCTTATTTTTGGTGTAGGCTGGTGTGATTCGATTCTAAAGGCATTCATTGTCTAATGCACTCATTGTCTCTAAGTAAGGTATTATTCTGATGAACTTCTCAAGGTTCCAAATGTATCTTGCAAATTTTCTTATTTCTGTTGAGAACAAATGCAATTTGGCTATGCATTTGGAACATTGAAGAAAGAAAAGCATGTGTTCATGACTTGAATATGCAAACTTTGAAAACAAACAATTTTGAGGCAAACAACAGTTTTGAGGTAAAAACACATCCAATGTGCAAACTTCTGCAACTTCCTAGCATTTCTGAGAAAACTTGAACGTGCAAATTAGATTCAATGTTGTTCCTGATTTATGGAGATATAAGCAATCGTAGGATTTTCATTCGGCATTCTCCGAGTCCAAATCACATACTACAGCTTTTCATGGAGTACTACAGCTTTTCATGGGTCTTCAATTCATCGAGTACTACAGCTTTTCATGGGCCATGTTGAAGAGCTTCTTGGATAGTTTTTGGAATTTTTGTTACTGAAAGATTAGTAACAAACACCTACAGAGGTCTTGACAGATAAGAATAACCAAGGAAATCAGATATATGATGACTTGTGCATGATCCAGTACCCTTCCTTAAAGTAATAAGAATGACAAGATCTTAGAGTTCAGTTTCATTGCCTGGACACAGTTCCAATGAGTAGAGTGAAGAAGTACTGGATTGTCTGGTTCATTACCTTTTTTCGTCGGCTGTATGTCATTGTAAAGGACATAATATTTTCTGTTAGGTTGTTTGGAGGAGGCCTGGAATGTGTGCTTGACTGATCAGTTGGGTGTATTCAAGCTATAAACATCATGTTATAAATCCCATGTACTATAACTTGCAAGTTGAGGATATGCCAACCTGTATTTAACATATCCACATCCACAATTACATATCCTCAACCTTAACCTGTATATGCATCGTGTATAAACATCGTGTATTATGCAGGTTGTAAACATCATGTATTATGCACGTTTGAGGTTAATTATAAACTGAAAAAAATTCTATATCATGTATCATGAAAGTTTGGGTGTATGTTTATACTTTGAATTGTTGAGGTTGAGTTTGAATTGAAATTGCATAATTTTTTAGTTTGGTTGAGGTTGATGTGATGTGAATTTCCATAACGACAACGAGGCCTAGAAGGATGTAAAAAACCAGGACCAAATTGAATGCTTCTTTTATGTGCCTGTTTATTTCAGTTCATATATATATGCCTTTCTAAACATTTTTCATGAAATGAACTCTTTATCATGTCTTTCATCTATATTGATATCCATGTATTTTGTTTCTTGCAGATTTTGCGATGAAAGGAGGAAAATCGAACGGCGACACGTCGAAGAAAGCCGATGCCAAGTGAGTTTTGACTTTTAGATCCCTTTTATCTTTTAGTTTGTAGATCTCTATGGTTTTAATTTGATCTGAATTATCTATTATCCAAATTGAATAGAATTTTAGAAATTGAATAGAAATCAGGATTAAGTTGAACCCTCTCAATCCTGTTGAGAAATTGGATGCTAAATGTATCACAACTGTTATTGAATAACGAAATTGAATATTGTAAATTAAATAGAAATCTGAAAGGGTTAACAAGATTAAGTTGAACCACAGACATTGAATAGATTTTTAGAAAGGGTTAACAATTAAGTTGATACATTCATTATTAAGTTGATACATCCTGATGAGAGAGTATTAAGTTGATATTAAGTTAACATGATATTTAGTTAACATCCAAGTGAGAGGGTTGATCACAAATACAGTGAGAGAGAGAGAGTTGACATGATACTTTGTTGACATCCAAGTGAGATTGTTGATCACTAATGTTGTTATTTGGTTTATCACATCTGTGCAAATGTGCAAAACAACAAGATACTTTGTTGTTGTGGACCCCATGTTGGGTTGATCACAACTGTTGAATCACAACTATTGTTATCCTCTCAACCCTCTCAACTTTATTCTGAGATCAACTCTATTCTGAATTTGATTGAAATAAAGCTCACTGTTAAATTTGATTGAAATAGAGCTCACTGTTAAATTTTATCTTCCCTCACTCTATTTCAATCAATTCTATTTTTGAACAATTGAATGCATAATATAAGCTTGATTAATGATGTTAAATTGTTCATTATACATCATCAATCAAGCTTATACTATGCACTCAATTGTTCATTATACAATTAAAATACAAAAACGACATTCTTCATCCAATGTTCATACAAAAACACCATTGTTCATACAAACACACCAAGAGTGTATGTATTTAAGAGTTCCAGTATAATGAAGTTGAGTTTGTGGAAATGTTAAGGAATGTAATCATAGATAAAAGCATGCAAGGGAATTGAGTTTGGCTCCCTGTAAATTATATCGTTGTGAAACACTATTGAACTAAACAAGACTGGCTTGCAACTTCTGATGGTTGCAGTTTCAGTAATTCATCAAAGCCGTTAGCATTGTCATTTGGTTTGAAGCCCACTCTCCGGTAACATATCAAGGCTAAGCAACTACATGTTATTTGGGCAAAGAAAAAGTCACTTGAATCTCATTTAAATTCTCCTGTCAGTGAGCTCTGAAGGGGGTGATTGCTGCTGTCATTGAGAATCGCATGTGGTAGAGTTGCTGCTTCTCAGGGATCAGCTTTATCTAAAATGCATATCGAAATGCCTGTGTGTGAATTTTTTTGATGATTTAAATTGTTGAATTTTATTTGTTTGACATTTTTACTCTCACCAATTAAATGTTAATATTTTTACTATCACTCTTTGTGATGTAATAGAAGTAGTTTTTAAGGATAATTGAGCTATAAATTTTGAATTTTAAGTATCATATTTCTAACTCTATCTACTGACCTCTCCCCCCAAACCTCAGATGCTAGAACTCTCAGAAGCTCGCATAGACCGTACCGAAGCCAACAAAAGATCGTGTGGAAGCCAGCAAAAGCTCTCTTTCCCTCCCTCCTTAAGTTTCTCTCTTTGCCTCAGAAGTTTTTTCCTCTTTTTAATTCTTCCATTGTTAAATTCACCCCCAAGAGATTACACAGAGAAGAAGAGGAAGAAGCATATTATGAATTTTGTTTGAATTGGTACATAACATGTAATCATGCAAAAAATATTGGATTTTTGGTATCATATTGACTGCAGGTTCTTTCCATGATGATGGATATATCTATTTCCCTAATCTCTTGAATATGCACAAACATGTAATCAAGCCATAAATTTTGAATTTTAACTGTGTATAAATTCATTTGGGTGCTGTTATGGTGATTTTTAGTTGTTTTTATCTTGAAAATGTGTTGTTTGTAAGGGATTGTTGAACAAACTTCTTTTTGTATTTGTGTTATTACTGTCTTTTTAGTGTATAAATATGTAACTATTTGGGATTTTGTTTGCAAAGACTCATCTGATGCTGGCTGCAATGCATTGAAAGATTACTCTCTTTGTTAAAAATATATGTCGTGAAATCCTATGTATGTAAGGCATTTCTCTCTCAGTGTGTTTGAAATCATGTGTTTTGTGTGGTGAGGTCATGTCTCTCTTTATGAAATCCTGTGTTTTTTTGCCTCAATGTGTTTGTTTGGGCTGAAGGTTGAAACTCTGGCAATCATAATATGATACATCACATTTTCATACATTGAGTCAATCAAACATGATATTCTGCCAACAGCAAAAAAAATTTCACATTTCAACTAAAACAAAATTAAAAATGTAAAACCATTGTTGGAATAAAAAATTTCATTTTGCAAGAAAAATTGGAATCCAAACCACTGCTGTAATAAATGGTAATATAACTGAGAATTTAATTAATGAGAATTTATTTAATGGTAATCTAACTGGATTGCAAAATGGACTTGGGAATGTAAAATGGACTTTGTAATACAAACTTCATTTAGCAAAGAGTTCACAGACAATTTTTGGAATTCAATTTGAAGTCTTAAGTAGTTTACTTCTGCACACAATTGTGGAAAAATTAAGTTGATTTTGTATAGACAACCAAAAGTTTGTGTTACATATGCCTCACATCCCTTTAACTTTACATTTCATGTATATTGTTTTGATAGCTCACAAATAAGTATAAACATGAACATGTTCAGACTCGATTGTGAATGCACATGTGAAAGAATGTAAAATAGAATTTGTAATACAAACTTCATTTAACCAAGTGTTCACATGCAGTATGTTGGAGTCAACTTAAAGTCTTAAGTAGTTTACTTCTGCATACAATTATGGCTAAAATTAGATTGAATTTGTACATACACAACCAAAAGTTTGTGTATCTTACTGCAAACACACATCAACCTATTTGTACATTTCATCATATCATTATAAACTTTACATTAAATGTATATTGTTTTGAATGCTCATAAATAAGTATAGACATGAACATATCAAGACAAATGGCTCGACTGTGAATGCACATCGTCAAATTCACATCGTTAAATGTTAAGACATGATCATGTGTATTGATTGAGGGTTGAAATATTAAGTAGTTTGCAATGGATATATCGAGGGTTAATGTTAAATTTTTTGAAAACTAAATTCTCTTGGGGAAATATATTTTTGGGAATACTAAAATTTTTTGGTGAAACTAAATTACAATTGTTGCGCTTTAGTTATTACAGTTTGTTTAAATTAGGGGATCCTATATTTTAAGGGGGGATATTTTAAATGAACTGTGCCCTTAAGGCATGGGTTATGACTATCTATATAGTAAAACACAACTGTTTTTGAATTCTAGGGCTGACTAGGACAAGCTGACTAGGACAAATAGGTGGATAGAAAGACGGCTTGGATTTAAACTTGAAGAATGAATGGTTGAGATGAGATTTTATGAAAAGTTTTTGAGGAAAAAACTTTTCTAGAGTAATGAAAGTTTCTGGGGAAATGAAACTTTATGGAGAATGAAAGTTTCTTGGGAATAGCAGAGTGCACACAATTAATGCATTTGGGAAAAAAAATATTAACTTGCATTTAATGCTGCAGATCGAATGTTACTGCAGATCGAATGATCTCTCCCTCAACGCAGGGCCCACCGTCTCTTCGACTCATGGGACAAAGATGAGAATAATTTCCCGCGCCGAAGGCGCCCACGTTGCCTTCTAAATTTTTTTACGCTAAGTTGTTGTTCCACGCCAAAGGCACCCGCACCGATTTTTTTCGCTAATTTGTTGTTCTGTTTCGAAGGCGCACGCACCGAATTTGTTGTTCTGCACCGAAGGCGCCCGTGCCGCTAAATATTTTTATGCTAATTTGTTATTCAGCATAATTTTGGCTGTGAAAATAATTTTTTGGGAACAAATATTTTGCGGGGAAAAATCTTAAATGAACCGTGCCCGCGGGCACGGGTTATGACTAGTATATATATATATAATCCAAATATTCAGAATATCACTACTACTAATAATAGTATTCACGTAGGCAAGCAAATACACACAAATAGTGTGTACTCTATACCATATATGTCAAAATGGGTCATGACACCCGAGAACTAGGAGCATGATATAGCAGCCCTTGTCGCCGGACTTCCAGCACCGCCCGTACACCTACCACCACCGGAGCCGTTTCTTCTACCACCTCTGTATATACCGATTCCACCACTGTCGAGTCTTTGGGGACTGTCTCCACTTTTTGCCCTACGACTCATACCTCTGTCCCCACCGTACCCGTGCTGAAGGGTACCAATATCCAGTCTGCTCCCGATCTTACAGATTTGGACTTTCCTGAGCACGACCCAACCCCACTCTTCTGCCACTTCGGGACCTGATAGCTTCACTGCCTATTTCTTTAGGATCCCGCATTCCACTCACCGGTAGATCTTCGTCGCCTGCTTCAGCTATCCTTATCGAGAGCGTCTCGATGTATGTCTGCACTTCTGTGTCGACGACTGCTCCCTCCTTTGCTGGGATCCCGTCGAGCTCACCCTCTCTCACATTCCAGCCCAGGCACCATGTATCCTCTTCACGGGGCCGTTTTACGTGGGTGGTGTCTCCCGGCCACATTTCTCGTCCCCACTCGACTCACGTACCACAGACGGTCGTCTGATGGCATTGGAGGAGTCAACTTCTCGCCTTCGGCGGGATTTCGACCTCTTCGTACGCTCGACGACAACACATCACGAGAGAGTCGAGGCGGACCTGGCCTCCATTATAGACCTCCTTCGGACACGTGGCCCACCACCCGTGATCCTTGCACACGCTCCTCCACCACGGCCAGACACTGTGACTACCACTACACCTCTCAGTGCCCCACATTCTCAGGCTTCTACAGAGCCTGCTTCTCCCCCCACCTGAGTTGGTCACAGCAGTCCAGTTAACTACTGCTCTTGTTGTATATGTTCCACCCACATCTACTGATCCACAGCAGAGGGACCCATCACTACCCCAGAGGGTGGTGCCTCTGCTTGATGATGGCCCTACCTGTTTTGCCTTCCTCACATTTTATTGTGCCCATCTGTCTGTTCATGACCTGATCTTAGATAGCTTGGAGGAGGACCCGCACATGCATCATTTTGCTTCCTTATTGCATCATGTCATGTTTTTACTTCTTTTTGCACAGTTTTTATTTTAGATTCCGCCACCCACCTGCCCTATTTAGCATCATTTTTCGCCTATCAGCGTTTTCTCAGCAGTGATGACACTGCTGGGTTTAGCTTGGGGGTGAGCGCTACCGCTTAATTTTTCATTTTTCTTTTACATTTTCCTCCCCTTTTCAGATTTTTAGTTTATTTTTTCGCTTTTTTATCCTTTTTCTCATTCTGCATCATATTTTCTGCTTTTTGCCATGCATGCATCCCTCTTTTCATTTTGCAATTTTCTCCGCCCTTTTTCTTTTTTATGCTAAGGATGTTATGTATGATGATACTTCTCGTAGCCTTAGTAGTTACTCATGGTGTTTACTATCTGATGACATGCTATTAGGGTAGTTTCAGTTTTACTTTCTATATGGGTGCATATTCTTTTGCCGATCTATCTGATTTAAGGCCTGAAATAAATTGAAAATCAAATGCATGAATTAGTATCTAGTATGCGCTATGTTGGGTAATGCACCTAGGTTCACGCATCACTAGAACACCTGGAGCATCTGCTTTATATCTTATTCACTTCTGTCTGCATGCTTGATATCATTGTACCTATTACTGCATGCTTTTTCAGTGTTCATCTAAATGAATGAAAATATCCATGCTAGTTATGAGTTTAGTTAGAGTATTAGTTTATTAAACCGTTGTGCACATCTTATGAGTGAACCGAGAGATTCATTATTTTCCTTCTCCACATATCTATATAGTTCTCTACATATCAGTTGGTTTCACCCCTACAGCTACCCTTATTACATCTTACTTCCCAAAAATCCTAAAAAGAAAAAGTATAGCTTCTAAATGAAATGAAAAAAAAGAAAAGAAAAAAAAAGAAAAAAAGAGAAAAATAAAGAAAAGAAAAAAATGTGTATATACATATAAATTTGGAAAAAAAGGAAAGAAAAGAAAGAATAAAATCATTTTGTATCCTTTCATTAGAAGCTACCACTTATACTGGGAAAAAGACAAAAAATTCCATATCCTATTCCTAGATGCGATGCCTCAAGATAAGCTTGGGGGGAGGGGATGAACCAACTGATCATATAAGTGAGCATGACATTAGAGTGGAGACGGTGCATAACGGGGAGATTGGATACTACTTAAACTTTACGAAACACTTTAGCTTTTAGAGATTTTTCATGACTCGAAATAAATACTTAAATAGCATGATCCTTTCTATTCTTTATTGCATGCTGTGTGATTTATATATGCTCCATGTGTATCTGTGATTGAAAACTACATTGCCAACTCCTTTTATACTAGACTCTATGGATTGCATGAGATTGATATGAGTTGATGGCATTATTTCAGTAGATCCCTATCTTTTGTCTGTATTGCATGCTACACATATGATCTGTAAAACTTGAAATTTCCATTAGCATGTATTTTTACTATTCGGAGCATCGTGATATACTGCTTAGGCCTGAGATCTGACAGAGTCAAACATTATCACCCTCCATCCATTTCCATTCTCTTTTATTCTTGTTTTTTTATTTTTATTTCTTTTTGTTTTTCTCTCGACGTACCTAGTATTTGTCTTCCTCGAGGACGAGTAAGAGGTAAGCTTGGGGGATTTTGATGTGTCCATATTTTACACCTTTTTCATAACATCATGACATCGCATTCCATGCCATTTTCGCATTCAAATCTCATATTTTCCTACAATATCACATTTCTGACATTATATTCGAGTTTCGCAGTGTTTCATGAATTTTCAGGGATTTTGGAGCGATTTGGGACCCGGTATGGGTATGGACACATCTGACACGCCCATGAGCTCATTGGCGAAGCTCTACAGGAGTTCGTAGAGTTTTGGAAGACATGGGAGGAGTGGAGGAGAGAGCAAGAGGAGAGGAGAAGCCTCAGAAGCCACAACAAGGTGTTTCCCAGGCGACTCGACCGAGCAGAGCAGCTGATCGGTCGAGCAGATGCAAATTGAAGAAATGAGTAGATACGCAGCTTGCTCGGATCGAGCACTCATGGTGCTTGGTCGAGCAGCTCTTAATTCCAATCTCTTGCATGGCCCGAGTAACTTCTTCAGCAACCGAGTCAGCTATCTGCTCGACCAAGCAGAGCTGACTCGGGCTGTGCAGACAGATTGATGATTTTGGAGGAGCGCGATTTACTGTCATGCTCAGTCGAGCAGTATATCTGCCCCGACCGAGCGACCGACCGAGCAACCCACTGCTCGACCGAGTCACCCACTCGATCGACGATGTTGAAGGCCATTTTTGAAAAGATTTTGGGAGTGGCTGTTGTGCATTTGGGGGAGTGAAGTAAGGGAAGCTGCGACAGCATTTTGGGGCCGATTCATTCTTAGTTTTTTGAATAGATTTTTGGAGAGGAGATTAGAGAGAAAAACTTGTTAGATTTAGGTTAAACTCTTGAAGATTATTGGATCGAAATTTATTGGAAGTTTATTTGCTATTCTCGCGTTCTTGGAATCTTGGTTTTTCTTTGAGATCTATTACTCGCTGTAAGTTTCTCAATCTATTTTCTATCAATTTGCTATGAAGTTTTCTTCCGTAAAAATTGTGTTTTTATTCGTCAATAACGTCATGAGTGAGTAGTCTTTTTTAGGGTCGATGTGTTAGCCCTAATACCCTAGGAGGAAGATGTAGATGTGGATCCCTATGTTGAATTAGGAATATAGGGGAGTATTTCGATCGATCCTACCGAATCCCTAAGATAACCCGTACTGAGATCATGCCCACTGTCAGTGGAATTGATGTGCTTAAGGGGTATCCCTAGGATTCGAATAGGGAAATCAGTGGATCCAACCAAGGCTCGTGACCATGTCCAGCTCGTGCCTTGAGGGGATCTCCCGATGAACTATATCGCAACGTTGACGACTACCGCTATTGCGTCAACGAGAGCTACCGAAATACCTCGCAATTCTAACCCATAAGAGTGGTATGAATTCGGAGATTAATCCCCTAACCATAATGCAGCGTAAGGATTCTATTCCAATGTCGATCCCTGACGGTCTTAGCGGTGATCCCTAACGCCCTAGTCCTTTTTATTATTAAATCAACAACGATACCAAAACCAATTCTCTCAAACCGATAGCTATCTCACTTCGAGATATAACAATAAGTTGAGAACCCAATTACACTGTTACCGTCCATATGTGATCCGACATCCTTTATACTATAATTTGACACCGTCCGCTTGCGGATAGAGCCCGGAATTGACACCTAGGGGTCATACCATGCCTGGCGATCGTGACACCGCTAGGTTAATCTAGGTGTAGGTTTCGGGTGCGTCATCCACCACCAAACTTTTAACAAAGGCCCCTGAATTAATTACCACCTCCTCCTCTATCAAGTCAAATTTGGAAACACTCATGGAAAATTTTATGGTGATTCAGGGTCAAAAGAATGACTTCTTCCAAAAATCCATTCAATAACTCACCAACACCACGCAAGAATTAGCATCGAACAACAAAGCAGTAGAGACCCATCTAGCCCACTAGCACATCAGGTTGATCAGCTCTAGATCACAAGGCTAACTACCGGGGCAACCTGAAACCAATTTTAGGGGCCAAGTGAACTCTATAATTTTAAGGAGTAGAAAGCATACTGAGGGGCCAGCGAGGCCAAGGATTAATGAGGAAGACGTTAGGGTTGAGTTGACACCCACTACACCTACCGAGATCACTGAAGAACCTATGCCAAATACCCCCACCGAAGGAGCCATCGGCGGAGAAAGGAGCTGAAAAGGAGGGTATGGACGACACACCTGAGCCTACAAGAGTTTATGTTCCAAAGGTGCCCTACCCATCAAGATTGTCCTAGGCTAAGGTGGAAGAGAAGTATGGGAAATTTTTCGATAAGCTTAAGCAACTTCTGGTGAGCATCCCCTTCCTAGATGCCATTTCAAAGATCTCCTCCTATGCCAAGTTTCTGAAGGAGTTACTCTCCAAGCGTAACAAGAGGGAGAAAGTGATGCTCTCCGTGGAGTGCAGTGCCATACTCCAGTGGAAGATGATCGAGAAACTAGATGACCATAGCAGCTTCTCCATCCCATGCTATGTAAGGAACATCACCATTAGAAGAGATCAGTGCGATCTTGGGGTGAGTGTAAGCCACGTGTCACTATCCATTTGTGAGAAGTTGCAAATGGGAGAACCTAAGCTCACAAACAAGTCACTACAGCTTGCTGATCGTTCTATCAAGTACCCCCTCAGGATCATCGAAGACATTCCAGTACAAGTGGGGAAGCTATTGATACCATGCGATTTTGTAATGATGGACATGCTCGAGGACACCCATACGTCGATCATACTTGGACGACCATTTTTGGTCATAGCGGGAGTTCTCATTGACGTGACCTGACGAAACTATCCCTCAATGTGGGAAAAGATAAAGTGGAGTTCGATCTCCAAAAGTCCTTGAAGACAATCCTTGAGGAGGACACTTGCCATTTCCTCGACATTCTTGAGCAAGTCATAGAGGAGACCACCTTGAAGGACATGTTCATGGACCCAATGGAGAACTTTCTCTAGGAAGAATCAAGATATGAAGGCCATATGGAGATGGTGGCCATGTCAAGAATGATTCAGGAAGAGCCGCCTGACAGTGACGACGAAATAATGCTAACAACACCTTCGCTAGATCCCGACAAGTTGAAGATAATAATGCTTTGCCAAGCGTCGCTAATGACGACGAAGAGACATGAAGATATAAGAGCATCCTCCTCACTCTCCGCTAATGAGCCACCATGAAAATACCATTTGGGAGTAGAGATCATGGCTATAAACGATCGCTTCTTAGTTGGCATCCCAAGCTCTAAAACTTTTTTCTTAGTTTTCATTTTTCATTTCTTCTTAATTAGTTGCCCTAGTTTGAAAGTAATAAAAACCACAAAAACCAACTAATTCCAACCTTTTTTAGGTGCAGGAGATGTCGTGCACGACCGTGTGGGGATATCCCACACAGCCGTGTGGGAGAGAGGCCAAAGAAACCTAAGGAAACAGTTGAATGGAGCCAGAATTACATGGTTGTATGGAACAAGACATGTCTTTGTAGCAGCTTAGGGGAGGAATTCGAAGCTACTGGAATTGTTGGGAAACTGTAGCAACATGGTCGTGTGAAGTTTCACATGACCATTTCGCCACAGTCCCCAAAAAAAGAGCTACTGGAAACATTTTTGCTCTAAGGCCACACAGTCGTGTGTTTTTTACATGACCGTGTGCCTCTGACTCCCAACAATGCTAAAATAGCCCCAGATTCATACGGTTGAACCCAAAAGTGACACAACCATGCTGGTGGATAATGGCATCCAACTTATATAAATACTCGGACCCCCACGTCGTTGACTCCCTTGACTTCCCCTCTATCATTTCGACTCCCCTCCACAAAAATTCTCCAAACTCCGACCAACTCCACCTCCTAAACTCCCCAGTCTGCTTCGACATCATCCCCTCTCCCTACCTCCCACCTTAATTCCTCTTATTTCTCCCTCACCCGACCCCCCAACAAAGCCTTGATCGCTTGTGTGTGTGATTTTGAGAGAATTCGACATGTTGAGAGATTTGCGGCTACATCCACGGCTTGAGGAACTTCATTGAAGCTTGGAGCATCTCACCATAGCGAAGATTCACGATCAATGGGTAATCTCGCTCCTTTTTCCTAAAAATTTCAATTTTGCCATGTCTTCCGCATCTTCCACTGCGTGCTCAATATCTAGGGGAATATATTTTGGTTGTGTTTTCTTGGTTACTGCACACCATATTGCATCTCATTTTCATACACTTTCACTATGCCGACACGCACAAAACGTTCGACACCCTGACCACCAACACGCCTGAGAGCTACACATGTATGCACATTTGACATGCCCTCTAAATTAACATAGCCACACCCACCAGACATTACCCCACCCTAGGTTGATACCATGGGGATCGTTTTCAAATCTAAATCCCAACGAGTCCGCTTCGAAATCCATTATCGATGAACCCTAATTGCAACAAAATTTCCGAGCATACCCACTCTTGATTCACTTGGGGTCGTCGAGGGTGTCCAAGCATTATTCTCCAACCTAGTGTGGGACGAATTCCTCGCATATGAGGTATACACATACAAGAATCTTACCCTCGAGTTTCTTATTTCCATTTGGTACGTAGACACAGGTTTCACGTTTAAGCTCATGAACACCGATCACACTATTTCCTATGACACCCTAAGTTCTGTGTTTCGTTGGCATACCACCACAGTCCAAAATTTGCATAGCCATTCTAGCCCTTTTCCTGATGCCTTCAACGCCAACACATTTTGGTAACAAATTACTAGGATATGGCACTTTCCCCCTACAAAGGCAAATGCCTCATCTATTATACATCCTTACCTTTTCCTTGCACACTGCATCATAACCAACACCTTATTCTTGTTGGATCTGGATCTAAGCCTAGTGGGGGATGAATAGGCTAATAAAAATATTCGTGCAACCCATATGAAATCACAGGTAATTATTACAGATGCATAGTAAATATAATCAATCACAGAGTGCACAACATATTTATCATGGTTCGGTCGTCTGCACGACCTACGTCCAGCCCCGAAAGTAAATAATAGATTAATAATGTTCCTGGTACAACCTGTAGCTAGAGCACCTCTCTACACTCACCTGGTTCTCCATACCAAACTCCACTGGTGCTCCTGGTATAACCTATAGCTAGAGAACACACTCTACACTCCCCAGGCTCTCAGTACCTGCACTCCACCGGTACTAAACAAAACTAATCCTAGTATAAGCTATACTTGACAACTAGTCAAGTCCCTCTTATCTAGTACCACACTAGACAAGACCCCAAAGGTCATAAATATGGTAAAGTTTCCCCTATAGAGATCTATACACTAGTACACGAATATTAAAAGTAAAGGGTTCAGAAAAGCTCAGTTCGTGTCGTGTAGTCGTCATTATCGATAAGCTCATCGTCAGCTTCAAGCTGGCATAAATGGTATCTCAACCCGATGTCTGAATCTATTTCAATCCGATTCCTGGATCTCAAGATATAGCCCTCCGAAGTTCGATGTGCAAATCTGCCCGAATCTGAACTGTGCGTAAATCAATTCTCTGTTCAGCAAATCGACATCAGTCTGTGCGTAAAGTATGTTTATGCCCCATCTTCCAGAAATCGTAGTAAATCAAGCGAAGCTCATAAAAATCCGCATAAATACTCATTGAATCGTGAGCTCGTCCTCTTCGACTGAAAAATAAGAAAGGGTCAATTTGGATGCTTTTGTGGAGAGGAATTCTCAGATATTTGAAGTGCGTCCTAGGGCTTGGTATTTGATTTCTTGGACTTTTCTTCTTCAAAGATGGGTGGTTTGGTTTCTTGCTTCTCTAGGTTGAAGATGGCTTATGCTTGGATATGTAGCTTGATGATGTATGGTTCCTTATGCTTGCGACAAGGCTTGAAGATGATGAAGAACTTTGGCATAGGAGACGATGAAATATATGAAGTTATTCAGAATACAACTCATGCTAAAATAAATACTACTGATTTAATACAGAGATTAAAATCAGAAAAATATCACCATGTTGTAGAGCACTAAGTTGTGATCGTCCTGGTGCAAACGGTTCATCAATCCGAGCTCTGTGGAGAAAGTTATGCAGTTTTTAGCGTCGTCCATCAAGCTCCTTCTTCTTCCTGCCTATTTGATGATGTCTTTGAAGCTTGTAAGATAAATTCGACCAAGATTAAGAGAAATGAGTCTAGGGCCGGCCTTGTTTTCTTGTTCTCTCTCCTTTGGATGTAGGTTTATATATATGAAGAGGGGATCAATTAGAATCAATTAGAATCCTATACAATATTGAGATTGGATGGAGGTCTAAGTTGAATAGGATTTGATATAATCATATGAAAGATCCCTTTCAATCACAATAAATATGAAGTTTGAATTTGGATTGCAATAGGATTGGATCTCATTTAATCACAATTGATTTGCATGAGATTCTCTATATCTCTCTATCTTTGACCAAGTCTTCATTTGTGTAGGAATAGGATTTGATTCATGCACCAATTGATTTGAATCAACTCAAATATGGATTTGAATTGATTTTCTCATTATCTCCCCATCTTTGACTTAGTCCAATATGTGTAGCCATTATGTCCATCTTTGACCAAGTCCACTTTGCTAATAGATGGCAAATTCTCCATAACTTTGACTAAGTCATCCTTTGATTATTTACGAGCTTGCCACTCCTGTAAACACTTAGCACACACATCAAATCGTTCACACACGTTTGTTATCATCACACACGAAGTCATCGATCGTTGTATCGAACTACACATCGTATCCAACAATCTCCCCCTTTTGATGATGACAAACAATATAAGATTTGAGTAATAACGATTCATAAAATAATATCGTGACATGTGTGTGTGAACTGTGATGATGGAGGATGTATGCAACAAGTATAACAATGCTGTTCAAACATACAAGCATGCTCAACAATATAACAATGATGCAAGCATATAAGCATGGCATGCTACCCCTATATTCATGCTCCCCCTTGAACATGTATTCACTCATTCATTAAGCACATATTCATTATTCATTAATGCTCCCCCTAAACCAATATTCATATATTCAACATGTAAGCATTAATGCACACACCGAATCTTCTCAATATTTCTCCTCCTTATGTTATCATCAAAAGTGTATATACGAAGTCAAATTCATATCATATGCAAAATAGTGAGCATTATAAATTACAACATACACTTGTATATAGACATTCGCAAAATAAGCAAGTCAAATCCAATGAAAATTATAACAAGGACTTATACACCATCGTGTAAGTGTGATGATTAAATATTGAAGCATATGAGGAGAACTTTTAAGAAATTCAACCAAAGCCAATTCACATTTTTCATGTCACATGATATCACCTAGG
>CM061140.1:26383113-26734092 GCA_030789695.1 Scilla litardierei | reverse complement strand
GAAGATGGAGGAGAGTAAGTGGCTCTGCAAGGGTCTATGCCTGACCTTGCAGGGGGTCCAGATTATGGAGGACTTCTTGCCGTTGGAGTTGGGCAACGTGGACATCATCTAAGAGGTGCAGTGGCTGAAGAAGTTGGGGGAGATGAAGGTGAATTGGAAGCTCCTGAGGATGGAGTTCCAAGATGGGGAGATGACCGTCGTGTTGACCGGGGACCCGACCCTTTGCTTTTCATTGGTGGCCTTCAAGGCCATCACTCGGGCGTTGCGGAACGAGGGGGAGGGGTTCCTTGTGGAGTATCAGGGGCTGACAGCGGACTGTGAGCCGCACGAGGAGGAGACCGCGGCGGAGGTCGAGCAGGTACTGGAGCAGTACCAGGAGGTCTTCCAGGACCCTCAGGGGCTACCACCATCCAGAGGACACGAGCACGCGATTGTATTGAGGGATGGGGCAGCGCCGGTGAGTGTTCGGCCGTACCGGTACCCGCATGTTCAGAAGGATGAGATAGAGAGGATGGTGCGGGAGATGCTGCAGGCTGGGATTATCCAGCCTAGTGTGAGTCCTTTTTCGAGCCCAGACTTGCTGGTCAAGAAGAAGGACGGGAGTTGGAGATTTTGCGTTGATTACCGGGCGCTGAATAAGGAAACTGTCGCTGACAAGTTTCCTATTCCGGTAATCGACGAGCTGCTGGACGAGCTTCATGGAGCAGCGATCTTTTCGAAGATCGACTTGAGGGCCGGGTACCACCAGATTTTGATGCGGTCTGAGGATGTGCCGAAGACTGCCTTCCGCACCCACGAGGGCCATTATGAGTTCAGAGTCATGGCTTTTGGCTTGACGAATGCCCCCTCCACTTTCCAGGCCTTGATGAACAAGGTTTTCCAGCCCTACCTGCGGAGGTTCATTCTCGTGTTCTTTGACGATATCCTCGTCTACAGCAGGAGCTTGGGGGAGCACTTGGGCCATTTGGAGGTGGTCTTCCGGGAGTTGTTGGCGCAGCAGTTGTTCGCCAACCGGAAGAAGTGCAGTTTCGGCCAGGCACGGATTGAGTATCTAGGACACGTGGTGTCAGCCGAGGGTGTAGCTGCCGACAGATCGAAGATAGAGGCCATGCTGGACTGGCCCATTCCTACTACACTGCGAGATCTCCGAGGTTTTTTGGGACTGACCGGATATTACCGGAAGTTCGTTAAGGGGTACATCACCATAGCTTGGCCCCTTACCGAACAGCTCAAGAAGGACGGATTCCGTTGGGGGAGGAAGCCACCAAGGCCTTTCAGGCCTTGAAGGTGGCCATGACGACCGCACCAGTTCTAGCCTTGCCAGACTTCAGCCTACCTTTCGTGGTGGAGACCGATGCGTCGGGATACGGGTTGGGAGCGGTGCTCATGCAGGAGGGACGGCCCATCGCCTATTTCAGCCACGTGTTGTCAGCT
Source organism: Scilla litardierei (assembly GCA_030789695.1). Lineage (NCBI taxonomy): Eukaryota > Viridiplantae > Streptophyta > Magnoliopsida > Asparagales > Asparagaceae > Scilla > Scilla litardierei. The sequence continues at coordinate 26,732,658 of CM061140.1, read as the reverse complement.
AGAGCACGACTGAAATCGGTGTATGAGCGAGAGTTGATGGCCATTGTCCTTGCGGTGGCAAAGTGGCGGCCATATCTGTTGGGTCGGGAGTTCGTGGTCAGGACGGACCAGCGGAGCCTCAAGTACCTGCTGGAGCAGCGGTTGGTTACTGAGGAGCACCAGCGTTGGTTGTCCAAGCTGGTGGGGTACCGGTTCGCTATCGAGTACAGGCCAGGGTTGGAGAACAAGGCAGCTGACGCCTTGTCTCGTCGGGAGGAGAGCGTGGATCTGAGGGCTTTATCACGACCGATGTGGCTGGACTGGGAGCCCATCTTTCAGGAGGCGGAGAGTGATGAGGAGCTGGGGCGGATCCGCGAGTTGTTGCAACAGGGACAGGAGGGGCCGATCGGGTATTCCTTGCAGGGACGTCGACTGCTGTATCAGGGGAGGTTGGTGCTGCCACGAGCTTCAGGCTTCATACCCGTCCTCTTTCAGGAGTTCCACGGGTCGGCGACGGGGGGACATTCCGGGGTGCAGCAGACATACCAGAGGATGGCTAGAGAGGTGTACTGGCCCGGAATGCGCAGGAGGATTGCCCAGTTAGTAGCAACTTGTGACGTCTGCCAACGTCACAAGTACATGGCCATGGCCCCGGCAGGACTCCTACAGCCGTTAGAGTTACCGGAGCGAGTATGGGAGGAGGTCACTATGGACTTCATCGACGGGCTACCACGGTCCGAGGGATATTCAGTGATCTGCGTCGTAGTGGACCGTCTGAGTAAGTATGCCCATTTTATACCCTTGAGGCATCCTTACACAGCGGTCACGGTGGCCACAGCGTTCATCCGAGAGGTGATCCGCCTGCATGGGATCCCGGGGTCTATAGTGTCCGACAGGGACCAAGTGTTTTTGAGCGGGTTCTGGCGGGAGCTCTTCAGGGTACAGGGCACGGTCCTAAAGAGGAGCACGGCATACCACCCGCAGACAGACGGGCAGACCGAGGTGGTGAACAGATCCATAGAGACTTATCTGCGGTGCTTCGCCTCGGATAAGCCCCGACAGTGGTACAGGTGGTTGGCATGGGCGGAGTATTGGTACAACACGTCGTACCACTCTGCCGCGGGGACGACTCCCTTTCGGATCCTGTATGGGCGAGACCCACCGTCCTTGCTCCGATTTGGCGACAGGCAGACACCGGTGTCGCAGGTAGAGGCTTACATGGGGGACATGGATGCGATGTTGGAGGAGCTCCGGCGACACCTATTGAGGGCACAGCAGGTTATGAAGGCCAGGGCAGACGGGCATCGGAGGGAGGTCCATTTTCAGGAGGGCGACATGGTGTACCTCAAGCTGCGACCCTATAGGCAGAAGACATTAGCTCGGAGGCAGAATGAGAAGTTAGCTGCTCGCTACTACGGACCCTACCAGATTGCAGCCAAGATTGGGAAGGTGGCGTATCGTTTACACCTGCCTCCTTCCTCGAGGATACATCCGGTGTTCCATGTGTCGCAGCTACGGAGGGCGATTGGAGACCAGTCAGCGACGTCGACGCTGCCACCTTCACTGACGGAGGACATGGAGGTACTGCTGGAGCCATTGGATGTGCGGGCAGTTCGACAGGGGCCAGGACGACGCAGAGAGGTGCTGATTTATTGGGTGGGCCTGCCAGATTGTGATGCCACGTGGGAGGCGTATGACGTGGTTCGGGAGCAGTTTCCAGATTTCCACCTTGAGGACAAGGTGGCTCTTTTAGGGGGGGTATTGATGCGGACGCACCCCCTCCGGGCCCCCCTTCGCCGTCCGATGACGCGGTCCCACCCATCGTGACGTACGTGCGGCGCAGGAGGCGCGGGATCGTGACTTAGTGGGTCTAGTAGGTTAGGGGGTATTTTAGTTCTTTCAGGCTAAATTAGTAATTCCCCATTTTCTTCTATTTATTAGGGCTAGCCGCCATTGTTAGGGCTATGCTTATTTTGTTGAAGAACATCCTTAGGCATCTTGCGAAGGATCTTTAGGCTTTTTGTCCGTTCAAATAAAAGCTAGGAGATCGAGTTCGTCTCGAAAGAACTCACTTATCTTTGTTCTTCTTCGAAATTCTCAATCAAAAATCCTCTTTTTAATTTTTTCCTCTTTTAAATTCTGATTTCTATTGATTCGATCCACCGGATCGTATCACTATCATCAGGCGCAAAAGCCAAATTGCAATTGAAGTTTGCCTCGCAACCATAGTATTGTCTTCTTTAATCACATCGGGTTACGTTGGTGTGGACGTGCTTTCTTTAATATAATCTTTCCTTCAATTTTTATATGCATGATATCCTAGATAGTAGATATATATCATTATTTTAAATCCAAGAAATTGTAGTTTACACCAATATTATTTCCTGCCTTGGAGCATACCCTTAATGCTTATGCACTTTGATGTATTTTATCTATGTTTTGGATAATGTGATGGATAGTAATTGTGCGTGCAAAAATGTTAAATTTTTTCCGAATTATATAAAGAATATAAATATGTTAATTTTTTCGAATTATATAAAGAAAATAAATTTCTCACATGTACCGAGACGAGCCATATTTTCTCTTTGTTTTATAGATCCCATTGAGAAACTAATCTTCTGATGTTGCAAAATGAAATTTCTACATAGATCATACAAATTTCTATATACTTTTTTTTTCTAAATATGTTTTTTGTTTGTTCGGTTCCCTTGTCATTGTCATCATATATCCACATCATATGCCTGATATGGTGGTTCATTTGCAAGAAACAACTATAAATAATGGCGGAAAAAAAGGCAAAACACTCATTTAAAAGAGGCTGACATATTATTTAACTTTGGATCTGTACTACAGCAACGAGTAAATATATAGGGGAAAAAAGAAAGACTTGAGATCGATTGCTCCAAATGCATGCACAATCACTTAAAAGGAAAACCCTCAAAGCTGTATCTGACACTTCCTCTGCCATCCTTGCCGGGGATGCTTTTAGACTTGTTTAGTGGTAATTAGATGAGCATGGAAGGACGCAAAAGCTCCTATTTGTTCTCACTTCAACACTATACTTCATGCTGAAGTACCATGGGAGAATTGTATTCAAACCATATCTTCGGAGGTGCAACGGTGGTTAATTCGGTTGTTGTCTGCAGGTTTATCGTCTGTAAAGTCCTTTAGACCTAAATCCAACCAATTGCGGTATCTAAGTTCTATGTTCCCGTTGCACTGGCATTTTCATGCTACCAAACACATAATGGTTGTTTGGATTGACTTCAGTTTAACCACATGCTACTTTTTTTACCACAACACATTGCATGAAAAATATAAGAAAGCAGAGCGATGAACTCATACTTCTCTAGTTGTACAATGCATGGGCATCAAGTTGCTCAGCGTCCGGTAGGCAGCATATTAAGGCACCTAGCCAACTAAGTGGCTAAGGGTCCCGGGTAATTCTATACACAGACCTAATTGCTACCTAATTTCTGTACACGAAGACCACTTTACACACCTAAATTTTTTTTAAAATCATTTTTTACTTACACACCCCATATCCCCAAATTACCTCTTTCATCTTCCTCCTTCACTTCCGCTGCTGCCAGCCGCATCAGCCGTCGCATTCCTGCAGCCCCCCACAGCACCCCTCGTGCTGCCAATCTCTCCACCTTCTCATCCCATCCACGCTCCCTTCGCCTCCTCCTCCTCATTCTTCCTTCCTCCTTCCCCCATTCCTTTTTCAACCGCTGCAGGTGCCATTACCATCGTCGACGCAGGGGAGGGGGGCTCTTTGGGGGGTGGAGGTGGAGAAGAAGATGAAGAGTGGATGGTAAAAGAGGAAAAAACATTCAATGGTAAACTTGTAAATTTTAAATGGCAAATAAACTTGTAAATTTTGAATGGCAAACTTGTAAATAAATGGTCATGTGTTCAACTATTAGGTCTGTGTGTGTAGCAACTCCTATGGTCCTCACTGCTTATGCAGCATCAGAATGACTTGACAATATTGCAGTGCGATGCTAATATGACATCTAACATTTGTTGATTTTCCGTTATACCCATGAATAAGACCACGTTGGATCTCTTGAAGAATTTCTCAGTTATCTCAAATGCCTATTGTGTTCTTATCTCTTTTTTTGGAGAAATACCTAGAGGCTTACAAAGCAGCCAATGTGGGAAAGAAACCTCACTAACTTGGGTTTTATAATTGCCAATAATGGAGAATTAATTCATAGGCTCCAATAACTAAGTTGGGAACAATAAGCTCCAATAAAATAGAATTAATTCATAGTCCTTCGCCTTAAATCACAGTGAACCTCCGTGAACTATTGGAACCTTCGTGTCACCTTCTTTTGTTGTGATAAATATGGGTCCCAACATTATTGGTTCGAAAAATTCCTTTGCACGCTGTTAATGGGGAAATTTGAAGTTTCGAACTGTTGACATCCCACAAGGGGATGCCACAACATGCCATCTGAGCTAAGGTCAGCTGGCGTATTGGCTTCTTATTACTTTTAAAACATTTAAGGATATAGATTATGATGCACTTATATTGTCCAAGAGAATAATAGTAGTGTATGTAACACCACAAGACTTGATACTTGTATAAACTTCCTAACTTGATCTGTTTAAATTTGTGTAACAAAGATAAGCATGCAAGCCAGGAATAAGTAGGATTAATGGATGGAGAAGCAAGGGCAAGGGTAGACTAATTATATGATTGCATGACTTAAAAAATAAATTGTAAATTATACGGTGATAAAAGTTGCCTTTAAAAGCTGTCTCCAACAATTTTCTATAAAAACATCATTGTTATTGCTGCTGTTGCTGCTATATGCATTAATTTTTTTATTCTTTTGATACAATAATATTGTACTTCATACCAACTTACTGTTTTGATACTTTGTCCGAGGTACTTGTTATTGGAAACACACCCAACTCAGCTTTAGAAATAGAATGGTAATAAAATAACATATTACTTGTTGGGCATGATATATTTATTATGATGAAATGCACCTTAAATATTTGTGATATGTATGATTGTATTTACTAGGCAATTTTTCGCTATCATTTGCATTAAGGTATCTAAATTCCTCATCAGTGAAACTTTACTGTTGAATTAAGTAATTTAACCTTGTTTATTACTTTTAGTTCCGATGCCATCATTGTTGATGATACTCATTTCCAATCATTTTATAATAATAATGTTTAGTCGTCTCCGGTTGCCATGGAAGTGCAACCTTCATTTTCTTGACTGTAAAAATTTCCAGATCAGTGTTACGTATTGATTGTAACTTCCATTCTTCGGGTTCTTACACATTTTTCATTTCAGAATGAACTAGAACATGCATTTCATAACTAAACCTTACAAAGTTGGTCATGTTTGCAGATTTCTAGGTCAATTGGTGATGTATACCTGAAGAAGTCGGAATATAATCGGGAGCCTTTATATGCAAAATTTCGTCTGCGTGAACCTTTCAAACGGCCAATTCTTAGTTCAGAACCATCAATTTCTGTGCATCAGCTACAACCGTATGATCAGTTTGTTATATTTGCATCTGATGGGCTATGGGAGCACCTTAGCAACCAAGAAGCAGTAGATATCGTTCATAACGGTCCTCACAATGTAAGTTTGCCATCTGGACAGTCCCATTCTGAACTCTTTGTTTGAGGTTTAAAGTATCCTTTTCTTTTAGATGAAGGTTGCCCTTATAGCGGGCATGAATTTCTCTGAACTGAATTGGAGGGCACTTAATGGAAATGATAAAATACATGTTATGTGGCTGTAGTTTAATGTTGACCTTGACCTGTTTACATTGCGTCATACTGCAAATAATAGCTAGATGACTGTTCAGCATGCTTAACTTAACTCATAACACACATATCACGTATATTGATCCTGTGAAGATAACATATAACTTTACGAATGGCTGTAAGAGAGACAACTTCTCTGGCTGAGATTGATGGTCCAGATAGAACATGTTAGTGAGGAGCATTTCATAGTTGAACTTGTTCGGATTAAGGATAGCATTTTGTAGCAACTTGTTAGGACTAAGGACTAATGATGCGGGTAGATGTTCAGGCTTAATATAAAAGAACTGATAAAAGATAAATCATGCTTGAAAAATGACCGACTACCTTGCATAAAATGGCCTGATTTTAGCCAGAATCCGATAAGCCTAGGTATTACCTTGGACATCTATATGCAATATGAAAGAGAGTATTAGAGGGGTGGACCTAATAAGTAACAGGGGCTTAGCTCTCAGTTATTTAGTCATGTCTTTATATAGATTGTGGTTGACTATTATGCTAAAATGAAAAAAGTCCGGGTGGCCATCAATGGAAAGGACAGTTTGCTGGGACGAATTTAAGGATTTGGAGAGTGAAGGCATGCAAAGAATTTAGAGCTTGAATGTTTCCATGCCCTTACTTATTGTAATAATGATGAATGTCCTTAAATCAAATTAGGCAAGTCAGTGTCCAGAAATACATCTAATCAATATACCACTCAGATATTTACTGCATTTTCCACCATATATATATAGAGAGAATAGAATAATAAAACTGTTAGAGATTAGGGACTGCTTCTTCCAAGAAACCTTGTTGTTTTCCAACTACCAACCTAATGAATGAGGAGAGCAGAAATTCTTTAGATGACTGTATATTCTTCCTCTAATGCGATACTATGATTTAAGGGATACACCTCTTGCATATCCAACTATATATCCATGCCATGTTCGTGGATACAAGACATGCCACATCCATCAACCTAGAAAGCAGACACCTTAGAGCGAACCCCCTTTATGTGCCGTGACAGGAGCACACACGTGACCGGCACACTTGAGCCATGCTTTTTTAAAGAAGAACAAAAAAGTAAAAAAGTTGGGGTCAAGCTATTTCTACTGTAAAAAAATAAATAAAAATTACATGTTCGACATGTTGAGCACATCCACCTTACATTTAGTAACATGAAAATTGCCAACAAATATTCACGACATGACCAAAAACTTCTAAAACATGTGATGTGGGCGTCATTATAGTCAAATATGATGCCCATTTCGAACAAGTGAGGGTGCATTGAAGGCTTCTACTAGGTCTTGTATTGGACTGGGTCATAGGACGATAGTTTAGGATTTAGCATTGCTCATTAACGTTTTTTTTTCCTAACTAACGTTGTCAAATCACCACTACTAGGTTTGTGGGCCCAGGTGTGTGTGTTCATACACATGCATATCCCTAACATGGCTCAGTTAATTATTTAAAGAGACATGTTAAAACACATCATGGGTATACCCTATGAATGACCCATTCCCTTCATTGTGATTAAGATATCTTTAAATTCTTGTTTATAAAAAATCTCATATTTTCGATGTGTTCTAACCATGCGTTAAGTGGTTATAAAATGAACAGTTTCTTTGATAATAGAATAAATAATATTATTTGGTTAACGGTAAAACAGTGCTCAAATCAAATAATTTTTCATACATAATCATTTTAGAACATAGAAATCACATGTGCAGAGCGGATCATCTAAATATTTGCTTCATATCATGATTTCAGGCAATCTTCTTAAAGAATTATCTAAGGAGAAGGTTAGGAATGTTTTTTTCACACACACACACACACACACATTTATCAGAATAATTATGTGCTTACAGATACACAGTTTTCTTACGTTGCACACAAAACCCACATCTTATTTCTTTCCCTGATAGTCAAAGCTGGTTACGTTGATCATCACGTCCTACATAAAACTCTTGTCATTTCTATGTTACTTGCTCATCATTAGGGTGAAAACTTTCACAATAATGAAACTTTTTTAATCCCTAGATCAATTAGTAAGGTGTTTACGGTTTATTAGATCTTTGGTTTATTTTGGGTTTAGTATACATAAATCAACATTAATGGTTTTGATCATTGAAGGAAAAAAAAAGCAAGAAGTGGGTTTTGGCATATTACGTTGCAAAATTTCCTATGCAGTCTGAACATATCAAGTGTCATTTCTCTATATAAAAGAAATGACCACTCTTAAAAGAGATGGCGATTTCAAGAGGGTTCAGCGATCAATGCATTTCTCAGGCCATCGGTGATGACTGGGTGAAACCTACGGAGATGAAGTGAAACCCCTTCAGAAAATCGTCGGTATGAGGGAATGACTTGTGCATGCTCCTTTGTCTCTCAATCTAACAAAGTTAAAGGCGGCCAGCTGGGTGATTATGGTTGGACTAGGGTTATGCGGGCAAGACATTAGAGGGGGATGGTTGGGGTGCCGTTCATGATGTGGGCTTTGAAAAACAAAGTCGCAATTGGTAAACACAACAATTGGGATTCACAAACTGTCGCATAACCATAAAGTCAGGTGTGCAACTGCTCTTTGATTTGCTTTGGGGTCAAAAGCTGCATCATGAAGGTTTGTTGTGCGGGTAGGGAGCCATGATTGAGGTTTAAACTGAAGCCCAACAGTCGCGACTGTTTCGGAGGGTATCGGTTGAAACAAAGATAAAATTCTGGTTTCAGCCAAATATTCTAATTAACCAAAATTCTATGATAATTTTGAAATCCATGTACATCATGAAATTAATCATAAAAACAAAAAAAATGAAAAGATAAAACAACTAATTTTCAATCTGGAAATCAAAGGAGAAAAACGAAAACAAAAAAGATGATAAAAAAGAGAAACAAAAGAGGATATAAAGTATATACCGACATGTCTTATTCTCCTTCGCAAGTCTCTTTTCATGGAAGCTAGGACATGATGCAGACGGATTTAAGGCTGTTATGGTTTAGAATGGAAACATTTAGATTTTAGTATTTTAAATAAAATGCGTTGGGTTTGGATTGGGGTAAACTTCAAATCGAATTGAATCAGAAATTGGTGAATTGGGCTTTTGATAAGATATAAACTAAAAACCGAACTTGGTGACTTGATTCACTTTTTAAGCAAAAGGGTTTAAGTATATAAACTGGAAACACATTTGATCTATATTCTTTTCCTATTTAAAGATTTCATTTAACCACTTAGAATTTTAGTATATTATTTTACAGCTTTTCTGTTTACAAAATAGTTAAAAGTTCTTAGAAATGTTTAAAATCTAATTCAAAAGTCACATGATCCACAATTTGCATCACTACTTAATAACAAGGATAATCTATTGCATACATCTTTGTTGCATGGATACGGAATATCGACAAGAGGACAGTGTGACACGTCATAATGAAATTAAATAAAAATTTAAAAGTATATTAAAAAAAAAGTATTATGTTCAATATGTGTGTCTCTGATCGTGTTTGATATGGTACGGCTTCATCATTGTAGTGTTCGTGCTTCCTAAGCATACATAAATATCCTAGCAAATTTCATTGTTGCAAATATAAATAAATAAAAATATATACATAAAAATATAGGTAAATCTAAATTTTTTACTTAAAACGAAATCAACAAAACTATCGAAATTTATCAAAACCAATGAAGGAATTGAAATCAGAACCGAAACCAAGTTCTCAAACCTTAGTAGGAAGATAGCTGATGATTGAAAACTTTTGTGTAGCCTTTAGTGGGCATGGATGGCTGTCTTGTTGCAAAAATCTTGTGAGAGGAAATTGATGCGAATGTTCAGAAGTGGTCCACCACACTTATCGTGTGTCTTGGGAAAGAAGCCGTTGTACACGCATTTGAACACGTGTTGTTTGGATGTGGACGCCAAGTTGTTCGCTAGACGTTCATTCACATGGTAACGGTTTCTTTTTTTAAAGAAGGGCGATTAATGTCAAATAGTATTGCATGGTGAAACTTGGTTATTCGATGACAGGTTGATCATATTGCGCAAGTGTACAAAAACATTGCCTTGGACCATGATTTGCTTTCTACGATCATGGTTTGAGCGAGATTTCAAGCTCTTCATCTTAATCATGGTCTAAGGATTTCTTGAGCAAAGCATGAGTCATGTCGGTCAGTCGTTATATAATGACATGGCTATTGCTCTGGGAATGCTTGGCTTATGCTCATTGCTTTATTGAAATTAAGGCCAAGGCTACTCTTCCAAATTCGTTTCCGCAGAGTTAGAAGATGGAAATCATATGGATTTTGATGTAGAGCTTGAGCGGCTTCCTCCCAGTTGCACTATGTGCAAGTGTTTTGAAGTGGATTGTCTGACAAAAAGTGCGTGTAGCCAATGAGACTTGAAAGAACTTTTGTGGAAAGATCAACCTTGCATTACTTGGCTTTAGGTTGTAGATGCCAATAGGGATGACTCTTAAGAGGGGATTGAAGTGTGGACCCAATTCAAGAGTCAATCAACTGAGACCATTTAGCTTTCTTTACTATGCTTTTTTCCTTAACCAGGGTAAAGTAGTTTATGATTGAATCTCAGGCATTCTTATCATTTAGTAGATCCAAGTCCATGGCACAACCTATTCTTGAGAAGAAAGCCCTTGACCGTTGAATGCTGCGGTAGTCAGTAGATAAGCGACCTCAGCCTGGAGAGAGAACACAATTGGCTTTCTATTTACAATGTGCCAAGGGACAAATTCAATGGCCTTTTTTTCACTAAAGGATATGGGGTCATTGAGCAAAATAAGAAAAAAATGATTCAGTGGTAAGGCTCTTACAAAAGATCAAGCAAAAGGGAGGGTCTAATATTGAAGATGTTTTGGCTTACACTCCAGTAGCTGCCCAATCTCCACATGCAGGAGAGGACATGGCTGGTGGTGACACAGCCCGCATCGAAGTATTATCTTTATGTGGTATTACACATGGTTGTCGTCGGCTTATAGGTCATCAAACTATGCCCGAGCAACACAATGACCCGAAGGTACATAGATTCAGTGTGGGAAGGCTCTTACAGAAGGTTAGCTCATAGATCCAACAAGCGTTGTTGTCGATTTGGAATCCTGTTCACAGCAAGCATTATAAAATTAAAGGAGGATCCAACTCTTGGAGCTGGAATGATGGGTATAAATTCGGTTTTTTCTTTCCCTTGGGAGCTAGCCTGAGAGCCAAATCCTGCTTCTGCTTGCTATGATATTTGGTTTCTTGAATCATGTCCTAAAACATCTTGTTCTGTACTCTGAGCGATAAACTGTATTTGTTACCAGTGGTAGACACAACCCATCCTCTCCTGGACAAGTATGCTAAGTTCATAGCATGTTTAAAAGTTTCGGCTGAAATTGTTTCTTTTAGGTAGTTTTGTATTTTGGGTTCGGAAGGGACTGTGTTCGAAACTTTACCACAAACTTGGTCTCAGGCTAGAACTGTAAAACATATAGAAAAATTGCACAATAATCCTGAAAAATGGAATTTTTACACAGATATACTAAGCCCTCACAGAATTTCTTTAAAAAACTGTCAAAAAGTGAAAAAGAGCAAAAAAAACTAATGCACAACATATGAATCCCGTAAAAGGTAAAAAAAAAAATGAAGAAGAAACAGGGTGGAAACGAAGGTCTAGAGAGGGGTGAAAACTCACCCAGACATCATTGCGAGCAGCATTGTTGCATGATCTTTCCCTTCGTTTGCCTCTTTGGTTAGTCTATGTGGTTTAAAGGATCCGGTCCAATTCGAACCGTTTAGGGGAAAGGAGAGGGTGCGGGTTTAAATGGATCTGATCCCATCTGAGCAGTTTACATAAGTTATTCTAAAAGATCCATCTAACTTATATGTTACAACTAAACCCTCAACATTTTTTCTTTTTCATAAATATTCTAACAGATTTCAACCACTATAAATATATACACACACAAATATATGCATAAAATAAATGAAACTACGGAAACAGGTCTTGAATGAACCGAAACTGAAACCGAGTTCTCACCCCCTTGTGTCATGGTCGACTAGCCCTTTTATTGACTACGATTAATCAAATATTTGTGAAATAATGCCGGTTAATCTGACTGCGTTTATATTTTATAGATAACTTTTGAGCAAGTTTTCAAATATATGTATCATATTTCTATTATTTTGTTTGCTTTTTATCTACAACTAATTTATATACCAGTTCTCATTTGTTGCAAATTATGGCATATTTCAAAGTTGGACAAGGGTATGAATGAAAATTGGAAGTTAGGGAGCAGGCCATGACAGATTTGTGACATGTAGGATTCTGCCTCCTTTATTGGTGTGATCCAAAGAGAGATAAGCGTTCAAGGCAAAATCTTTTGGAGACACAAAAGAACACCTTGGATTAGCATTTTGGCATGCACATATTCAAACATGTGTGTTTTTCTCTACATCTCACTCCTGCTTTGGAGCTGACTCAAATGTCCATGTTGTTGTGTAGAACTGCTGCATTTTATAAAATCCATTAGGGGATGCTGACATTGTTGCCGTTTGCTTACTCAGGGAAGTGCCCGGCGGCTTGTGAAAGCTGCGCTTCAAGAAGCGGCCAAGAAAAGGGAGATGAGGTACTCCGACCTCAAGAAGATCGAGCGGGGGGTCCGGCGGCATTTCCATGATGACATAACCGTAATCGTCGTCTTCCTCGACTCGAATCAGGTCAGCCGCTCGAGCCCGATGAAGGCCCCAAATCTCTCGCTGAGAGGGGGCGGGATCAGCCTCCCTACGAACTCCCTTGCTCCTTGCACCACACCGACGGACGGAAACTCTTGATGAAGAGCCAGTTATCTCTGGATGCTGAAACATGTTCAAGAATCAGTCATCTCTGTGCCATGTCTATCGGATAAAATAGGAACCATGATTTAGTTATTTCATTAGGAATTTTCATTCGTTTTTCTTTTTTTTAAAAACCTGGTTCTCTTCTCCTTGTAAATTCTTGGAAACACCTTCCTTTTTTTCAATCTAATTGTTCTTTTTTTCTTCGCTGTACTTCCTAGTTGAGATAAGTTCTTCTTACTCTATTATATGACCAGCATCATGCAGATCCTGCCAGTTTGATGTTGCCTTGGTTCTGCTGCTCTGTGATATTAAGAACAATGTGGGTATTGATTTACGTTTAAGGTTAAGATTTGACGAAACATCTAATTTGAGTTCTAATTAAGTTGGGTTTTCTTTTTAATGTTCTTCATATTGTGCGAATTGTATGACACGAAATAGTTTGGGAGTCTTAGGTTTGGTATAAAATAAAGATTTTGTTGTGAAGAGTTTTCTGTACGGGGCTCCATGTCTTTATTTATAGGTGAATAGGGAAGAGTTTGTACAATAGAGGATACATTGTTTATGTAGGATACAAACTCTTAATCTGCTACTTGATAGGATAAGTCCTACATGAGCCTTTACTTCGGCCTATACAACACATTCATAACATTCTTATCCCGCTATTAGTGTCAACTATACTTATTATTACTTCGAGATTCTGAGCATTATGTGAGTATCATAAGGGGTGGATACTTCATGATTCAGAGTTAATGTGATTTGACTCGGTAAAACCTTTGGCTATGGAAAACACAGTGGAAAAAAATCATAGCTAAGTAAAAAGAGTACAATTTTCCTTTAAATCCACCTGATCTGTACAAGCTCTTAGACTTTCAGATCTCTTATGCGTTTTTACATCAATCCTATTTACAATATTCCGAAAAAGTATGTACAAATTATAGATATCACCATTCTTAGGCAGCCGCTGGATTCAAAAGAGCTTTGTAGAGGTATGCTTTGTCTTGTCGCCTGCGATGTGGACTCCTCAAAGTTGGGATAATCATACGGCATGGTCTTTAGACTATGTGGTCAGCTCCAAATCACCAGTCTTTGACCCAGTCATCATTGAGATGTTATGTACCACTGGCGCAACCATACACACTCTCGACTTGCTTCAAGAATGGTGAGGATCTCAAAATGATATGATGATGTTGTCTTTATAGTTTGATTTGTAGATCTACAAGAGATGATCATCCCACCATAGGTACCCAGTTTGTGACTTCTCATTATGAGGGTCGTACCTATAAACTGCATCTACATAGCCAATACGTGTGGATGATAATTCTTTCTTATAATATGAGCCCAAATTTATCGACCAATGGAGGTAGCGCAGAAGGCGCTTTGTAGGCGCATCATTGTATCTGGCTAGTAGATTTATTGCAAATGCTATATCGGGACACATGTAGTTAGCCCGATATGTTGGAAACTCACAACTCCTCATGTGGTTTTGATGATTCAAACATATTTTCTTTATACTAACACTATCTATGTAGATGTTATAGCACAAATCAACTAAGACAATCATCAAGTCTACATATTGCAAGAAGCATCCACTACAAGACGAAGCATATCGATGATATTTTGTATCTTGTAAATAAGATGTAATCTTTATTTTTTCTCTTGCATTTACTTAGAATGTTAAAGCCTTGTGATAATCTTTCTTAGTTGTTTATGATCTATCTTCAAAAAATCACGTCAAAAATTCTATTAGTCGATCAACTCCTAATGCTAGTCGACTAATTTTAATATTAAATTATTTCTGTCCTAAAATTTCGTCAGACCCAATTTTAAAGCTCTATGATCATTTTCCTACAAATTTCTAAATTTCGAAATTTTAGTCGACTTAGACTCTGTTAGTCTACCAGTATATTTTCAAATCAGTTATTTTAAATGATTTATTAATTAAATAATATATTTTATTTCTGGAAATTAGAACTGCCATAAACGGCTAGTTCCTTACAGTTTATATCCGTTTACAGAAGTTTCTTTCCGGTTTTGGAAGTTATTTTCTGAAAGGACACCTCAACAGCCAGAATCCTAGTCAGTAGTTCTAATTAGTCGACCATGCACTCATATTAGTCCACTAATATAAAAACTTTCCCAGAATTTTTTGAAAATTTAGACAGTTGTCCAACGTTCAAAAACTACCTTTTTGGACTATAAATAGACCTTAGACCCATGCCTAAAAACACACGAAAATTCAATTTGTTTCTCTTTTCTTAAGTTTACTTTCTCTCTCTAGAAAGTTAGTGATTTTCAGAATTTCTTAGAGGAACCTCTGCAGAATTTTTTCCTCCATAGAAAGTCCAATCTTCAAGTTTGTTCTATTACAAGTTCCATCCAGAACCTTGGAGATTCAATCACCTTCCCTGCGCAATAATTCAATCAATTATCAAGGCTATATGTGGTATTGTTTCATACTCTTTCTTTACTTTATTTGGTGAATCTCTTGTTGAAGAGATTGTACAAGTTTGCAACACGGGGAGTGTTGGCATCTTTTGTATGTTGATTACTTGCGGGGAGCAAGTGTTTTAGTGGATTCAAATCTCTACGTGGTAGAGGACTGGATGTAGGATCACAAGGATCCGAACCAGGATAAAAATTTCTGTGTTTGCGTTTGGAATATTCTGGATTGTGTTCATTTATTTCCGCACTCTTATTGCAATTTGTTATTAACTTTTAATTTTGCAATATTGTCGTGATTTACACTATTCACCCCCTCTAGTATATTTGGTGTGCCAAGAGATCCAACATTTGGTATCAGAGCTTAATGGTTAAGATGGCCTACACCTATCCGACGAACACGTCAACGTCTTCATCACAATTTCCAGAAGGGCACTCTACTACAAGGCCTCCATTATTCAATGTATCCAACTACTCCTATTGGAAGACAAGGATGACAATCTATCTTCAAAACATCGACTACGAACTTTGAAACATGTTGGAAACTCAATACGAGAAGCCTACAACTCCATATGCCCAATGGACCACTAATGACAAATCTGCTGCAGTCTGCAACTCTAAAGCAATGAATGCACTATTTTGCGCCATGGACAAGAATGAGTTCAATCGTGTCTCCCAGGCCAAAACCGCATATGACATCTGGCATACACTCCAGGTAACACATGAAGGAACTAATAAAGTTAAGGAAACTAAAATCTCTGTTCTTGTCCACAGGTTTGAGTTATTTAGAATGAAGGAGAATGAACCAATTGGAGAAATGATCACTCGATTCACCGACATTGTCAACTCCTTAATAGCTCTTGGCAAACCTATTCTCAAACAGAACAAGTAAGAAAGATTCTTCGTGCCTTAACGCCAGAATGTGAGAAGAAGACTACAGCCATAGAAGAAGCCAATGACATGTCAACTCTTACCGCTGAAAGCTTGGTTGCTAACCTGATGGCCTACGTAGTACAACTTCAAGATCGTAAAGAACAAGCAGATACAAAGAAGAAAACTCTTGCCTTCGCCACTTCATTAGACACCGATGATTCAGACATGGACGATGAAGACATGACACTAATAACTAGAAATTTCAAGAAGTTTCTACGAAGATATAAGTTTAAAAGTTTTAAGACCAAAACTACTGATGCTTCTTTGTGTTTTCAATGTAACATACCAGGGCATATGAAAAAGGATTGTCTACTTCTTAAGTCAAAAGCATTCAATAAATTTAGAAATGATAAGAAATTCGAAAAGAAAAAGAAGGCACTAGCAACAACATGTGACTCTTCATCTTCAGATGAAGAAGAAGAAGTCAACGACCAATCCAATGAAGAAAATGCCCATATGTGCTTTATGGCACAAAATTGATAATGAGGTAAGTAGATTAGATAATGAAGAATTACTTAATGCTTTTAATGAATTATATACGAGATTCAAGAAATTGAATTCTCAACATAAGGCATTAGTTCTCTCTCACTCTTCTTCATTAGATAATCTAAAAATTGAGAAGGAAACATTAACTTCTCAAAATGATAAACTACTTCATGAAAATGAGATTCTCAAATCTGAGAATCATAATATGATTTCATGCATTTCTATTTAAGATAAAGATATTTCTTCTCTAAAGTTGAAATATGATGATATGTCTTCTAACATCACTAAGTTTAATAAAGGAAAGAATAATCTAGATGATTTACTTTGATTACAACATCCTGTTAATCATAGACAAGGTTTGGGATATAAGAATACTTCCAAATCCAATATTCTTGGTAATGTTACTATAGAAAAGAAAAGCATGTATTTATTAATGCTAAAAAATTGATTCTTCTAATAGTATGAAAAAGGATACTATTTATATTCCAAAGAAAACCAATTTTCTTATATCTTCTAAGAAAACAAATATGCATAATATTTGGGTTCCCAAAGACATTTGCTTATATGATAAGGATTTATATATATCTAACTTTATGCAAAATGTTATTCTTTCTTCTAACTATTTGAAGAAACCAAATTCCACTTGTGTTTGGTTTTCTAAGGACTAATCTTAAGGATCCATATAAAAAGGGTACCAATATTTATTGTTTATCTTCCAGGTACCCATAAAAGAAAGATGGATACTAGATAGTGGACGTTCTAAACATATGACTGGAAACATCAAACTTTTATCAACCATACAATTTAAAGATGGTGGCACCGTTACTTTTGGTGATAACAGCAAAGGTAAAGTGATTGGCATCAGAACAGTTGGTGATCCAACTAAGCCAATCATCGAAAATGTGCTTCTCGTTGACGGTTTGAAACATAATCTTTTATCCATTTCTCAATTATGCGATAAAGATTTTAAAATAGTTTTCGAAAAGAATGCATGCATTATATATGATTTTGATATGTCTAATATTTTATTTCAAGGTAATCGTAAGAATTATATATATATATATATAGGAAACAGGAAATAGGGTGTCACAGGAGAGAATCTCTCCTGGGTCGGTCAAAAAAACTCCAATCTCCACATGTTTTTTGGAAGATCCGAGCCGTTCATCTCGATCTCCAGCCTCTAAAACACCCACCCACCAATTTTCAGCCCGATCCGTGGTGTTTTGCCCGTTCATCCACCCGACCCAAATTTAAAGGTTTCACATGAACATAACTTTTGCAAAGTGCGGATGAACGGCAAAACACCACGGATCGGGCTGAAAATTGGTGGGTAGATGTTTTAGAGGGTGGAGATCGAGATGAACGGCTCGGATCTTCCAAAAAACATGTGGAGATTGGAGTTTTTTGACCGATCCAGGAGAGATTCTCTCCTGTGACACCCTATTTCCTGTTTCCTCATATATATGAAACGGGAAATAGGGTGTCACAGGAGAGAATCTCTCCTGGGTCGGTCAAAAAAACTCCAATCTCCACATGTGAAAAATGGAGAAGAGCTGACAGCGCTGGAAAGTTTTCCAGCACTGTCCGCATTTTGGGTGCCCTAAAAGTATTTTTTTTTGAATTTTTTTGCAGTAGTTAGATATACTTTTTGGGAAGCTCCTCACAAAATTTCAGCTCGGTCCGACACCGTTTGAGCCTCCGTTCATCGATTTCAAAAACGTTGTGCAAAACTGTGGACAGATTTGCGCAACGTTTTTGAAATCGATGAACGGAGGCTCAAACGGTGTCGGATCGAGCTGAAATTTTGTGGGGAGCTTCCCAACAAGTATATCTAACTACTGCAAAAACAATTTTTCAAAAAAAATACTTTTAGGGTCCCCAAAATGCGGACAGCGCTGGAAAAATTTCCAGCGCTGTCAGCATTGGCCAACTAACCTCATATATATATATATATCTATTCTATAAAGGATGAAGATTTTGAATGTTTGTCCTACATGGCAGGGGTTTGTCCTACGTGGACAAAGAAATGATGTCTGGGATAAACAACATTGATGACTAGGACAAGTGTTTTGGGGGGAAATTTGTGGGGGAACATTTGAAAATTGAAACTTGGTTTGAAAAATTGAAAAATTGAAACTTTGAAAACAAAACTTTTGGGGGGCAAAACTAAAACGTGCGCGCGCACACTCTCTCAGCCCCCTGCCCCCCTAAAACCCACTGCTTGATCGCACGGAAAGAAGTAGTATGAGGAAGTCGATCCTGAGCTCTCTCTCTCTCTCTCTCTCTCTCTCTCTCTCTCTCTCTCTCTGCTCCCTGCCCCCAAAAACCCACTGCCTGAGGCTCTCACCTACATGGGCTCGAGGTATGGTTCTTGATCATCCCTTTTTATAATTTGGTTGATGCTGCAAGTTAATTTAAGTTGCATTTGTTTGTAATTTTAGTTTGGTCTGTGAATTTGGGCAACATCAACTTCAGAATCACACGCCTACGAGATTCGGGCATGGAAGCAGATATTCAAGCAGAAGAAACATGAGGAGGAGGATGAAATGGATGAGGATGTTCTTGATAGAGGGAGAACCATAGGAGAAGTTGAAAATGAGTATTACATGGTGAATTAATTGTTTTCTTTTTTTTTATTCTTCCTTTTTTTTGACAACCCTAATTGTTAGATTCAGGTGGAACATGTTGATGGATGGAGTACATGGCATGATGACGACGATGACGATGCTGATGAAATGTATGGGTCCCTTCTTGATGGGGACATAACCATAGGAGATGTTGAGAATGAGTATGAACTGGTTAGTTAATTTTTGTTTTCTTTTTTTTGTTCTTTTTATCAATCTATTGATACCATGTAATGCTATAATCTTATGGTTGAACTGGGATTTAAATTGGAGAAAACCTTCAGGTTACAAATTCTCTTCTTCAAATTATAGAAGTTTGCTGTGTTATATTTGATTCGATGGTTATTTATAGTTCCTATGTTCACATATTGAGTTGTGCATTATCAATCTATTGATACCCTGTCGTTTTGTGTCATTTTTTGTGCTCTTCATTTCTTGTGTGTCACCCCACATGTGTTTGACAATTTGTTTCATTGAATTTTCGATGCCATGAATTAAACTAACATTCAGGTCCTCAACCTCATCTCACATGAAGTTTTTTTGTATCCTGACCATGTATTTGCTGCCATGAATCAGATGAGGTTGAGGTCACACCCGGTAAAGATACCGAAGTTTTTTTAATGTACACATCATTAGTTAAAACATATTCTCCTATTACTGATGATTTTATACTGCGAGGCATTGTGATTTGTTTCCAAACACTAATTGGTACCAAATAATGTTACTTTTACTGCATAGTTAGTTTAATTTATGTAATGAATTATTGGCTTCATCTAGGTAGTAACAGTGTTATGGACCTAATGTCGGTGTCTTCTCCCGCAAATGGATTAAGGTGACAGTGGTAGTGAATGCAGTACCTTCCAGTTGAACCATATGCAAACACAGTTTCTCTAGGACCTTGCACGACCCCAGCAATTGTTGAAGAAATATTCCTATAAACGACTTGGGAAAGGACCATAGAAAACCATTTTAGAATTTATCAATCAGAACAAAAGTGAACATAAGACTTTGTGGTGTCTCTGTGTTTATATCGGGTTATGATAAGTCCAATTAAATCATGTACATGGTTACATGATGGTAGTTTCAGTAGTACATTATTGCATTTATAGATGGTCTAGACAACCAGCAGTTGCATTGATGAATTGAATTCAAGTTGCAATTACCTTTCCATGGTTAGATGAAATAGTAGCTTATATCGGTGAGGTCAATATATCATGTAATCCTACATCTTAATGCATTGTCTAAACGAATGACCACAATATTTTGTGAGTTCGATAAAACAGATAACATATAAGACACAAGATGCATTTAATACACCATTTTCTGTGAAACCAAATTAGAGTACATCTTCAGTAAAAAAGTCATACCCCATTGGCACATTTAGGTCCAAATACATGGTCAGGATACAAAAAAATTTCATGTGGGGTGACAAAAAGTTAATGGAGCATAAGATGACAATTTGTCATTACAGTTGGTAATGGAGCATAAGATGACAGTTTGGTCGTTACAAACTGTTTGGTCATTACAAACTGGTGCTTAAGTTTACAAACTGTTTGGTATTTCATTACAAACTGGAGCATATGCTCCATTTTTCATTACAATTGGTATTTCATTACAGTTTGTATTTCAAACTGTCATATTCATGCTCACAAGATGACATAAGATGACAGTTGGTATTTCATGTTTATGTAATGAAATACCAACTATCATTAGCCAAATGTGTCCAGTTGCTGTTAAGATGATATTTGGTTAAGATGACATGTGTGTCCAATAAAATGTGTGGATGTGTCATCTATTAAAATGTGTCCAGTTGGTATTACATTGAATCCTGATGTTTGTAAAATAAGGCTATGAATGGTATTACTTTTAATCCCCGATCTTGAAGCATGAACAATATTTTGAAAATTTTAAAATTTTCATTTTTTCTTCTGAATTTTGGGAAGAAATATTGTTGTTATGAGAGGGGGGTGATCAAATGAAGGTACATAAGCCTTATTTTATGGTTCTGTGAAATGAAAGACTTTTGTTGGAAAAAAATTGCTGGATGTTCTGTGAAAGCATGTGGATTTTTATATTAGGTACTTGAATTTCGACAGTGAGCTCAGGCCTATCCAATTTGTTCATAAGCCTACTTGATTTCGTGTAAAATAATGGTAATAACTTTTCTATTACTAAAATTAGGATTTGAGTGTTCTGTAAAATTTCAATGGTATAAACCGAAAGAGATGTTTCAATCCATTTTGTACCAGGATCATCCATACTGATATGTTATGTTATGAGGATTTCAACGTGGAACTAAAATCAAAAGAGAAGTTTCAATACGTTTAGTGCTGATTTCATGTACATAAGCCTGAACATATAGGCTTATGATTTTAGTTATGTTTTGATTTGATATGTTATGAGTTGAGGAGACACCAAATGTTCTGTGAAGTTATGTTTTGCTTTCATTTTTGGGTAGCTTTTAACTTGCATTGTCAGCGAATTGATCCTGCAATAAAACTCTTGCTTCAGTTTTCACATTAATTCTATTCTATTTATTGTTCCATTTCTTTAGATTCTAGGCTCATTCAGAGCATAAACAAACCATTCCATTCTGATAGCAAGCTGATAATCCCATAAGGCACGTGTTTTGTGTTGAAATTTGGTTGGTTATTGTCATTTGTTGAATTTTAGACGCCCTCGCCCTTTTTGGGCAAGATGATTATATTGAAAGAAATGAAATTTGTTTCAATAATGAAAGTCGGTTTAAGGAAATTTTATATTTATAGCATTGGATGAATTAGTGAATCAGAAGTCTTATAATCATTTTTATTATTGTGTTTGCTTGGCATACAATTGGTAGCATATAACACATAAATGTAAGTCTCCTAACACATGCTGTTGTGCTTATTGATATGGCTTAAGATGAATGAAAAACTTACAAGTCATTTTGGGTGATGCCCCATTTTCTGAGATGGTATCCAAATGCCAGGCTAAAGATGTCTGAACAAATGGATAACTGTTATCCCCTTGGCTGGGATAAGGAAGGAAGTTTCTTCAGTATAGTAGACGCATGCTTTGAATGGGTGATCAATAAGGGCGACAGTGGGTCAGATTTGGGTTGGCTCCTAAAAAATCAATTTGCCGGTCTATAATATGTTTGTAGGATCATGATGCAAACCAACTAAGACAACTGGGATCCACTTAAATATCCGAATCATGTAGGTTCTTAAACTCGGATTTGCATTTTATATTATCCAGCTCATGTATTTTATCTGATTGTGCTAATTTCTATTAAGAATCAAATACAAGTTTGGAAGATTTTATCAGTGAATTATTTAGAAATATTCGACATATTTTAGACATGTTACATTTAGGAAAATGAGTTATGTAGATTATACCAAGTGAACTGAGCCATAACAATATTGTTAGGCATCAGGTTTGGATCCTTAAGGTTCCATATTTATATACAATAAACAATCGGGTCAATTTCTAGGATCTATGCTCCACTCTGGATTCAAACCAGAAAATTTTGGTTGGATCTGGCTTTATCAAGCATCAAAGCATCATTTCAATTATATTTAATTCCAAAAACCATCTTGGCAATACTCCAACATGAGAGTAAGCTCAATCCAGCCTGAGCAAAAGCAGCTTTCAATTATGTGGGAATCTCGGCTGTTGTCTTTTTCTAAGATAAGAATCTCAAGGGAAACAAGGCATTGAAATTGAGTGGAATCATCAGTAGTAGTAGAGTTGAGGGGAGGGCTGAGTGGGTCCTTTGAGGGACCGAGAAAGAACTCAACTGTAAAGAATGTCACATCTTGGTGTCGTGCTTGAGTGGATGATACCTTAAGCCTTTGCTTTGGCTTTTGGCTATTCCCAATCACCATCTCAATTCACATTACCATCTCAATTAAATCCCCCCTCTCTCACACAGTGTTGGGGGTGTTGGAGTCCAGTTTATATCCAAATCAGTTTTTGAATTGGATTGTTACAATATTTACACCTAATTAACATCCAATTCAAACTGGTATTAGGTTAACTGAATCCTAACATGAATTTGTTTATGAATTGGTTTTAGGTTAATCCTTAAATGAATTTATTAACTGAATTGGTATTAAGTATTGTAAATGAATTTGTTAACTGAATCCAATTCAAACTGTTACAATACTTAAACCTAATACTTAAACAAATTCAGTTAAGGATTCAGATAACCTAATACCAATTGGTTACAATACTTAAACCTAATTAGCATCATGTTAACATCCAATTCAAAAATCCTTAAACAAATTCATTTAATAGGATGACATGATGCTAACAGGATGCTAACAGGATACTGAATGGGATGATGAGTTTTATGTGAAGTGTATGTGATGTTAAAATATTATCTGCTATGTTTTATGTGAAGTGATGTTAGTATACTTAAACAAATCCTTAGTATTTCCTATGAGACTCCCACATACCAATTGATACGGTCCCAAATAATTACATAGGAATACACAGGAATAAACAGATGGAACCAATAGAACAAATTTGATGCATTTTGATTCCTACTGATTGCATTTTGATGCAGAACTTGGATGCACATGTCACAATTGATACGGTTCCAAATGTGAAGAAGCATCACGAAGTCCATGTTGGTATGTCTGAAGCTGCCCCACGCACAATTAATTGTATATTAGTTGTTGAGGACACAAAAACTCTCTTTTGGCAGCTATTTCAAACTCATTTGGTTTCGGAGGCCGTATGTCTGAAGCTGCCCCACGCACAATTAATTGTATATTAGTTGTTGATGACACAAAAACTCTCTTTTGGCAGCTATTTCAAACTCATTTGGTTTTGGAGGCCATCGACACATGCTGGCTTTTGAGCTTCTACATCCCGCAGTTCCAGCTCCACAAAGCCCGGCTCGCGGCGACACAATTGAGATCATCGAGTTTCTCGAAGACGGTGATGGAGCAGATATGGAGCAGATGGCAGTTGAGGTGAGGGAGCGGATGGCATGTGAGGCAATGGTTTCGGTGATGAGGCGGGAGATCTTGGTGTCGGAGATGGAGCGTTGGAGATGGACAACGTGTGACATGGTGTTCCATGAGATCTCAAAAAATTGAATGAACTATCATTATCTTCCATGAGATCTGTTTATTATTTCTTCATTTTGCAACTTATATTGGGATTCATAAGTTGGATACACATTTTTGTTAGTTCAGTGGTAATTTTTAACTATTTGGCTATGTATCTGGTGAATACTTGGCAATTCGAATCCTTAAATTATTTGTGATATTGCAATTTTTCACCAAAATCAACCAGAATTCTTGATCAATGGTCACAAAGGTCCCTAATACATTTGAATTGCTTGGTTGATACTGTGTCATTGCTGCATGAATATCTACTTAATTTTCTTTTCAGCTTTCCTTCGTGTATGTGAACTTCAATGTCCCACTAAAATGTGTACGAATTATGCGATGACTGATGTTAACAATGCATCTTTCGATGATGCTGGCACAAAGAGTTAGTACATGTATGAATACATTCGAGATATAAGCCAAATTTGAACACATTCGAGATATAAGCCAAATTTGGAATGAATATTTTCTTGGCATTTACAAAAAAGATATTTCTCCCATATATTTGGCAATTCTGTGTTTCCTATAGCCGAATGTTGACTATGTAACATTCAAAAATAAGATCAGAACACTTATATAAGCTATAGCTTAATGTTGCGAAACAATAATGGTTGAGAATAGCTTAATCTTGGGAAATCAACGGTTGAGATGATAGTTTGTGAAAATTTTGGGAGGAAAAACATTTCTTGGGAAATGAAAGTTTATGGAAAAATAAAATTTTTTGGGGAATGAAAGTGTCTGGGGAATAACAGAGTGCAATTAATGCATTTGATCAAAAATTTTAAATGCGGATTTTTTTAAATGCGCCGAAGGCGCCCGCTAAATTTTTTAAAACTAATTTGTTGTTCCGCGCCGAAGGCGCCCACTAAATGTTTTTACACTAATTTATTGTTCCGAGCCGAATTTGTTGTTTCGTGCCGAATACGTCCATGTCGCTAAATATTTTTACGCAAATTTGTTGTTTCGCGCAATTTTGACCGTGGAAATAATTTTTTGGGGAACAAAGATTTTGCGGGGGAAAATCTTAATTAAGGCGCCCGCGCCGAAAATTTCTTTTAAACTAATCTGTTGTTCCCTGCCGAAGGCGCCTGCTAAATGTTTTTACACTAATTTGTTGTTCCGCGCCGAATTTGTTGTTTCATGCCGAATGCGTCCATGTCGCTAAATATTTTTACGTAAATTTGTTGTTCCGCGCAATTTTGACCGTGGAAATAATTTTTTGGGGAACAAAGATTTTGCGAGGGAAAATCGTAATTGAACCGTGCCCGCGGGCACGGGTTATGACTAGTATATATATATATATATATATATATATATATATATATATATATATATATATATATATATATATATCTATTCTATAAAGGATGAAGATTTTGAATGTTTGTCCTACATGGCAGGGGTTTGTCCTACGTGGACAAAGAAATGATGTCTGGGATAAACAACATTGATGACTAGGACAAGTGTTTTGGGGGGAAATTTGTGGGGGAACATTTGAAAATTGAAACTTGGTTTGAAAAATTGAAAAATTGAAACTTTGAAAACAAAACTTTTGGGGGGCAAAACTAAAACGTGCGCGCGCACACTCTCTCAGCCCCCTGCCCCCCTAAAACCCACTGCTTGATCGCACGGAAAGAAGTAGTATGAGGAAGTCGATCCTGAGCTCTCTCTCTCTCTCTCTCTCTCTCTCTCTCTCTCTCTCTGCTCCCTGCCCCCAAAAACCCACTGCCTGAGGCTCTCACCTACATGGGCTCGAGGTATGGTTCTTGATCATCCCTTTTTATAATTTGGTTGATGCTGCAAGTTAATTTAAGTTGCATTTGTTTGTAATTTTAGTTTGGTCTGTGAATTTGGGCAACATCAACTTCAGAATCACACGCCTACGAGATTCGGGCATGGAAGCAGATATTCAAGCAGAAGAAACATGAGGAGGAGGATGAAATGGATGATGATGTTCTTGATAGAGGGAGAACCATAGGAGAAGTTGAAAATGAGTATTACATGGTGAATTAATTGTTTTCTTTTTTTTTATTCTTCCTTTTTTTTGACAACCCTAATTGTTAGATTCAGGTGGAACATGTTGATGGATGGAGTACATGGCATGATGATGACGATGACGATGCTGATGAAATGTATGGGTCCCTTCTTGATGGGGACATAACCATAGGAGATGTTGAGAATGAGTATGAACTGGTTAGTTAATTTTTGTTTTCTTTTTTTTGTTCTTTTTATCAATCTATTGATACCATGTAATGCTATAATCTTATGGTTGAACTGGGATTTAAATTGGAGAAAACCTTCAGGTTACAAATTCTCTTCTTCAAATTATAGAAGTTTGCTGTGTTATATTTGATTCGATGGTTATTTATAGTTCCTATGTTCACATATTGAGTTGTGCATTATCAATCTATTGATACCCTGTCATTTTGTGTCATTTTTTGTGCTCTTCATTTCTTGTATGTCACCCCACATGTGTTTGACAATTTGTTTCATTGAATTTTCGATGCCATGAATTAAACTAACATTCAGGTCCTCAACCTCATCTCACATGAAGTTTTTTTGTATCCTGACCATGTATTTGCTGCCATGAATCAGATGAGGTTGAGGTCACACCCGGTAAAGATACCGAAGTTTTTTTTAATGTACACATCATTAGTTAAAACATATTCTCCTATTACTGATGATTTTATACTGCGAGGCATTGTGATTTGTTTCCAAACACTAATTGGTACCAAATAATGTTACTTTTACTGCATAGTTAGTTTAATTTATGTAATGAATTATTGGCTTCATCTAGGTAGTAACAGTGTTATGGACCTAATGTCGGTGTCTTCTCCCGCAAATGGATTAAGGTGACAGTGGTAGTGAATGCAGTACCTTCCAGTTGAACCATATGCAAACACAGTTTCTCTAGGACCTTGCACGACCCCAGCAATTGTTGAAGAAATATTCCTATAAACGACTTGGGAAAGGACCATAGAAAACCATTTTAGAATTTATCAATCAGAACAAAAGTGAACATAAGACTTTGTGGTGTCTCTGTGTTTATATCGGGTTATGATAAGTCCAATTAAATCATGTACATGGTTACATGATGGTAGTTTCAGTAGTACATTATTGCATTTATAGATGGTCTAGACAACCAGCAGTTGCATTGATGAATTGAATTCAAGTTGCAATTACCTTTCCATGGTTAGATGAAATAGTAGCTTATATCGGTGAGGTCAATATATCATGTAATCCTACATCTTAATGCATTGTCTAAACGAATGACCACAATATTTTGTGAGTTCGATAAAACAGATAACATATAAGACACAAGATGCATTTAATACACCATTTTCTGTGAAACCAAATTAGAGTACATCTTCAGTAAAAAAGTCATACCCCATTGGCACATTCAGGTCCAAATACATGGTCAGGATACAAAAAATTTCATGTGGGGTGACAAAAAGTTAATGGAGCATAAGATGACAATTTGTCATTACAGTTGGTAATGGAGCATAAGATGACAGTTTGGTCGTTACAAACTGTTTGGTCATTACAAACTGGTGCTTAAGTTTACAAACTGTTTGGTATTTCATTACAAACTGGAGCATATGCTCCATTTTTCATTACAATTGGTATTTCATTACAGTTTGTATTTCAAACTGTCATATTCATGCTCACAAGATGACATAAGATGACAGTTGGTATTTCATGTTTATGTAATGAAATACCAACTATCATTAGCCAAATGTGTCCAGTTGCTGTTAAGATGATATTTGGTTAAGATGACATGTGTGTCCAATAAAATGTGTGGATGTGTCATCTATTAAAATGTGTCCAGTTGGTATTACATTGAATCCTGATGTTTGTAAAATAAGGCTATGAATGGTATTACTTTTAATCCCCGATCTTGAAGCATGAACAATATTTTGAAAATTTTAAAATTTTCATTTTTTCTTCTGAATTTTGGGAAGAAATATTGTTGTTATGAGAGGGGGGTGATCAAATGAAGGTACATAAGCCTTATTTTATGGTTCTGTGAAATGAAAGACTTTTGTTGGAAAAAAATTGCTGGATGTTCTGTGAAAGCATGTGGATTTTTATATTAGGTACTTGAATTTCGACAGTGAGCTCAGGCCTATCCAATTTGTTCATAAGCCTACTTGATTTCGTGTAAAATAATGGTAATAACTTTTCTATTACTAAAATTAGGATTTGAGTGTTCTGTAAAATTTCAATGGTATAAACCGAAAGAGATGTTTCAATCCATTTTGTACCAGGATCATCCATACTGATATGTTATGTTATGAGGATTTCAACGTGGAACTAAAATCAAAAGAGAAGTTTCAATACGTTTAGTGCTGATTTCATGTACATAAGCCTGAACATATAGGCTTATGATTTTAGTTATGTTTTGATTTGATATGTTATGAGTTGAGGAGACACCAAATGTTCTGTGAAGTTATGTTTTGCTTTCATTTTTGGGTAGCTTTTAACTTGCATTGTCAGCGAATTGATCCTGCAATAAAACTCTTGCTTCAGTTTTCACATTAATTCTATTCTATTTATTGTTCCATTTCTTTAGATTCTAGGCTCATTCAGAGCATAAACAAACCATTCCATTCTGATAGCAAGCTGATAATCCTATAAGGCACGTGTTTTGTGTTGAAATTTGGTTGGTTATTGTCATTTGTTGAATTTTAGACGCCCTCGCCCTTTTTGGGCAAGATGATTATATTGAAAGAAATGAAATTTGTTTCAATAATGAAAGTCGGTTTAAGGAAATTTTATATTTATAGCATTGGATGAATTAGTGAATCAGAAGTCTTATAATCATTTTTATTATTGTGTTTGCTTGGCATACAATTGGTAGCATATAACACATAAATGTAAGTCTCCTAACACATGCTGTTGTGCTTATTGATATGGCTTAAGATGAATGAAAAACTTACAAGTCATTTTGGGTGATGCCCCATTTTCTGAGATGGTATCCAAATGCCAGGCTAAAGATGTCTGAACAAATGGATAACTGTTATCCCCTTGGCTGGGATAAGGAAGGAAGTTTCTTCAGTATAGTAGACGCATGCTTTGAATGGGTGATCAATAAGGGCGACAGTGGGTCAGATTTGGGTTGGCTCCTAAAAAATCAATTTGCCGGTCTATAATATGTTTGTAGGATCATGATGCAAACCAACTAAGACAACTGGGATCCACTTAAATATCCGAATCATGTAGGTTCTTAAACTCGGATTTGCATTTTATATTATCCAGCTCATGTATTTTATCTGATTGTGCTAATTTCTATTAAGAATCAAATACAAGTTTGGAAGATTTTATCAGTGAATTATTTAGAAATATTCGACATATTTTAGACATGTTACATTTAGGAAAATGAGTTATGTAGATTATACCAAGTGAACTGAGCCATAACAATATTGTTAGGCATCAGGTTTGGATCCTTAAGGTTCCATATTTATATACAATAAACAATCGGGTCAATTTCTAGGATCTATGCTCCACTCTGGATTCAAACCAGAAAATTTTGGTTGGATCTGGCTTTATCAAGCATCAAAGCATCATTTCAATTATATTTAATTCCAAAAACCATCTTGGCAATACTCCAACATGAGAGTAAGCTCAATCCAGCCTGAGCAAAAGCAGCTTTCAATTATGTGGGAATCTCGGCTGTTGTCTTTTTCTAAGATAAGAATCTCAAGGGAAACAAGGCATTGAAATTGAGTGGAATCATCAGTAGTAGTAGAGTTGAGGGGAGGGCTGAGTGGGTCCTTTGAGGGACCGAGAAAGAACTCAACTGTAAAGAATGTCACATCTTGGTGTCGTGCTTGAGTGGATGATACCTTAAGCCTTTGCTTTGGCTTTTGGCTATTCCCAATCACCATCTCAATTCACATTACCATCTCAATTAAATCCCCCCTCTCTCACACAGTGTTGGGGGTGTTGGAGTCCAGTTTATATCCAAATCAGTTTTTGAATTGGATTGTTACAATATTTACACCTAATTAACATCCAATTCAAACTGGTATTAGGTTAACTGAATCCTAACATGAATTTGTTTATGAATTGGTTTTAGGTTAATCCTTAAATGAATTTATTAACTGAATTGGTATTAAGTATTGTAAATGAATTTGTTAACTGAATCCAATTCAAACTGTTACAATACTTAAACCTAATACTTAAACAAATTCAGTTAAGGATTCAGATAACCTAATACCAATTGGTTACAATACTTAAACCTAATTAGCATCATGTTAACATCCAATTCAAAAATCCTTAAACAAATTCATTTAATAGGATGACATGATGCTAACAGGATGCTAACAGGATACTGAATGGGATGATGAGTTTTATGTGAAGTGTATGTGATGTTAAAATATTATCTGCTATGTTTTATGTGAAGTGATGTTAGTATACTTAAACAAATCCTTAGTATTTCCTATGAGACTCCCACATACCAATTGATACGGTCCCAAATAATTACATAGGAATACACAGGAATAAACAGATGGAACCAATAGAACAAATTTGATGCATTTTGATTCCTACTGATTGCATTTTGATGCAGAACTTGGATGCACATGTCACAATTGATACGGTTCCAAATGTGAAGAAGCATCACGAAGTCCATGTTGGTATGTCTGAAGCTGCCCCACGCACAATTAATTGTATATTAGTTGTTGAGGACACAAAAACTCTCTTTTGGCAGCTATTTCAAACTCATTTGGTTTCGGAGGCCGTATGTCTGAAGCTGCCCCACGCACAATTAATTGTATATTAGTTGTTGATGACACAAAAACTCTCTTTTGGCAGCTATTTCAAACTCATTTGGTTTTGGAGGCCATCGACACATGCTGGCTTTTGAGCTTCTACATCCCGCAGTTCCAGCTCCACAAAGCCCGGCTCGCGGCGACACAATTGAGATCATCGAGTTTCTCGAAGACGGTGATGGAGCAGATATGGAGCAGATGGCAGTTGAGGTGAGGGAGCGGATGGCATGTGAGGCAATGGTTTCGGTGATGAGGCGGGAGATCTTGGTGTCGGAGATGGAGCGTTGGAGATGGACAACGTGTGACATGGTGTTCCATGAGATCTCAAAAAATTGAATGAACTATCATTATCTTCCATGAGATCTGTTTATTATTTCTTCATTTTGCAACTTATATTGGGATTCATAAGTTGGATACACATTTTTGTTAGTTCAGTGGTAATTTTTAACTATTTGGCTATGTATCTGGTGAATACTTGGCAATTCGAATCCTTAAATTATTTGTGATATTGCAATTTTTCACCAAAATCAACCAGAATTCTTGATCAATGGTCACAAAGGTCCCTAATACACTTGAATTGCTTGGTTGATACTGTGTCATTGCTGCATGAATATCTACTTAATTTTCTTTTCAGCTTTCCTTCGTGTATGTGAACTTCAATGTCCCACTAAAATGTGTGCGAATTATGCGATGACTGATGTTAACAATGCATCTTTCGATGATGCTGGCACAAAGAGTTAGTACATGTATGAATACATTCGAGATATAAGCCAAATTTGAACACATTCGAGATATAAGCCAAATTTGGAATGAATATTTTCCTGGCATTTACAAAAAAGATATTTCTCCCATATATTTGGCAATTCTGTGTTTCCTATAGCCGAATGTTGACTATGTAACATTCAAAAATAAGATCAGAACACTTATATAAGCTATAGCTTAATGTTGCGAAACAATAATGGTTGAGAATAGCTTAATCTTGGGAAATCAACAGTTGAGATGATAGTTTGTGAAAATTTTGGGAGGAAAAACATTTCTTGGGAAATGAAAGTTTATGGAAAAATAAAATTTTTTGGGGAATGAAAGTGTCTGGGGAATAACAGAGTGCAATTAATGCATTTGATCAAAAATTTTAAATGCGGATTTTTTTAAATGCGCCGAAGGCGCCCGCTAAATTTTTTAAAACTAATTTGTTGTTCCGCGCCGAAGGCGCCCACTAAATGTTTTTACACTAATTTATTGTTCCGAGCCGAATTTTTTGTTTCATGCCGAATACGTCCATGTCGCTAAATATTTTTACGCAAATTTGTTGTTTCGCGCAATTTTGACCGTGGAAATAATTTTTTGGGGAACAAAGATTTTGCGGGGGAAAATCTTAATTAAGGCGCCCGCGCCGAAAATTTCTTTTAAACTAATCTGTTGTTCCCTGCCGAAGGCGCCTGCTAAATGTTTTTACACTAATTTGTTGTTCCCCGCCGAATTTGTTGTTTCATGCCGAATGCGTCCATGTCGCTAAATATTTTTACGTAAATTTGTTGTTCCGCGCAATTTTGACCGTGGAAATAATTTTTTGGGGAACAAAGATTTTGCGAGGGAAAATCGTAATTGAACCGTGCCCGCGGGCACGGGTTATGACTAGTATATATATATATATAGGGATTAATGTAGAACATGTGGCACCTGATCCAATGGATCAGGTGCAAGACACAAAAAGGTGGGACCCAGTGAGTACAAGCCCATGTGTGGGCTTGTACTTCCCACCTTTTTTGTGTCTTATCACCTGATCCATTGGATCAGGTGGCAGCTTTTCTACATTAAATCCATCCATATATATATATATATATATATATATATATATATATATATATATATATATATATATATATATATATATATATATAGGGTAAAATGCGCCTGAGGTCGTGCTCAGATGGGATTCCTGCGCTCGACCCCTCCTGACCGTCCGATCCGATCAGCGATCATGGTAATATCTGACCTTTTTGTGCAATTACCAAAACGCCCTTTAAGCTCTTTTTAACGCGCCTCTGTACTAAATTACCTTTAACCCCTTTTGTACTAAAATACAATCGCCACCAATTCTTTTGCTCACTCCCGCGCAAAACACAGAAGCTGGAGCAATCGCCACCAATTCTTTTGCTCACTCCCGCGCAAAACGCAGAAGCTGGAGCAATCGCCACCAATTCTTTTGCTCATTCCCGCGCAAAACGCAGAAGCTGGAGCAATCGCCACCAATTCTTTTGCTCACTCCCGCGCAAAACGCATAAGCTGGAGTAGATCCCCAGTTTTGCACAAGGTCTTCGATTTCAACAGCCCACGCCTAAGATCGCCCCCAAATCCAGGCCATCACACTCTCGTTGATTCCCCTGTTACTCTCCTCCATCGAGGTAAGGATCGTCATCCCTAATTTGTTGGACATCTCATATTGCTCAACGCAAACAACGGGATAAATTTTTGAAGGGTTTTGCGCGGGGAGTAATTTCCAACCGTTGGACGATTGGCCTGGAAATTCCTCTCCGCG
The DNA here is from genome assembly GCA_030789695.1 of Scilla litardierei. Taxonomy (NCBI): domain Eukaryota; kingdom Viridiplantae; phylum Streptophyta; class Magnoliopsida; order Asparagales; family Asparagaceae; genus Scilla; species Scilla litardierei. Next base: position 26,699,182 of record CM061140.1, on the reverse strand, counting down.
CACAACGGGCTAAATTTTTGTCCCGTTTTGCGCGGTGAGTAATTTCCAAACTAGCGAAGTGTTGCGATGGAAATTACTCTCCGCGCACAACCCTTCAACCATCGCACCCGTTGTGCGCGTTGAGCAATATGAGATGTCCATCAAAACTTCCCGAAGCAGCTCATATAGCAAAACAACATGGAGCGAATGGCGTACATAATATTGCCCACCGCGCAAAACGGTTGATATGTTTGATTTTTTGATGGATTTGATCCGGTCATCAAATATGATGGTAACAATTAGATCAGATTGAAAAAGAATAGATATAATACGCAAGGTTTTAACATGATTAGTAATAGTAGTGTGGTTTCAACTAACATGTTGATGATGATCGACTGATACTTGGATAGACATGTATAGCAGTCATGCTGCGGCAATATTACTGATATTTTTACTTGTTTCTAATGTAGAAAATGAAAATCGAAGAGAGTGAACCCTATGTGCATGATCATGAGATGCCAAATGAGATTGAAGCTGAAAATGACAGTGCAAACAGCGTATATCAAGAGGATAGGCATAGTGATAGTGAAAAAGGCAGCCCACATGTTGGAATGACATTTCAAACAGAAGAAGATGCGTATCAATTTTATAATACATATGCAGCAATGAAAGGTTTTGCAACCCGAAAGGGATCTACGGGAAAGGGAAAAGATGGCAATACCACGAGGAGGAAGTATACGTGCAACAAAGAAGGGTATAAAAGCTTAAAAGATAAGAGGGAGATAGGGAGGGACGTTAATCGAAGGAAAAACGAGAGAGAAGGCTGTATGGCTCGAATGACAGTTCATAAAATCACCGGAGGAGTATGGCGGATAAACTCCTTTAATGATGATCATAATCATGAGTTGATAAAAAGCCCAGCGAAGATCCAGATGCTACGGTCACATAAAAGATCGCAGATGGACGGAACATGTAGGAATTTAGTTGATCAGATGCGTGGCTGTGGAGTAGGACCTGCAAAGATTGCAAGGATTCTAAATGCCACGAGTAGTAGTAATGTCAATATTACTACGCAACAATGCATTGATCATGGGAGAGTAGAAAGAAAGAACAACATTGGGAAGGAATGCATTAGAGTAATAGAACAATTTATTAAAAGGCAAGCTACAGACTCTCAGTTCTATTATGCTATTGAGCATGATGAAGAGAATGTATGCAGGAGTATATTTTGGGCTGATGGAAGGGCGAGGACATCATACAGCCAGTTTGGAGATGTTGTTGTATTTGATGTCACTTATAAGACAAATAGATTCATGTTGCCTTTTGCACCTTTTACAGGTGTCAATCATCATAAACAGTCTATTTTATTTGGATGTGCTCTTCTTGCTGATGAGAAGGAAGAAACCTTTGTTTGGTTATTCGGACAGTGGTTAACATGTATGTGGGATAAAGCACCAGGAGCTATCATCACCGATCAAGACCCGGCAATATGCAATGCAATCAAAAGAGTTTTTCCAAATACAAAACACAGGTATTGCATATGGCATATCAGTCTGCACGAAGATGAGCATCTACGTTCATTGCGGTCTTCTTATAACCCTGAATTTGAAGAAGACTATGCAAACTGGTGTAAGAACAGTCAAAATGTTGAAGAAGCTGAGAATTGTTGGTGCATCTTAATGGAGAAGTACCAAACGGAATTTCAGGAGCCATTGACAGAAAAACAAAAAAATGAAATGAAAGCCTGGAAGTGGTTGCATACGATGCATGAGAAAGCACATCATTAGATTAAGGCGTACCTACTGGATACTTTCTTTGCGGGTATGAATGTTAATACGATAGAGATTGGTGTAAAAATATATGATCAAAATAAACTCAGCACATGGTATTCATTTATTGTTTTGTGTGTAGGCATGGCGTCCAGCCAAAGGAGTGAAAGCATGAACGCGTATTTTGATGGATACGTAAACTGTATGACTCCATTATACGAGTTCATTGATCAATATGATAAAGCCGTAAAATTTCAGCGAGACAAAGAGGAGAGAGAAGATACTTTTTGTATGCGGAACAAACCAGAATTTAGCGGCATGCATGAGTTAGAGGTTCATGCCGCAAAGGTATATACTAGAAACATATTTTCCATTTTTCAAAATCGTTTCAAAAATACTTTATACTGTCGGCACGAAAGGGTGAGCACGGAAGGGGACACGAGCACGTATAGAGTAACTATGCGGATTGATGGAAAGAGCTACGTGCATAATGTTCAATGCAATATATCTAAGGGAATGTTCAGGTGTACGTGTGCAAGGGCGGTGACTGAAGGTTTGCTATGCACGCAAATTTTATATATGATGAAGCAAAAGTATGATATGCAAGCCATCCCAGAGAGATATATTTTACCCAGGTGGACTCTAAATGCAAGACATAGCATCATGAGTCTTGGGGCCTCGTCGACTAGCACAGTACACGGAGTGCGTCTAACTCAAATTACTCCACTTCAAGCCTGGAGACTTCGTTCATCATTCGATAAAGTCGTGGAGGCGGTAACAAGAGATCCCCTTCTGTTTGATGTCGTCTTTGGGTGGGCAAACAGTTTTTTGGACCAGCATAATATGACTAATAAAGCGCAAACTGCTTCTGGAGAGCCAAGATCACAGGTGGGGTCCAGTGCACCTATCAAACAAGAAGTGGGAGTAAATGATGTCATTATGCATGATCCTGCAAAAGCTAGAACTAAAGGCCGACCACGAGTGGCGTCAAGGATTCCGTCTGGAATACAAGTCTCCCAAGAACAAAGTCAAACAAGAACAAGGACATGCAGTGTTTGTGCAGAAAAGGGTCATGACATGAGAACTTGTCGTATGAGCACAGCTGGTAGAAATAAGGTATATATGAGCACAGCTGGTTACTATTTTATATACTAGTATAAATTATTGTAACATCATTGCTCCATAATCTCTGTAGGAAAAATCTTCGCCCGATGACTTAACAAGGCTGTGATATGAAGGATGACATTTTTATATCCTAAAGGTAACAATTTTGTATCAGCTTGGAAGAAATATACTACATGCATCTGTCACGGACATATCAGTGTAAATGGGTTGTAAGTAAACTGGTTCTCTTTAAAAATGGTCATCTGAAAACGGCAGCCTCCTATATTTTTAGTCCAAAATGCAGCCATCGTGGAGTTGAATTAAGAGGGCTGGGGGTCCAAATTGAACATTAAAACAGTAAGTCTTGGTTATAAGCCTATGAGGATGATGCCTATCATTCGAGACCTATATCCGATGCTGCGGATCTCATATCTTATAATTTCTCTGTTGCTGCAGAACCTGACAAATGTCAAGAAAATTAATGGGATTAAGGAGTAAGAAGCAGAAGCAGTAGAGCTGAAGAGAATGAAGATTCAAGAGAATGAGACATGTAGCTGTCCGCGATGAGTAATGGTGGGTAATTGTATACAGTTTAGCTCCGCGCGCACAACGTTTACAACTTTTACCAGTTGTGCGCGCTGAGCAAAACTTGGTAATTTTACAGGCTTCCTAATAAGCGCACACAACGTTCAATAATGTTACGGATGTGCGCGCCGAGTAATATGGGTAATTGTAATCAGTTAAGCCCCACGCGCACAACGGTTCATAACTTTGACGGTTATGATCGATGAGTAAATGTTGGTAATCGTAGACAGTTGTGCTCAGCTCGCACAACGTTCAATGCTGTTGCCGTTGGTGCGAGCTGAGTAATTGTGGGTACTTCAAGTTAGCATCACGCAATTTTGTAATGTGATGCAATTGTACCAAATTTAATGACATTGTATTAAGATCTGTATTCCAACATGCTACAACATTTATGCATTCAAATGTACATAACACAACAAAGTAGAAACTACATCTAAACATTTTGCAACATCACAGTTTTTGCCCGACTAAGCAATTAAAGCACTAGACTATACTAGGGATACAGGGATTCCCACCATGAAAAAAATTTAAAGTTTGTTGCCATTTATGAGCTGCTCCAGCAGCTGCATCAGCGTCACTTGCTTCTTTGTATCTTGGCCATCCGTCCCCCTGTCTGCGTTGAAGAAGAATCAGTGATGAACACATAACAAAGCATAATTAAGTAAAAATATTGTACGGGTAGACTTAGAATAAGATAGAACATTTATTATCATCGAGCAGTGATGTCTGCAACGAAGTATCAAAGAGCATATACAAGCAGTGAAGAAACGGGTGTGCATGGAAGGTGATAGCTTCAATGACGACAAACAGAACATATGAAGGAGCAAAGAACATCTTCGAATCAATATATATGTGATGTATTCAATTTCTGCATCACGTCACTAGCCGCTAGTATATTGTCCATCTTTGAGTGTTGAGGACGCAGCAGTGATGAAGGAAAAAATAGAATGTCGTAGAGAAAATATCATATAACTAGAATAAGATACAATTAGATAGAATAATATCATCAAGAAGTGTAGTGGTTGACGAGGGCTTGTGGGAAGGGAAGCCATTTATAGACGACTTTGGATGCCATTGGATGAGGATGAGACTACAGTAGAGTTACTGGGAGGCAACACAAGAGACCCCGTGAGTCTACAGCAAATTGCTTGTGATTATACAGAAGAATGCCCGTGAATCTACAGCAGATTGAGTTCCCAATAATGTATGACCGTGGTGGTGCGCGTTGAGCAAACAAAATAGCTCAACGCGCACAACCGGCAAGAATAATGCCGTTTTGCGCGGAGAGCAAATAATTTTGGAAGATGTGCGCGATGAATAAAATCTTATGTACATTCACGATCACTGCTTTGTAGACTCACGGGGTCTCTTCTGTAGACTCATCCTCATCCAAGGGCAGTCTAATTCGTCTATAAAATGGCTTTCCTACGCACAAGCCCTCTTCAACCTCTACACTTCGAGTGATGGTTATCAGTCATGAGGAAGGAGTAATGCTACACTCGACTGTAGGCTCATCCTCATCCAAGGGCAGTCCAATTCGTCTATAAATGGCTTCCATACCCACAAAATATATTCAACCACAACACTTCGAGTGCTGTGAAAGGCATGAGAAAGAAGTAACCTTGCTCAAATATTACTCTGACCATATCAAGCTAACCCTTCCCAAACAACCAGAGACCATAGCTTAAACAAACCATCACCGGTTTGATGCAGCAGTGAAGATGGCCACCCAAACGAGGTTGAAGCTTTTCATAGACAAGGGGATGAAGAGAGTGTTGTTAGCGGAAGCGGGCAAAGAGTTTGTCAATTTCCTCTTCAGCCTTTTGGCCATGCGTGTGGGCTCAGTCATCAAGCTCATCACCAAAGAAAAAGTGGCAGTGGTATGAAAAGCATTTATGTAATGAAGCCCATCATTAAATGTGCTGAAAACTGAATCTCTGGAAAGCTGTATCTATGAAAAATGATTTATCTGGTATTTTAGTTCAAAATGCAGCTAGTGTGGCTTTGAATTCCTAGGTCTGCGGGTACAAACTAAAACTTAATACCCAAAGTTTTAATTATGAGAGTATGAGGATGATGCCTATCATTCGAGAAATCTATATGCTGCTGTCGATCTCATATCTTATAATTTATCTGTTACAGCAGGTCACGCCAATTGTCAAGAAATCATTCTAGAAATTGTTTCCATTGATCAAAAATATCTCCAAGTACAACGAACAAAAAGGAGAAACAAAAAAGGGTTCGATTCACCTATGATGCAGGAGCTCGAGAAGAGGCGTCCCCAGGCGATTCGTCTTCTCCCGAACCAGTAGGGTGACCAGGGACAACCGGAGGTCGGGGAAGCATTCTTCGGCCCCGCGCCTCGAACGCTGCCAAACCATCCCGGAAGGACCTCTCGATCTGAGCAGCAAAAATGGCCGAGAACTCCCGGAATCCCTCACGGATAGACTCCACGATCTTCGGAGCCAGGACATCCCCATAGTCCCTCTGGACCTCAGCTACGATCCGACCATGGGCCACTTCCCGCAGGTCGCCTATATCGGCCCAAAGAGCGTCTTTCGCCTTTCTATGCTCCTCCCGGGCGAGGGACAGTGCATCCTCAGCATACTTGGTCGAACTCATGGCAACATCCAGAGCCTCCGTCAAACATCCCACCTCCGAGGTGAGCTCTGCAACTCTCAGTTTGAACTGGTGGGCCTCCTTGGCTGATTTCTCAGCCGCCTCAGCCCTCAGGCGCTCCTGCGCCAAGGCCGCCTCAAGACCATCTACAGCAACCGGGTAAACCTGCAAGACCGTAGGGATGAATGTCGCCATCAACAAAACAGGCGTTGAAGAAAAAAGGGTTCGACATGCTGGATATGCCATACCAGAGAGTCTGCCAGTTTCTCCCTGAAGGAGCGGTCACTCGGAAGGACAGCTGGACTACTCTCACTCCTCTTCTTCTTCCTCTCAGGACCTTCAGACCAGGAGTGAGAGCGTCTCTTCTTCTCCTCATTCCCGGTTAACACACGGGAACCCTGCTCGACGGCCGCCACGTCCCCCTCTCCGAGGTCGAGACCGGAGGGCGAATCAATCTGATTCGCCACGAAGGGCGAAGGTTCGGCCGTGCCCAAGGGCGGATGGTGAGGAACGTCAGGAACGTCTTCACTGAAATCCCGACCCACCATCTGAGCAAAAAAGATGAAAATCAGGGTAACGAGCAACGGGTAAAGCAGAATTTAAAAGGAGAAAGGCTTTATACTGACGGTCCCTTGGAATCCAAGCCGTCAGCAAGGAACACGTGTCAAAGTCTCACAGAGGCGGCACTTCGAATACCACTCCCCATGGGCGGGAGAATTCGTTCGACTGGCCTTCATTCAATGCGACCCGGTCCCTGGGATATCCGATAAGTACGAACCCTTATCATGTATACCCGAAAAGACGAGTGTTTTTACGTAGAAAGAAATAAAAGAAGAGAGCAGAAAGAACACTGCAGGTAGTTCGCACTTGCAGGGAAGTACAAGTAAAACTCCATCACAGATAAAAAGACTGAGAAAATAACACAATATTCCATTTTAATGATACATTGATACATCTTATACATACACCAACATCTTCATATTCACAACTCACTCGAAAAAAGAAGGGCAAAAGTACAAGACTCTCATCATACATCAAATCGTAACACTAACACCCTTTGATGAGGACTACATGCATAAGATGTATTATTTGACACTTTGAATTGATTGTTTTTGTATCTCAATGATTGAATGCACGTCAGTCTTGCATTACACTCTGCTTGTTGCATGTGTCGATCCATTGTTATACACCTTGCCTGTTGCACATGCACGCTTTCACATGTTCATAAGTATAGTTGTTACTGCCTTTACTACAGTAGATGTATATGCCATGACATACACTCTGCCTGCTGACATGCACCATTTCCAAACTTTGTGTAAGGACTAGTTGTGACATGGAATTTCTTAACAATTATGCAACGGTGATACGAATAATAAATTTACCCTTTCACATGTAAACGTGGATGGGAAAAAAAATGGTTGTGTGCTGTGTGCAATTGTGAGTTTTGAGTGGGCGTGTGCGGAGAGCAATTATAGGGTTTGAGTCGTTTTGTGCGATGAGCAATAACCCCATGCCTTTTCGGCGCCGTACACGGGTTCAACATTGGCCCCCGTGATTCGTTCTCGATTATAAACACGGATCGAGGCCGCCTGATAGGTAATTTCCTTTAATAGGGCACGGCATTCGAAGCATCGAATTTGGATTAAGGCCGCCAAAACCTTTCGCCTATCTCAACCGTTGTTTTTGCCAAAATTCCGACACGTGTCGATCATCTTGTCCATTCGTTCGCGTAATAAAAGAAATTGGAGGTGAGGCCAATGGCTTTTGCACTCCGAGGAAATCTCATCATCTTATTATTTCTTCCAGAAACAAAAATGGCGGGAGGAGCATACAGAGAGGTTACTTCAGCGATGGAGCGGGCCAATGAAGAAGGCCGTAAGAGGAAGAAGGCAGAGGAGGAAGAGGAGGAATGGGAGGAATGGGAGGAATCGGAGGAATCGGGGAACCTCATGCTGGAGTTGGGGGAGGCTGGATGCTCCTCAAGTCAAGCTGCGCGGTCTTTGAAGGCGGCTCCTTCTGATCCTCGAGTTGGGGGCGCATCGTCCTCCAGCATGCTACACGACGGGTGGCCATACGAGGACATTGATCCTCCGGTCCCTTCCGTCGGCCCCATACCTCCAGAGTTCGGCCACCTTTTGCAGTCGAACCGCATTGGGTCTGGCCATCATGTGGAGATTCACGGGGAGACCTATCGGCCACCGTACATCGTGGGGACGGCCGAGTCGGCCCTCCTGGACTTTGGGACGGGGGCTCGTCTGGCGGAGAATATCACTCTGCCAAGGGATGTCGATTTCCTAAATGGGGTCGACCTTGAGACGATGGCCAACTGCTTCGTTCGCAGTGGCCTTCAGGTTCGTTGCCAATGTGAATTCCGAATTTTGATTCCCCTTCTGGTTTTGCTGATTGTCGCCATCTGCAGGTGACCATTTTCGGGGCAGGTCTACGCCGCAGGGCCCGCGAACTGATCGAGGGGCAGCGCCGGGTGGCGGATGCCGAGAACAAGGCTTCTGAGCTCAGAGCTCAGGTGAAGAAGCTGGAGGAAGATTTGGGGAAGATAATGGCCGCCAAGGGCAAGTCAGATTGGGCGGCCTCGGACACGAAATCCAGCCTCGCCGCCTTGTCAAGCGCCAAGAAGCAGTTGGAAGATCAGTGGGGTAGAGAGTGTTCTCAACTCCGAGCTGATCTTGAGGCATCGAGGAAGGAGGTTGCTGACCTTCAGGCCAAGCTTCTTGAGAAGGAGCAAGAGGTCGACGCTTTCAAATCTCGGGCCACCGCCAAGATGGAAAGGGTGGCGAGAGCGATAAAGGACCTCTTTACAGCCGACGGTGCGTCGTCTTCCTAAATTTTGGGAATCGTTACTTTTGTAAGACTGCTGCTCGCGAGCGAGTCATATGTAATTTTTTCAGAATTTAATGAAGGGAATTTTTGCAACAGACGCCGAGTGAGAGCGTTTACTACCTCCCCCTGATTCCAGGTCGACACCCGGGAACCCTGTTGGATGGCCGACACGGCCCCGTCACCGAGGACGAGACTGGCGGGAGAATGACCTTCCGTATATGATCGCGATGAGTAATTGTGTGTACTGTGTAATTGTATATAGTTTAGCTCCGAGCGCACAACGGATTGTTAAATAACACCGTTGTGCGCGACGAGCAAAACTCGGTAATTGTAGAAAGCGTTGCTTAGCGCGAACAACTTTCATTTCTGTTGCAAGTTGTGCACGCTGAGCAATTATGTGGGATGATTAATTAGTGTCCAGGGGTAAATGGAAGCTGGTATAAACAAAAGTAGCACTTCTACTAAATAAAGGTCAACAGACGATTTCTCGTGAATATACAGAATAATCTTGTATGTATTACACAGATGCTGTTCCCAGATAAAGATCCACTGACGTGCTGAGTGATGTGAGCATAATCGTTGGCCTCGATCAAAATTTCTAAACGCGCACAACGTTCACACCGTTTGCCAGTTGTGCGCGCTGTGTAAATCTTAGTATATTACTTTTCACTAATTTTTCCCATTAAATTTCATTGTTGGAATTTGATTTAAGCAAGCATCAATGTATATATCACCAAAGTTTGTAATGGGCTGCAAATGTATCACATTAAATAACATTGTATTAAGGTCTGTGTAATGGGCTGCAAATGTATCATATTAAATGACATTATATTGAGGTCTGAATTCCAACATACTACAACATTTATGCATTCCAATGAACATAACACTCCATCTCCGCCGTTCTCTTGTTCGCTGCATCTTCTGCTTTATACTTCTTTGACTCAAGGAACATCCTTTCAATCTCCTCCTGGGTCTACGTGGCACTTATCGTTAGTGATAGTGATCTTATTTTTCTGCACACATACTTTCCTCTGCAGAGGCATTCAAGATACCGTCGGCATCTATCTCAAGGCAAACCATGACACTTCGAACACCCGTGGTAGCAGGAGGGATACCAGCAAGTACAAACTCCCCTAGGAAAAGAGAGAATAAAAAAGTAAATATAATTAGACTTAGGTAGAACAGTTGTTATCATCAAGCAATTATGTATGCAATGATTCTGAACGGAACTTACGAAGGGTCAAAGAATTTTTGCAAGTTGGCATGGACGAGAATGAAGCTGTAATGATTGCAAGAACATCTTTACCTTCATTTGAGGTTTGCAATGAAGAAGAACAGATCATGCGAAGAGGAGCAAAAGAACATCTTCGCCGCCATATAAAGGTGATGAATTCAATTTCTGCATCACGGCACTTGCCGCTAGTATATTGGCCATCTTTGTGTGCTGTAGACGACGCACTCATGAACAACAACAAAATTACAAATTTGAAGAAAAAACATTGTATTAGAAGAACCAGAGAGAATCAGATAAAGGAACTATAATCACCTGGGGTAGTGGTTGATGAGGTCTGGTGGGTACGGAAACCATATACAGACGAGTTGGACTGACCAAGTACGAGGATGGAAACATCGTAGAGTAACAGTTCGTGCTCGTGAATATATGGCAGATGGATACCAGCCAGACGTTGTTCCAACTAGTATCCGAGTGCGGTGGTGCGCGAAGAGAAAAATTGCTTGAAGGTAGACCTTTTTATACTCAACGCGCACAACGGCAAAAAAACATCTGGTTTCGATTACCAAAAGAGAAAAATCTAAATACACCGATACTCTTGCGGTGCATGTCCAAGTTTTTCCAAAAAAAACATACAACATCATATCAGAAGAGAGTAAATGTGACAAATCACAGTATAGTTAATATTTTTGCTTAGTGGACACAAAGGTCACTACTTTTGGACGCAGGGCGGGCTGATTAACTTTGAGCAATGGAATACAGTTTTGCTCATATGACAAGTTCTCATGCCGTGACCGTGTCTACTGGGGATATTGCAGTTATGAGCAGCTCCAATAGAGATTCTTCATATTTTTGCACTGGTATGAAATGCAATAATGGCACTCGTAAGAAATTCTTCTGAGCATGGAAACAAATGAGGATGCACAGTTTCAGAGAAGATTGCGCAGTTTGAGAGCCGATACCTTGGTGGCACCTTCAGGCTGATGGCAATGTGAAGCATTCGAAAACATCGTGTGCTTCTTCTGAAGGAGCCAACACCATCGTTGATGATATCTGAAGTAGCAGACTCCATCTTTGATGCCCATATAAATGTGACGAATTCAATTTCAGCAACACGGCAATTGCCGCAAGTTTATTGGCTATCTTTGTGTGTCGGAGACGAAGCATTCAGTAGTAAGAACAAAAATTTAGCATGTAAAAGAAAATATAGTGTATAGGTATAACCATATAGAACACTATCATCGAGAGGAGTAGTGGTTGACGATGTCTAGAGGGAAGTGAATCACTTTATATAGACGAATTGGACTGGGTATGGTCCGCATGGATGAGGCTGAGACTACAGTGGGGTTACTGTGGGCTACAGAAATTGACGCTAACAAAATTGATTGCCTCTAAGAAAATTGCTCAAAGCGCAAAACGGGTAAAAATATGGCAGTTGTGCGAGTTGAGCAAATTATTTATGTTTATACAGTATTACTCATAAATACATTTATAGCGATGTGAACACCTCAAATCAAACAGCGTGACCCATGAGTATCAACACATAGGTATAAGTTGTCTTATTCTGGAAACAGTAAGATATGTGTTTCTTATCACTTAATAAATGTCTGTTCACCCATCAGTCTGAATATTATTTAATTCTCCCCCAATTTTGTGTTTTCTTTATTATTGGGATTTTTTATTGAACGTGGTGTGCGCTGCGGTAATTAATTATGGGAATTTTAGAAGAACGTTGTGCGCGCAGAGTAATTATTCGTACGACTTTTTTGCTCAAAGCGCACAGCTGGGAGTATTTTGATCCGATTTGCGCGCTGTATTATATATGCAAACTGTATACCTTTTTAAATACCCCGCACAATCCGCACTAAAACGCAAATTTAAACAAATCAAAGAAATGTGAATATTTTTGCTAACTTATTCTATAAACTGTCGGATATGTGTTGTCTTATCACGTAAATGTCTATATACCCATCAATCAACTGCTCCGCATTATATTTGCATCAATTTTGATTTTTTTATCTGCCATGTCAGTCTGAACATTAATTAATTCTCCACCCAATTATGTGTTTTCTTTATTATTGGGATTTTTTATTCAACGTTGTGCGCGCTGAAGATATTAATTATGGGAATTTAGTATTGAACGTTGTGCGCACATGGTAATTATTCGTTACGACCGTTTTTCTCAACGCGCACAGCCGGTTGTATTTTGATCCGTTGTGCGCGCTGTATTATATGTCTAAAATGTATACAAATTAAAAACCCCGCACGGTGAGCACTAACACTCAAATTGTAACAAATCAAAGAAATGGGAATATTTTTGTAGTCTTATTCTGTAAACTATCAGATATGTGTTGTCAAATCACTTTAATTTCCTTACACCCATCAATCAAATGCTGCCATTATATTTGCATCAATTTTGATTTTTTTTTCTTGCATGTCAGTATGAACAGTAATTAATCTACAAAGTTGTGGGCGCAGAGTAAGTATTCATTACGACCATTATGCTGAACGCGGACAGCTGTGTATATTTTGTTCCGTTGTGCCCGCTGTATTATATATTCTAAATGTATACCTTTTTATATACCTCGCACTAAGGGACAAATTTAAACAAATCAAAGAAATGTATATCTTTTTGCTGTCTTATTCTGCAAACAGTCGGATATGTGTTGTCTTATCAATTAAATGTATTGAACGTGGTGCGCGCTGATGTAATAAATTATGGGAATTATGGGAATTAAATGTATTGAACGTTGTGCGCGCAGAGGAATTATTCGTTACGACCGTTTTGCTCAACGCGCACAGCTGTGTGTATTTTGATCCGTTGTGCGCGCTGTATTATATTTTATAAATGTATAGATACCTTTTTATATACCCCGCACTAAGGATCAAATTTTAACAAATCAAAGAAATGTAGATATTTTTGCTGTCTTATTCTGAATACGGTCTGATATGTGTTGTCTTATCACTTAAATGTCTTTACACCATGAATCAACTGTTGCGCATCACATTTGCTTCAATGGTAATTTTTTTAACTGGCCTGTCAGTCTGAAGTGACTCTGAACATTAATTAATTCTCCTATAATTTTGTTTTCTTCTTTATTATTGGGATTTTATATGAACGTTGTGCGCGCTGAAGTTATTAATTATGGGGATTTTGTATTGAACGTTGTGGGTGCAGAGTAATTATTGGTAATGTCCACTTTGCTCAACGCGCACAGCGTGGTGTATTTTGAGCCGTTGTGCGCGCTGTATTATATATCCAAAATGTATTTTTTTAAACAAATCAAAGAAATGTAGCTATTTTTGTTGTCCTATTATGTAAACAGTAGAATATGTGTTGTCTTATCACTTAAATGTCTTTACACCCATCATTCAACTACTGCGCAGCAAATTGTATTAAATTTTGATTTTTTAAATAATGTCAGACTGAACATTATTTAATTCTCGCCCGATTTTGTGTTTCTTTTATATTTTGGGATTTTTTATTTACCGTTTTGCGCGCAGAGCAATTATTCGTTACGAACGTTTGGCGTGTAATTTGATCAGTGCTCGCAACCTTACCTTATGTTGCCCATATGACGGGATGATTAACTGTGGGTAATGGAGCATGTAATACAGTTTTGCTCAGCACGCACAACGGTCATGGCATCTGACTGTCTATTGTGTTTAATTGTGTTTAATTGCATACGGTTTGGCTCTGCGAGCAAAAGGGTCACATCTACGTCCAGTTGTGTGATTTGAGTAATGGTTGATAACAAGATACTGTTTTGCTCATCGCGCACAGCGGTCGAACAAATCGATACGAACGTTGTGCATGCTAGTAACTGTGTGCACACGTAAATAGTTTATCACAACATATAGCATGAGCCTGTTGAGCGCCCTGGGGAATTTATAGTTCGGTGAACAGTGTTTGATCAGAATATCTATGTCGGACATTGATTCAAGTAAGCATCAATGTATATATCAACTTATATCAATTTTGTATTGTCCTGTAATTGTATCAAAATAAATGACATAGTATTAAGGTCTGAATTCCAACAAACTACAGCATTATGCATTATAATGTACATAATGCATAAATGTTATTTATAGTTCGGTAAACAATTTTGCTCAGTAATATCAACGTCGGACATATATATCACCTATATCATTTTTGTATTGTCCTACAATTGTATCAAATAAAATGACATTGTATTAGGGGCTGAATTCCAAAATACAACATTTATGCATTATTCTGTACATTACACAACAAAGTTGAAACTACAGCTAAACATTTTGCAACTTCACAGTTTGGAACTGGTATGAAATTCAATCAGGGGAATATCCTAATGGTACATTGAATCCCACTACGCAAAACTCTTCACAGTGACAGAGTCATGCTGAACAGCTTAAGAAAGACGGCATTTATGATCAGCTCCAATAGCACGCACCATCATCACTAGCATCCAGATCGTCCATAACGGTATAAGTAGCCACTCCTTTAACGAAGTTGGCTGATCTGGATTCTTGAGCGCATGCCACTGTATGCGTTGAAGAAGCATCAATTATGAACGATAAAAAGCATATTTAAGTAAAAAATAGGGTATAAAGACATGCAACTTTACGTTTAGGCACTGATATAAAAATATATCACGGTTGCTTCTTCTCGGAAGAATCCGCTGCTGTAGTAGAACATATGAAGGAGCAAATAACATCTTCCAGTACACGTCAATTGCGGGTAGTACATTGTTCATCTTTGTGTGTTGAAGACGAAGCAGTGATGAACAACGGGAAATATTTAGCATTGTGAAGAAAAAATAGTGTATGAAGTAGAAACAGATAGAATCAGTGGTTGACAAGGTCTAGTGGGAAGAGAGGCTATTTATAGACGAATTGATTTCCGAGGATCAAATCCTAGCCACTCTTTATCTTGTCCTAGTCAGCCCTAAAATTCAAAAAACGTATACCTTTTTTTATACCTCGCACTAAGTGACAAATTTAAACAAATCAAAGAAATGTATATCTTTTTGCTGTCTTATTCCGCAAACAGTCGAATATGTGTTGCAATTAAATGTATTGAACGTTGTGCGCGCTGATGTAATAAATTATGGGAATTATGGGAATTAAATGTATTGAACGTTGTGCGCGCAGAGGAATTATTCGTTACGACCTTTTTGCTCAACGCGCATAGCTGGGTGTATTTTGATCCGTTGTGCGCGCTGTATTATATTTTATAAATGTATAGATATCTTTTTATATACCCCGCACTAAGGATCAAATTTTAACAAATCAAAGAAATGTAGATATTTTTGCTGTCTTATTCTGAATACGGTCTGATATGTGTTGTCTTATCACTTAAATGTCTTTACACCATGAATCAACTGTTGCGCATCACATTTGCTTCAATGGTAATTTTTTTAACTGGCCTGTCAGTCTGAAGTGACTCTGAACATTAATTAATTCTCCCCCAATTTTGTTTTCTTCTTTATTATTGGGATTTTATATTGAACGGTGTGCGCGCTGAAGTTATTAATTATGGGGATTTTGTATTGAACGTTGTGGGCGCAGAGTAATTATTCGTAACGTCCACTTAGCTCAACGCGCACAGCTGGGTGTATTTTGATCCGTTGTGCGCGCTGTATTATATATCCAAAATGTATTTTTAAAAAAAATCAAAGAAATCTGCTATTGTTGATGTCCTATTATGTAAACAGTAGGATATGTGTTGTCTTATCACTTAAATGTCTTTACACCCATCATTCAACTGCTGCGCATCAAATTTGCTTAAATTTTGATTTTTTAAATAATGTCAGACTGAAAATTATTTAATTCTCGCCCGATTTTGTGTTTCTTTTATATTTTGGGATTTTTTATTAACGTTTTGCGCGTAGAGCAATTATTCGTTACGACCGTTTTGCTCAACGCGCCCATGTGGGGGTAATTTGATCAGTGCTCGCAACCTTTCCTTATGTTGCCCATATGACGGGATGATTAACTGTGGGTAATGGAGCATGTAATACAGTTTTGCTCAGCACGCACAACGGTCATGGCATCTGACTGTTGTGTGCGATGGTCTATTGTGTTTAATTGCATACGGTTTGGCTCTGCGAGCAAAAGGGTCACATCTACGTCCAGTTGTGTGATTTGAGTAATGGTTGATAACAAGATACTGTTTTGCTCAGCGCGCACAGCGGTCGAACATATCGATACGAACGTTGTGCATGCTAGTAACTGTGTGCACACGTAAATAGTTTATCACAACATATAGCATGAGCCTGTTGAGCGCCCTGGGGAATTTATAGTTCGGTGAACAGTGTTTGATCAGAATATCTATGTCAGACATTGATTCAAGTAAGCATCAATGTATATATCAACTTATATCAATTTTGTATTGTCCTGTAATTGTATCAAATTAAATGACATAGTATTAAGGTCTGAATTCTAACAAACTACAGCATTATGCATTATAATGTACATAATGCATAAATGTTATTTATAGTTCGGTAAACAATTTTGCTCAGTAATATCAACGTCGGACATATATATCACCTATATCATTTTTGTATTAGGGTCTGAATTCCAAAATACTACAACATTTATGCATTATTCTGTACATTACACAACAAAGTTGAAACTACAGCTAAACATTTTGCAACTTCACAGTTTGGAACTGGTATGAAATTCAATCACGGGAATATCCTAATGGTACATTAAATCCCACTACGCAAAACTGTTCACAGTGACAGAGTCATGCTGAACAGCTCAAGCAAGATGGCATTTATGATCAGCTCCAATAGCACGCACTATATCACTAGCATCCAGATCGTCCATAACGGTATAAGTAGCCACTCCTTTAACGAAGTTGGCTGATCTGGATTCTTGAGCGCATGCCACTGTATGCGTTGAAGAAGCATCAATTATGAACGATAAAAAGCATATTTAAGTAAAAAATAGGGTATAAAGACATGCAACTTTACGTTTAGGCACTGATATAAAAATATATCACGGTTGCTTCTTCTCGGAAGAATCCGCTGCTGTAGTAGAACATATGAAGGAGCAAATAACATCTTCCAGACTCCAGTACACGTCAATTGCCGGGAGTATATTGTTCATCTTTGTGTGTTGAAGACGAAGCAGTGATGAACAACGGGAAATATTTAGCATTGTGAAGAAAAAATAGTGTATGAAGTAGAAACAGATAGAATCAGTTAGAATACTATCATTAAGAAGTGGAGTGGTTCAACCAGGTCTAGTGGGAAGAGAGGCTATTTATAGACGAATTGGACTGGCCCATTGATGAGGACGATAGACTACAGTAGAGTCACTGTGCATGATATTGTATTGGACATAAAGACGAGTGAATCTACAACACACTGTTTCAGCCAGATGATGTTCCCAAGAAGGTTTGGACTTTACGGTGCGCGTTGAGCAAACTTGAAGGCCAATAACAAAATTGCTCAACGCGCACAACGGGGAAAATAATGGCTGTTGTGCAAGATGAGCAAATTATTTATGTTTGTACAATATTACTCAAGGCACTTTTAATTATTTAATTTGTTGTTCCGCTAAATTGTTTTACACTAAATTTTTTATTTTGTTTAATTTAATGGATCATGCTTCTACATAATCTTTCCCAAGGCACTTTTTATTTCAAAGTTTAGGTTTCCAAGGCATTTCTCCCCTAAATTTAATCTTCACAATCTTTCCCAAGGCACCTCTAATTTCAAAGTTTAGGTTCCCAAGGCACGTCCCCCCCAAATTTAATCTCCACAATCTATCCAAAGACACTTCTAATTTCAAAGTTTTGGTTTCTAAGACACTTTTCCCACTAAAATTTAAGTTTTCCAACTAAAATTTCCATAAAATCCAATCTCAGCCATTGATTTCCCAGGATCAAATCCTAGCCACTCTTTATCTTGTCCTGGTCAGCCCTAGAATTCAAAAAACGAGTTTGACTCCTCGCGCAAAACGGTCACAAATACGTGCAGTTGTGTGAACTGAGTAATTGTGGATAATCAGATACGGGTATGCTCACATACCGCACATCGGTCAAACACAATATGTGACCGTTGTGCGCGCTGAGTAATTGTGTGCAAACGTAAATGTTTTATCACAACGTATATAAGGACGATCACAATTTATGCCCGTTGTGCTCGCTGGGTAAATCATATAACGGTAAAAAGTTTTTACATAGGTAATTTCAATTTCGGACATTGATTCAAGTAAGCATAGTTGTATATATCACATATATCAATTTCGTAATGTCATGCAATTGTATCAAATTAAATGACAGTGTATTAAGGTCTGAATTCTATCATACTACAACATTTATAAGTTACAATGTACATACCACAACAAATTTGAAACCACATTTCGTACATAATGACATAAAACACCAAAGAATATCTACCCACAAACACTCTTCTCCGTCGATGATCAAAAATACAATATAAGACAAGAGAAAGGCTTGTGCGCCAAAGGCCCGGCCAACTCAAAAACCTGGAGGCGGAGGCGGAGGCGGCAGTGGTGATGGTGGGGCAACAGTACGGATGTCTCTAGGAGAGGGCACCAGAGTCTCCATCTTCTCTTGTATGTTCGACATTATGAGCATCATAGTGTCGAAGTCGCTACGCAGAAGTGAGATCGCCAGATTGGTGTTGGAGAGATGGGTTTCAATTTCTCCTAATCTACGAGTAAAGTTCATCGGCTGATGGGAGGATGATGAAGCAGCAGATGCGGGGCTTACATTGCCTATGAGAATATCCTTAAGCTGACGTTGTTCATCTGTAAGTACAGAGACAGACGTAGTAAGCTCCTTGAGTTTGCTACGGAGGTTATGCATAACAGAGTCCTGACGGTGAGACATCCCATCCATAGAGAGGAGGCCGTTACTGTTGTCCTCGAGTGGTGCTTTTTCAGCCGGAGATGGAACTGATGAACCTGCATGTAAAGGAGGAAACCCAGTAGGAGGCAACAGCACATTGTGTTCACCTTGAGTTGGACCAAGCGAAAGCGAATCACGCAGAATGGGTCTATAGGCCGGGAACGATGAGGGAAGGGGATCATCGTGTTCAGGTGACGGTGAATCATCATCACTAACTGCCCAAGGGTCAGAAAAAGTCGACTCACGAGATCGTTTTGGCGGCATGAAGAAACCAGAGTACGAAATGCGAGAGTATTGAGATGAAGAAGAAAATGGAAGGACAGACCAAAAGGAAAGAGGAATGAAATTTTCCACGAAACCCCTCGGCTACTGACTCCACATATATATAATGATTGGTTATTTTAATCTCAGCCGCTGGATTACATATGGAAGTGGAACTGACTAAAACGATCTCATCAGACGGCTGGGGTAAAGCATCCGTTCGGATGGGCAAAAAAAATCGTAATGAAGGGGTTACACGGAAACCGAGGTTATACTTGACTCATTCTCCAGTTACCACACGTGAACATTGTTGAGAAGAAAGCAGAATCATTTACTGTCATCATTACGTACCTCCGAAATAAGATTGTACGAGATGGCGGTTGTACTTTCATCATTACATGGCATACCGATTGCGTCTCGCAACCGATCTATAAATATCTATTGTTTAGTAGCCACTGCACGTTCAGGAGCGATGTGTATTCAAACGGAACGTGAATGCCCATGAGGTGCACGTATATCATTCCAGCCTAGAGCCGCCGTTTGGCACCCGATCTATTACCTCGGCCTCCACCTTTACGGCAGTAGTCCTCTCTATTGACAGTGATTCATGAGTAACAGGCGGGAACTGATATAATGGAGCCGGTGCAAAGGCAGGAGCGATGTGCATTCAAACGGAACGTGAATGCCCATGAGGTGCACGTATATCGTTCCAGCCTAGAGCCGCCGTTTAGCACCCGATCTATTACCTCGGCCTACACCTTTACGGCAGTAGTCCTCTCTATTGACAGTGATTCCTGAGTAACAGGCGGGAACTGATATAATGGAGCCGGTGCAAAGGCAGGAGCGATGTGCATTCAAACGGAACGTGAATGCCCATGAGGTGCACGTATATCGTTCCAGCCTAGAGCCGCCGTTTGGCACCCGATCTATTATCTCGGCCTCCACCTTTACGGCAGTAGTCCTCTCTATTGACAGTGATTCCTGAGTAACAGGCGGGAACTGATATAATGGAGCCGGTGCAAAGGCAGGAGCGATGTGCATTCAAACGGAACGTGAATGCCCATGAGGTGCACGTATATCGTTCCAGCCTAGAGCCACCGTTTGGCACCCGATCTATTACCTCGGCCTACACCTTTATGGCAGTAGTCCTCTCTATTGACAGTGATTCCTGAGTAACAGGCGGGAACTGATATAATGGAGCCGGTGCAAAGGCAGGAGCGATGTGCATTCAAACGGAATGTGAATGCCCATGAGGTGCACGTATATCGGTCGAGCCTAGAGCCGTCGTTTGGCACCCGATCTATTACCTCGGCCTCCACCTTTACGGCAGTAGTCCTCTCTATTGACAGTGATTCCTGAGTAACAGGCGGGAACTGATATAATGGAGCCGGTGCAAAGGCAGGAGCGATGTGCATTCAAACGGAACGTGAATGCCCATGAGGTGCACGTATATCGGTCGAGCCTAGAGCCGCCGTTTGGCACCCGATCTATTACCTCGGCCTCCACCTTTACGGCAGTAGTCCTCTCTATTGACAGTGATTCCTGAGTAACAGGCGGGAACTGATATAATGGAGCCGGTGCAAAGGCAGGAGCGATGTGCATTCAAACGGAACGTGAATGCCCATGAGGTGCACGTATATCGGTCGAGCCTAGAGCCACCGTTTGGCACCCGATCTATTACCTCGGCCTCCACCTTTACGGCAGTAGTCCTCTCTATTGACAGTGATTCCTGAGTAACAGGCGGGAACTGATATAATGGAGCCGGTGCAAAGGCAGGAGCGATGTGCATTCAAACGGAACGTGAATACCCATGAGGTGCACGTATATCGTTCCAGCCTAGAGCCACCGTTTGGCACCCGATCTATTACCTCGGCCTACACCTTTATGGCAGTAGTCCTCTCTATTGACAGTGATTCCTGAGTAACAGGCGGGAACTGATATAATGGAGCCGGTGCAAAGGCAGGAGCGATGTGCATTCAAACGGAACGTGAATGCCCATGAGGTGCACGTATATCGGTCGAGCCTAGAGCCGTCGTTTGGCACCCGATCTATTACCTCGGCCTCCACCTTTACGGCAGTAGTCCTCTCTATTGACAGTGATTCCTGAGTAACAGGCGGGAACTGATATAATGGAGCCGGTGCAAAGGCAGGAGCGATGTGCATTCAAACGGAACGTGAATGCCCATGAGGTGCACGTATATCGGTCGAGCCTAGAGCCGCCATTTGGCACCCGATCTATTACCTCGGCCTCCACCTTTACGGCAGTAGTCCTCTCTATTGACAGTGATTCCTGAGTAACAGGCGGGAACTGATATAATGGAGCCGGTGCAAAGGCAGGAGCGATGTGCATTCAAACGGAACGTGAATGCCCATGAGGTGCACGTATATCGGTCGAGCCTAGAGCCACCGTTTGGCACCCGATCTATTACCTCGGCCTCCACCTTTACGGCAGTAGTCCTCTCTATTGACAGTGATTCCTGAGTAACAGGCGGGAACTGATATAATGGAGCCGGTGCAAAGGCAGGAGCGATGTGCATTCAAACGGAATGTGAATGCCCATGAGGTGCACGTATATCGTTCCAGCCTAGAGCCGCCGTTTGGCACCCGATCTATTACCTTGGCCTCCACCTTTACGGCAGTAGTCCTCTCTATTGACAGTGATTCCTGAGTAACATGCGGGAACTGATATAATGGAGCCGGTGCAAAAGCAGGAGCGATGTGCATTCAAACGGAACGTGAATGCCCATGAGGTGCACGTATATCGGTCGAGCCTAGAGCCGCCGTTTGGCACCCGATCTATTACCTCGGCCTCCACCTTTACGGCAGTAGTCCTCTCTATTGACAGTGATTCTTGAGTAACAGGCGGGAACTGATATAATGGAGCCGGTGCAAAGGCAGGAGCGATGTGCATTCAAACGGAACGTGAATGCCCATGAGGTGCATGTATATCGGTCGAGCCTAGAGCCACCGTTTGGCACCCGATCTATTACCTCGGCCTCCACCTTTACGGCAGTAGTCCTCTCTATTGACAGTGATTCCTGAGTAACAGGCGGGAACTGATATAATGGAGCCGGTGCAAAGGCAGGAGCGATGTGCATTCAAATGGAACGTGAATGCCCATGAGGTGCACATATATCGGTCGAGCCTAGAGCCGCCGTTTGGCACCCGATCTATTACCTCGGCCTCCACCTTTACGGCAGTAGTCCTCTCTATTGACAGTGATTCCTGAGTAACAGGCGGGAACTGATATAATGGAGCCGGTGCAAAGGCAGGAGCGATGTGCATTCAAACGGAACGTGAATGCCCATGAGGTGCACGTATATCGGTCGAGCCTAGAGCCGCCGTTTGGCACCCGATCTATTACCTCGGCCTCCACCTTTACGGCAGTAGTCCTCTCTATTGACAGTGATTCCTGAGTAACAGGCGGGAACTGATATAATGGAGCCGGTGCAAAGGCAGGAGCGATGTGCATTCAAACGGAATGTGAATGCCCATGAGGTGCACGTATATCGTTCCAGCCTAGAGCCGCCGTTTGGCACCTGATCTATTACCTTGGCCTCCACCTTTACGGCAGTAGTCCTCTCTATTGACAGTGATTCCTGAGTAACAGGCGGGAACTGATATAATGGAGCCGGTGTAAAGGCAGGAGCGATGTGCATTCAAACGGAACGTGAATGCCCATGAGGTGCACGTATATCATTCCAGACTAGAGCCGCCGTTTGGCACCCGATCTATTACCTCGGCCTCCACCTTTACGGCAATAGTCCTCTCTATTGACAGTGATTCCTGAGTAACAGGCGGGAACTGATATAATGGAGCCGGTGCAAAGGCAAGAGCGATGTGTATTCAAACGGAACGTGATCGTCAAGGTAATAGGTGCAGTCAAGAGAAAGGGCTTTCTCCTCTCTTCCAAGAGAGTCTTCAACACACAACACCACATCTCACAAATTGCCCAACATCAACAAAAGTCCAACATCCAGAAAAGCCACCAGGCTAAAAGAAAAGAGTCTAAAGGCCCAGAACAAGGGCCAACAAAAGCAACGACAACAACAAAGTATAGGTGCTACGCACCGATAACAAAACAACTGTCTAACAAAAGTAAAACACAACGAAGACACTGGGACTGGTCCCCAATGTCCACGTACTCCCCGTCAAACACAAGCTCAGGCTCGGCGTCAGCAAACACCTCGTTCTCAACGAGGTACTCGGGCTCAGGATCTAACATGTGTCACCCAAAAGAGTAAATGGGCACATGTCAGCAAGTCTAAAAGACTTGGGCAAGGAAACTGAAAGTAAGGCAACTAGCAACCTAGCAGTTTAGTATGCATGACATGGCAGTTACAACATGAGTGCACAATTTAAAACATGGCAAGACGATTTGTACAAGAGAACAATCATCGGGACAAGACAAGACAAGAGTAGCCGCGCTACTATCAATCTCAATCAATTCACATTTTGTAGGTGTTTAGGCCCTTCGCTGAATGGCATAGCATTTCAGACCGATCGGCACTAAACACATTTCATGTTTCACGGTTGATTTGTAGATGTTTACGCCCTTCGCTGAATGGCATAGCATTTCAGACCGATCGGCACTAAACACTGCCCCACCCCAAAGATTTTACGCCTTACAACTGCAGTTGTTGATCAAACAGACTCCCAGTTGAATGGCCGCTTAACCCTCACCCCCTATACCCCACACGTAATGGAGCCTAGGGTCCCCGCACATGGAACTCAGCTAGTGAGCCTGGGGTTGCCCCGCACAATGAGCTCGCATTCCTATTTCACAATTCAATATCGAGCGTTGGGGTTTCCAACTCATTATGCTCGCTTCTGTCACGAGCCAGGAAACACACAATTCGGGCATTGGCTATCAACCAACGCATGGCCCGCTTCTGGAACACGAGCCAGGAACACAAGCAATGTAGCAAAGCTACGCAATCACTGAAATGCTTGAAGGATGCAATGACATGACAATTAACTTGCGTACCGATAATGGAAAGTAAACGTGACATGATAGTTGTGCAACATGCTAAATGTCGGAATTAGCTTCGTTGTCAAGCTAATTCCCCAATTTGCGCCTAGGCGAGTATCATTCGTCGCCTAGTCTCTTTTACGCCTACAACAAGAAAATGCCTAAAACATGGCCTAAACCCTAAGTGGCAAGTTTCACTTGCCTAGCACCGGGGGTGACGACCACTTCGTCACACGGATGCCAATCTACGGGGAAATCGCTGTTTTGGGGGAGACAAACATCAAACCCATGAAATTAATTAGGGTTTCACCGAAATTATCAATAAGTTATGAAAACAACGGTAGAACGATTTCTTACCGAGAGGAGGCGGAAGAAACACTCCGGAGGACCCTAGGATCAGATCTGGAAGAGATTGGAGAAGTTTGGGGAAACTAGGGTTTTGGGGGATTTGGGGATTTTGATGGGTTTTGGTGAGATTTGGGGAAGATGAGGGTAGATGGAGTGAATGGATGGTTTGGATGATGATTCTAGGGCTTGGAATGGAGAAATGGAGCTTGGAGGAAGATGGGGGCTGAAGGGGGAAGTTTTTAGGGTTTTGGGTCGTGTTGGAGAAGAAGAAGTCGTTTGGGTTGGGTTTAAATAGGTTGGGCTGGCGGCTGCCCAGAAATTTGGGTTTTACACACTAGTTAGTCGGTCAAAGAGCAACCACTGACCGACTAGTTTGGCAACTAGTCGGTCGGTCGACCAACGCAGACCGACTAAGTGCAAACAGTAACTCCTGAACGAAAATAGGATTCTAGAGTTAGTCGGTCCATGAACAAGTACTGACCGACTAGTTTAGCATCTAGTCGGTCGATGAACGTTCTTAGACCGACTAAGAGTAAACAGTAACTGATACAAAAATAATATGATGAGTTAGTCGGTTCAAGAAGCATTGCTGACCGACTAGTTTGCAACCTAGTCGGTCAACCAACGTTCTTAGACCGACTAACGATAAACAGTAACTCCTGAGAAATTTAGAAAGCTAACTAGTCGGTCCAAGAAGGATTGTCGACCGACTGGATCGTCATCTAGTCGGTCGGTGGCCCTTCTTACACCGGCTAATGAGCACCAAAAGTACCGATACGGAGCGCGGGGCCCCGGGATCGATTCCTAAGACTCCTAGGCTTATCTAACAGTTGATACGTTAGAACCGTTATGAAGTCCGTCACGAGTGACTTACTTCGAAATCGACAATCCTAAGGAAGAAGCGAGAAAATACGACGAATCGATCGAAAATGAAACTACGGAGACGAAAACCACACAAGAGGAGAAAATCCACCAAAACATATATTATTTTATATTAAATCCAGATACATGAAAAGTAGTCGTTACATCCTCCCCAACTTAAGAAAAATTCGTCCTCGGAATTTCCAAAAACTCACGAGTCCGGAAACAAAAGTGGGAAACGCTCTCGCATCTCATCCTCATTCTCCCAAGTAGACTCTCCCGGTGAACGTGTCACCACATCACCCTCACAAGATTAACAATCTTGTTCCGAAGCGATTTCTGACGCCTGTCCAGAATCTGCACTGGATGCTGGTCATACGTCATATCGGGGGCGAACGGTAATCTCCGAAAAATCCACCGCATGAGACGGATCGCTAATGTATCGACGAAGCTGCGACACATGGAAAACATTGTGAACTCCTTCCAAAGATGGCGGCAAGGGCCAAGCGATAAGCTACCTCGCCAACCCTCTCCAAAACGTCAAACGGTCCAATGTATCGCGGGCTCAACTTTCCACGCTTCCCGAAACGAATCACACCACGATTCGGGGAAATCTTCAAGAACACATGGTCGCCCGGCTGAAACTCCAAAGGACGACGTTTAGCATCCGCCCAATGCTTAAAACGGTCCTGAGCAATTCTCAACCTCTCCCGAATATTCCTGACGTTCTCCATGGCCTCCACGATCATCTCAGGTCCCAACAACTCCCGATCACCGTCATCCCAACTCAATGGCGATCGACATTTCCTCCATAAAGAGCGGCGAATGGCGTCATGCCAATACTCGCCTGGAAGCTGTTGTTGTATGAAAACTCTACCAGATGTAGATGGTCCTCCCCCGAACCCTTGAAATCCAACATGCACGCCCTCAGCATGTCTTCCAAAATCTGAATCGTCCTCTCGGACTGGCCATCCGTCTGCGGATGGTACGCCGTGCTGAAACTCAGACGCGTACCCAAGCTCTTCTGCAAACTCTGCCAGAACTGAGATGTGAACCTCGTGTCTCTGTCAGACACGATACTCACGGGGACTCCATGAAGTCGCACAACCTCCTGCACGATTCACGTTACATCACTATCCAAACTAGGAAAAGGACATAAAACGGAGAGTAAAAAGAATTTTACCTCCATATATCTCCTCGCTAGCGCCTCAGTGGACTGTCCCACTCGGAATGGAATAAAGTGCGCAAACTTGGTCAATCGATCTACGATCACCCAAATCGCGTCATTCTGCTTCGGACTCCGAGGTAGTCCAGTCACGAAATCCATAGTGATGTGTTGCCATTTCCACTCCGGAATCAGAAGCGGTTGTAGCAACCCGGCCGAACGCTGATGCTCCGCCTTCACTTGCTGGCAAACCAAGCACTTGGCTACACTCCGAGCCACGCTCCTCTTCATGCCATGCCACCAATAATTCAGACGAAGATCCTGGTACATCTTGGTGCCACCAGGATGCACAGAATACGGCGAACTGTGTGCCTCCACCATCAATTCCTCTCTGATATCCCCAGCAGGCACACACAACCTGGCTCCAAACCTCAGCGAGCCATCCTCATGAATCAAAAAGTCAGTCTGCAGACCGGCTTCCACCATCTCCCGAATCCTCACCAGCTTCGGATCCTCGGCCTGGCCAGCCTTAATCCGATCCACGATCGTCGACTGTACCTGCATGTACATCAACGACGAAGCCTCTCCAGGAAGAACAATCTCCACACCAAACTCGCAAAAATCCTGCTGCAATCTCCACTGCGAGGTCAAAATCATCACCGCCGGAAGCCTACTCAAAGCATCCGGAACCACATTCACCTTGCCAGGGTGAAACTGCAAATCAATATCATAATCCGCCATAAGCTCCAACCATCGACGGTTGTCGCATGTTGAGCTCCTTCTGAGTGAAAATATACTTCAAGCTTTTGTGATCGGTGAAAATCTTCACTTTCTCACTCAGCAAGAAGTGCCTCCAAATCTTAAGAGCAAACACAACGGCAGCCAACTCCAAATCATGCGTCGGATAATTCTTCTCATGAACCTTAAGCTGACGAGACGCATACGCCACAATGTGCCCGTGCTGATGCAACACACAACCGAGACCCTTGCCAGAAGCATCGCAAAAGATCTCAAATCCACCGCTGCGATCAGGCACAACCAGAATAGGGGCAGTCGTCAACCTCTCCTTCAAAACACCAAAAGCACCCTCACAATCACCCGACCAAACAAAAGCAACATCCTTCCGCGTCAACCTGGTCATCGGCTCAGCAATACGAGAAAAGTCCTTAATGAATCGCCGATAATAACCAGCAAGTCCAAGAAAACTCCGAATCTCAGACGCAGACGACGGAACAGGCCATTCCCTGATGGCCCGAATCTTCTCGGGATCCACAGAAATACCATCTCCAGACACCACATGCCCGAGAAAAGCAACTCGATCCAGCCAAAACTCGCACTTCGAAAACTTAGCATACAAACGATGCTTCCTCAAAATCTCCAACACCGTCCTTAAGTGCGGAGGCATGCTCTTCCTCCGACTTCGAATAGATCAGAATGTCGTCAATAAAGATAACGACAAACTTATCCAAAAAGTCGTAGAAAATCAGGTTCATTAGATTCATGAAAACTGCGGGCGCGTTAGTTACGCCAAAAGGCATAACCACGAACTCATAGTGTCCATACTTCGTCCTGAACGCTGTCTTCGAACATCTCCCTTCTTCACCTTCAACTGATGGTAACCACTCCTCAAATCCAATTTAGAAAACACCCTCGAACCTCCAAGCTGATCAAAAATATCATCGATGCGAAGGCAACGGGTATTTATTCTTATGGTCACCGCATTCAACTCCCGATAGTCCACGCACATGCGACGCGAACCATCCTTCTTCTTAACCAACAACACCGGTGCTCCCCACGGAGACACGCTAGGATTAATATAGCCCTTCTGCAAAAGCTCATCCAACTGCTTTCGCAACTCTTCCAACTCTGCAGGTGCCATACGATACGGCGCCTTCGAAATCGGCTACGCACCTGGAACAAGATCGATAGAAAATTCCAAAGCTCGATCAGGCGGCAAACCAGACATCTCCTCAGGGAAGACGTCGCCAAAATCTCGCACCACAGCTGGCCACTCCAACTCCACCTGCATAGCCACAGCCTCCACGGCCTAGCCCAAAATCTGACAGGACCAAGCGAACTGCTACCACGACTGAACTCAAACACTGGGTGTCCGGGAATCTCGAACACCACCTTTTTCCTCCGACAGTCGATCGTAGCATAGAAGCTCGCAAGCCAGTCCATCCCAAGAACTGCATCATAGTTGATGATGTCGTGGGACATGAAATCAGCGAAAATCTCATGTCCACAGACCACCAACGAGCAAGAATTGCAACCACGATGCACCGAGACCACACCATTCCTGTAACGATATTCCAACTCTTGGGGAGGGGGGACCGTCGACAAGGAATGCCTCCCCACGAAGCTCCGAGAAATAATGCACATCGATGCACCAGAGTCAAAGAGGACTCGTGCAGGAAATGTGCAAACCAAAATCACACATAATCAAGCAATTAACAATCAAACCCTAATCTAGCAAACAACCATGTTCAAGCAAACAACATAATCTAACAATCAAAACCAGCTAGGAAAGTAACAGCTAGATTGAGGATTACCTGCGATAACCTCATCCACAGCCGCGCTCTCCGCAGCGGTCATCAGAAAAGCCTGCCTCCTCGGCGGAACAGCCTGCCGAAAAGCCTGTCCCTGTGGAACAAGTGCTGCTCCACGTCCAGCAGGAACAGGACACTCGCTGCTGCAACGGCTGAGCTGCAACAGGAGCCCTCCGCAGCTGACCCGCATGCCGACAATCCTTCGCGACATGGGAAGCATCACCACAAACTAGACACTGGCCCAAAAACTTCCGACACTGATCCTTGACGTGGCCAGGCTTACCGCAGAAATGGCAAAGCTTCAGAATAGGCCCTCCTGGCCTCTTAAACTGAGCAGACTGGTTAGGCCTGAATCCAGGTCTAACCACAGCCCTCGCCTGTTCCACAGGCCTCTTCCCAGCACCAACGACAGACCCCCTCCTCTGGTTCACGAGCAGCTCCTGCCTCTTGGCAGCGACCAGAACCTTCTGATAAGACTCCCGGTCAGAGGAGGTCACAAAACTCTGGAGCTCCGAAGCAAGCCCCTGCAGGAACCTCTGAGCCTTCTCCTCAGCGTCCTGCACCATCTTTGGTGCAAACCGACTCAGCCTCATGAACTCTTGGTGATACATGTCCACCGACGAGTTCCCCTGCTTCAAATCGATAAAACGCTGCAGCATCTCCTCCTTGGCAGCCTTCGGGAAGAACTCACCCTCAAATCCAGCTTTGAAGGTAGCCCAAGCTATCGGCTCCACCAACAACTTCTCTTCCGCATCCCACCAATTCCTGGTGTTATCCTTCAGCTGCCTCTTCGCCAAATCAACCCATCCAGCCGGGGTGATCTTGGCCATCTTCAGATTGTCCTCGATGTTCCGAATCCATTCATCGGCAGCCAGAGGACCCTCAGAACCATCAAAATATGCGGGACCCAGCTCCCGAAATTGCTTCGCTCCCTGGCTCAGAGCGAGGGGCATCCGGAAGAGCCCGGGCAGCTCGAGCAAGTGGAGCATTCTGGACTTGCAGAAGCACGCCCTGCTGCACTTGCATCATCTGGAGCATCATCCGCATCATCTCACCGCTGGTGGGTTCCCGCTCAGGCTCCTCATCATGAGGGAGCGCACCACTGCCCCCACCACGGGGTGAAACGCCTTCCTGCCATCTAATGACACAGAAAACGAATCAGATTAGACTCATAGCTTATGACTCGGACGTCGAACTTAGTTCATCGGACATTCTAATATTATTATCGCTATTCCAAAGATCTCAGTTACAGAAGGACCTGCATGGGCCACCACTAAAACCTGTCACGACCCGCTTCCCTAAAATGGAGGCGAGACGTGAAAAGGTCCGCACGGGAGAGGAGCTATGAAGCCCCAAACCCGATAAGCGTCCACAATACATAAACAGGTCCCTGTAACCACAACAGAATAACAATAATAACACAAGGAGAGACTGAAATAAAATTCCACATCTCACAAATTGCCCAACATCAACAAAGTCCAACATCCAGAAAAGCCACCAGGCTAAAAGAAAAGAGTCTAAAGGCCCAGAACAAGGCCAACAAAAGCAACGACAACAACAAAGTATAGGTGCTACGCACCGATAACAAAACAACTATCTAACAAAAGTAAAACACAACGAAGACACTAGGACTGGTCCCCAGTGTCCACGTACTCCCCGTCAAACACAAGCTCGGGCTCGGCCGTCAGCAAACACCTCGTCCTCAACGAGGTACTCGGGCTCAGGATCTAACATGTGTCACCCAAAAGAGGTAAATGGGCACATGTCAGCAAGTCTAAAAGACTTGGGCAAGGAAACTGAAAGTAAGGCAACTAGCAACCTAGCAGTTTAGTATGCATGACATGGCAGTTACAACATGAGTGCACAATTTAAAACATGGCAAGACGATTTGTACAAGAGAACAATCATCGGGACAAGACAAGACAAGAGTAGCCGCGCTACTATCAATCTCAATCAATTCACATTTTGTAGGTGTTTAGGCCCTTCGCTGAATGGCATAGCATTTCAGACCGATCGGCACTAAACACATTTCATGTTTCACGGTTGATTTGTAGATGTTTACGCCCTTCGCTGAATGGCATAGCATTTCAGACCGATCGGCACTAAACACTACCCCACCCCAAAGAGTTTACGCCTTACAACTGCAGTTGTTGATCAAACAGACTCCCAGTTGAATGGCCGCTTAACCCTCACCCCCTATACCCACACGTAATGGAGCCTAGGGTCCCCGCACATGGAACTCAGCTAGTGAGCCTGGGGGTTGCCCCGCACAATGAGCTCGCATTCCTATTTCACAATTCAATATCGAGCGTTGGGGTTTCCAACTCATTATGCTCGCTTCTGGTCACGAGCCAGGAAACACACAATTCGGGCATTGGCTATCAACCAACGCATGGCCCGCTTCTGGAACACGAGCCAGGAACACAAGCAATGTAGCAAAGCTACGCAATCACTGAAATGCTTGAAGGATGCAATGACATGACAATTAACTTGCGTACCGATAATGGAAAGTAAACGTGACATGATAGTTGTGCAACATGCTAAATGTCGGAATTAGCTTCGTTGTCAAGCTAATTCCCCAATTTGTGCCTAGGCGAGTATCATTTCGTCGCCTAGTCTCTTTTACGCCTACAACAAGAAAATGGCCTAAAACATGGCCTAAACCCTAAGTGGCAAGTTTCACTTGCCTAGCACCGGGGGTGACGACCACTTCGTCACACGGATGCCAATCTACGGGGAAATCGCTGTTTTGGGGGAGACAAACATCAAACACATGAAATTAATTAGGGTTTCACCGAAATTATCAATAAGTTATGAAAACAACGGTAGAACGATTTCTTACCGAGAGGAGGCGGAAGAAACACTCCGGAGGACCCTAGGATCAGATCTGGAAGAGATTGGAGAAGTTGGGGAAACTAGGGTTTTGGGGATTTGGGGATTTTGATGGGTTTTGGTGAGATTTTGGGGAAGATGAGGGGTAGATGGAGTGAATGGATGGTTTGGATGATGATTCTAGGGCTTGGAATGGAGAAATGGAGCTTGGAGGAAGATGGGGGCTGAAGGGGGAAGTTTTTAGGGTTTTGGGTCGTGTTGGAGAAGAAGAAGTCGTTTGGGTTGGGTTTAAATAGGTTGGGCTGGCGGCTGCCCAGAAATTTGGGTTTTAACACTAGTTAGTCGGTCAAAGAGCAACCACTGACCGACTAGTTTGGCAACTAGTCGGTCGGTCGACCAACGCAGACCGACTAAGTGCAAACAGTAACTCCTGAACGAAAATAGGATTCTAGAGTTAGTCGGTCCATGAACAAGTACTGACCGACTAGTTTAGCATCTAGTCGGTCGATGAACGTTCTTAGACCGACTAAGAGTAAACAGTAACTGATACAAAAATAATATGATGAGTTAGTCGGTTCAAGAAGCATTGCTGACCGACTAGTTTGCAACCTAGTCGGTCAACCAACGTTCTTAGACCGACTAACGATAAACAGTAACTCCTGAGAAATTTAGAAAGCTAACTAGTCGGTCCAAGAAGGATTGTCGACCGACTGGATCGTCATCTAGTCGGTCGGTGGCCCTTCTTACACCGGCTATGAGCACCAAAAGTACCGATACGGAGCGCGGGGCCCCGGATCGATTCCTAAGACTCCTAGGCTTGATCTAACAGTTAGATACGACCGTTATGAAGTCCGTCACGAGTGACTTACTTCGAAATCGACAATCCTAAGGAAGAAGCGAGAAAATACGACGAATCGATCGAAAATGAAACTACGGAGACGAAAACCACACAAGAGGAGAAAATCCACCAAAACATATATTATATTATATTAAATCCAGATACATGAAAAGCAGTCGTTACAGGCTTTCTCCTCTCTTCCAAGAGAGTCTTCAACACACAACACACTTCTCCTTCAAGTTCTACTTCAAGGCATATGGGATTGTAAGTGTTGCTTTCATAATTTCATAACTTTCGTTATTTTGTTTTTGTGCTAGGTTTGCGAGAGCGGTTTGATTACTCCCAAGTTGTAGGAGTGAAGGACATCGATTGTATTCGATTTCACTTGTTGGGTTGCTACAAGTGGGTTTAAAGGCAACCTCAAGTTAGTGTTCTAACTTGAGTATTCGGAGGTATCCGGGTGGAAGGGACGTAGGATAACCGGGAACAAGGCAGGAAGTTACTTGGGTAATCCGAACACTTGAAACATAATTACGTTTGCATTTGTTTATTATTTGGGTTTAATTTTAATTCCGCACTATATTTGTTGATCATATATCATATATATGTGTGAATTTTGTGATATGGTCTCCATGTATGCTATATCTATATGTGTTGTGATTTGAGACGTTAAGTTTCATTCGTGTATCTCAATGTTGATATTGGACTTTCGTTCCTCTTATCACCTAAGTTTATAATGTGGTTTTATGATTTTTTGGATTATATATATATTTAGATTTTTATTTGGCACGATTGTTGTTATTTTACTGCCGCCTTTTGGATAATGCCATAGGGGGATCGAAATAAACAAACAGAATCGTAATGAATGTTCTAGGTATGGTCTAATAAACAGACATACAAAAACTGGATGTAGGTTACTACACTGTTTTTTTATACATCGGAAGTTGCTACATTGACTCTCCAAATTTGGATGGCCCTGTAGCAAACCGACAAAATGATTCCAGTTTTGCAGGGCGGTTGATGGAGGGAAAACGCCATATTTGGCGTGTTGTTGCAGTGTGGTTTGGAGATGATATAACCGGCCAACTTCCGCTTAGACTTGCATGGAGTCGTCGAATATAGCTTAATTCACGTAAACTAAATATGGCAAAAAATACCTAATTAAATGTCACATCATCTACCAACTAGATTCAATGGGGTTGGATAGTGGGGTGTCGAGACTCGAGAATATATTGTTGGGCCCGCTAAACAATATGTGGACCTTCGTGTTCGAATTTGCAGTAGGTTTCGCGTCGTTCCGCTGTGCTGCGTTGAAAAATTCTATCTTTTTCCATCTGTGGGCTCCACTTTCATGTGTTACTATTAATAAGACGAAAAGCGATGGTACGTAGAGATGGAAATTGCGGATGAGGTGAGATGTTGGTGGGACCACAAACAAGAATTCGACCGGTCATCTACTCATCCAACTGCCGAATTTGCTTGTACTTTGTTTGAGAAAAGTTTTTCACGTAAGCGCCATATCAGCGAATATTTGTATCCATTCTGACAAGTAAAACATTTTAGTCGTTTAATATATCTCCTCACACAACTGTATACAGTAATGCCATATGTGCGCGATGAGGAAATTCGTATAATAAATCCAAATATTCGACCGCGCACAACTATACCTCATTTACGCATATACTGCGCGTGACTAAATTATGTTTGCTCACCGCGCACAACGGTTCAAATCTTGCCCCGTTTTGCGCGCTCAGTAATTAATCCGCCGTTTGTTTATACTTGTAATAACAAACGGAAGAGCGAGAGAGTCAAGAAGCAAGATGGCCACCCATAATGCAGGAACCGGCAAAAAATTTGAGTTGCCGCCAAACTCGGAGTATGGATGTAGCAGACCGCAAAAAAACGCCGCGAAGACCCCAGAAAACCCCGCCAGGCGGCCGGTCAAGTGGAGGATATTTATCCCGCCAAATTTGGGGATATATCACCATTCGCCATGATTTGTGCCTTCACTGCAGATATGGCTGAGAAATCGTGTCAGTGGGACGAAGAAACTTTGCAAGGCCAGTCTTCAGAGGGAAGAAGAGACGGTGACGTAGATGATAACCGTTCCCTTCATGACAGGGGGGATGTGCGGCCGCAGTTGCCTGAGACTCCCCTAAGAGATACGTGGCCATGGGGAGGTCTCGTTCCGGCAGGCTATGTCCCCCCGGCGTACGAGGGGGCATTGCTGTTGAATCCGCCCACTGACGTTCCATTGGAAGGTACTAGGGGGAACCGTCACCGACCCTTCTTCCTTGTCTGGGACGGCGAGTCTGCCTTGGTGGATAGGGGGGTGGCCAGTCGGCTGGTGGAGAACTCCATCCTTCCCATTGACCAAAGTGTCCTGGGTCAAATTGACATTGAAAGGCTCGCTAACTCAGTCGTTTATGGCAGTTACCAGGTTAAGTACTAATGTCGTCTCGTTGTGCTGTTGCCTTACTCTTACAGTCTTACTTATCCATGATTCCCTGCAGACATCATTGGTCGGGGCGGAACTGCGTCGCCGAGTGGTGCAATTGTTGATTGCCGAGCGGAAAAAGGCGGGTTCCTTCGAATCTCAACTTAAGGATTTGAAGGAGCAGCTGATGAAAGAGAGAGACCGCAGATCTCAGGCGGAGTGGGAGGTTGCGAAAGCTAAAGATCGGGCGGCCTCTATGTCAGCGGTTCGGAAGAGCTCCGAAGAGCGATGGTACGTAGAGAAGATCAGTCTCCTGGCTCGTATAGCCGAGTTGGAGAGAAACTCGCTTCCTCCAAACTCGATTGCAGACGTGAGGAATGAGGCTGAGGCGAGGAAGCGTCAGCGATCTGGTCGGGAGTCCGGTGGAGGATCGGCCCAAACGTAGGACGGTTTGGCTACCAACGCCCCCTCCAGCGAGGCGTCTGTGTGAATCGTGGCCATCTTAGTACCCCAAATGGTTTTCATATTTTGAGAGGTGAACATGTGATGGTTTACGCGTTAGTAATGAACCCCGAACATTCAATTGGCAATGAACACCGTCTGGTGCAGTCTTTTACCGCTTGTTAGTTTAAATATCTGTTTGCCAACCATTAGCGATCTTCGTACACCGATTGCTTAATTTCTTGTGGATATTAAAACTATTAGCATACATCCATCACAGAAATGGGCAAGGATGGTGTGAAATATCGAAGTTTCCCGGGAATATACTTAGTGCACGTGAACTGCGTTGGAATTGAGCTTAGCATCACAGTGAACCAGATATACAATTTTTTTCTCATTGCTCACACCGGTCCCACCTTTTACCTGATGTGTATGGATGAATCTGATTTGTCAGTGTGTTTCATTGGAGTCATTTTCTCCAGCATTCACATAGCCTCTACATGCATCGAGATTGTTACGTATAGAGTTTTCCTTTAAACGAACTTGGGATATTGGACTTATGCCGTAGATTCAAGTAGACCATCGTCAAGGAGAGAAAGATTCAAGAATACGCAGAGGTGGAAATCACTTCATGCAACATAAATAACACATTTACTGTAGTATACGGTCTTCAACATCAATAACATACCAAAGCAAACAATTATGAGTCCAACTCTTAGCATTCTCCTTTATGGCCGTTGTGCGCGGTGAGCAAATTTTTAATGTTGTACCATAAATTGCTCAAAGCTCACAACCGGCAAAATTATGCCAGTCGTGCGAATTTAGCCACTGTATCCCATAACATAAATGTTCAAAGCGCACAACAAGCAAAGACATGATGGCGTGTTGAGTTCCCGTTGTGCAGAAATCCCATAGATTTTGTACAAAAATCCCAAAAAATTCAGTATATTCTTTCATTATAAACTCAGTCACTACATTTGCACAAACTTATAAAGTCAATGCTCTGATGATACGGTAATTACAGTGGGAGATTTGCCTACATCTTTACAGAATAATGTCTCGAATTGTCGCATCCTCTCTTCAAGGCCTTCCACCCATCCTTCGGCCGCAGGCAGGCGGTTAGCCTTCCATTGCCTTATTACCGGTGGGA
Organism: Scilla litardierei; assembly: GCA_030789695.1. Classification (NCBI taxonomy): domain Eukaryota; kingdom Viridiplantae; phylum Streptophyta; class Magnoliopsida; order Asparagales; family Asparagaceae; genus Scilla; species Scilla litardierei. The sequence goes on along the minus strand of CM061140.1, from coordinate 26,662,340 downwards.
CCGGGCTTCTATCTTTAAGTTGAATATTTACAAAGTGATTATTATTTACAAAACCTATGGTGAAGGGACCACGTTTCGTACCTTGGTGTGGTCCTGATCTTAACGGAAAAAATGAAAGACATTGTTGCATTGACAGCAGATGTATTACACAGTTATAACGACTTGAGATAATATGTCCAACTTCAGGGAAGGTCATCCAATATTGCATCGGGGGGTGGTCACCCATATAGTTAATTGACACTACCTGTTCTTGTGCACTTTCCTCACCCATCACCTTTGAGTACACATCATAGTGGTCACGCAGCTCTTGAAGCAACTCTCTTCTGACCACCTTCCACTGGTCCTCTCCCATCCCTAGATGTGAAGATATAGCCCTGTAACCACAGTTCCCATCTGCCGTCACATCTGTGACGTTCGATATATATTTGGCGATTGCAGCGGGGAATTGATCAAGATAAGGTATGCCTCCTTGAACGGCTCTAGCGTCCTTTGCTTCATAATTTGCTGCTGCAAATGAAGCTGTAACAGAAACCCCAGTCATACTGCCAGATGTCGCGGCTTTGCCAGTTGGTTTCTTTCTAGCAAGTTGATGAGGAATGGGTGGGGCAGACGTATTTTTGATCCTTTGGGACCGTCTCGGCTGGACACGGCCGACGCTTTCTTGTTTCGATGAGACTTCAGGTGGAATTTGAGCAGAGCAACTAGCCGCATCGGCGAAGTCATGATCAAAATGAGCAGGATGAATGGGGGTGGCTGTATCTTCATTTGTCAAATTATTATCCCTTTTTCTTCTTCCATTGAACACGACATTAACTTGCGGCTCTGTAATCAGATTTGTCGCCGGGGTAGCTAGCTCCTTCAACTTAATTAACAACTCCTGCTTCATCGGCCCATCAAGTTGAGCATAGAGCTTGTGTATGCGATCTAATTCAGCATGTATAAGCCCATCTTCTTCAGACATCAATTCCGGCTTAGCCTCCATGTCTAGCTGCTTCCAATGAGAATTTACGTCATCTAAGGGAATGGGGCGATTTTCCCTTGTGTATTTACCAATCTCATTGGCACATGGTACACCATAAATCATTCTAGCTAGACAATCACCTGTGCATTGGTCCGTTCCCATAGGGTCAGATTTATCAGCTTCCATAGACATTATCTTCAACGCCGCAGCGGCTATAAATCCTATCAGCTCCTTGAACAAGAACCCATGCACATTATGTTGCAACATGATCTTAGATTTCTCGAATGATGCCTTGATCTCGATATGCTGCCCCTCTAATGATTCATGTATGGTTGGCCAAGAAGCGGATAAACTGAAGGCCGATGAACCCAATGCCCTTTTAAGCTTAGAATGTTCAGTCTGGGCTCTTTTGGTCTGCCCTCTGTTGGTACTGACATTTCCAAAGTGGAGATTGCCATCTGTCCATACAGAAATAAACTTCTCCTTGTACTTGTCCAACCAAGATGTCTTCACATAGCTCACGACCCTTGTGTAATCTTTGTACTCGGTCTCCAATGCCTTCAGTTTAGCAACATACTCCTCCTCCTTGCGTGCCCCCACCAATAAATTCCAGCTAGAGATGAAACCTAACCATTTTTCTTGATCTTCAAAAGAGGGCTGACAATTTTTGGCAATATTTTTGGATATGTGCATTCTACATATTTGGTGCACCGCAAGGGGAAATTCATGGCCAATGGCATTCATAAGTGCTGGCTCCAGTGCTGATAAAATTACACGTGGCATCCTGTATCCCTGCAGCAAAGAGCTCAACTTCCCCAAGGCCCACAAGTAGTTCTCCTCACGTACGGCCTCCGTGTAACAAAATGCCGCTGCGAACTGAATATCTGTGGACGTCACCCCATACATCTCCATCAATGGTGGCCTGTTGCGGTTGGTCTTCAACGCGCAGTCCATAACCAGAATCTCTGGAAATTTTCGTAATAACTCAACTGACTGCGGATGTGCCCAAAATATAGTCCTCACTGCAGTTGTGACTTCGTCCACTTCATGATACACAATGTAATTACGCTGTGTCAGTAGATTAAGGAATAGCTGCATTTCTGCTCTCCAGGCCATTTCCCCTGCCTTCATCCTCTGTCTGGCTTTTAAATAGTGTTGATTGTGGTAGATGTTGCATTATCCTTTTCCTTCAGGTATTTCAAGATTTCCCTTGGCCTAAGCAGTCTATGTGACAAGTCTCTCATCGTGGCCATCTCCCCACCTCCGAACCTCCTCTCATCTGGATGTCGCTCGATGTACATTGCGGGTTTATGGTTGTGATTGCCACGTACAACTGTCAAAATCCACTTATCTGTTGCCACACCATTAGCCCTCAAGTAGAAGGGACATGAACACTTCTTGCTTCGAGTTGATTTTTTGGCCGATATATCCGGCCTGTGTGGCCGATATGTCCCACTTCTTTCACAACAAAAATAATAAGCTGGGACCCTATTGCCCTTTGTACTCATATTTGATGATTTTGTAACAACCAAATTCCCGGTTTTCACACCGACCCCTTTTACCCATTTACCAAGCTCTTCTATGCTGGGGAAAATTTTATTTGTTGTGAACTGATTTGTATAATCTTCATTAACCTCTGAGCCTTCAACAATACGCTGAATTAAGTACCAGATACCAATATTGTCACTAAATGTTAAGCTTTATTTTCTAGTAAATTAGTCAGTTAACAAAGCAAAATAATTTCAAACCTTTGCTTCTTTGGCCGCTTCATCCCAGATCCCCTCAATGTGTACCGAGCCCATCTCAATCTTCGTAATTGCTACGCAATCATGTTCCAAATGTACATTGCAGCAATAAATTTCTGAAATTATTAAAAAATACCAAATTAATTAGCATCAATTAATGGCTTACCAACTTTACGATGCAATGCGGCCGCAGTCGACTATTTTAGGGCACCCCAACCCAATGACACAAATCTTTTGCACTGCCTTAAGGACCTTCGTTTGATATAAGCAGGAACTCTTATAGTCTATATACCTCAGCGAATTAGAATAGTTTCTGTTGATCAAACCCTATCTCGTTAGCTTTTCCCGCCTTAGGTCACAAAACTGATCGCATATGGAAGCTGTTACGATGCATTTGTATATACGGATGCGTAGAATAGTGGTTCATAGTGTAAATTACTCATCGCGAACAGTGGGAGGGCAAAAATGTAAATTGCTCTCCTCTGTAAACCGTCTAGCAGTTTGCCCACCGAACACAACCGCGCAAAACACGGACTTGCTCAGCGCACACAACCACGCAAAACTGGGAATTGCTCACCGCTCACAGCCAATCAAAACACGGAATTGCTCAGCGCACACAACCACACAAAACTCGGAATTGCTCAGCGCACACAACCACTCAAAACCCGTAATTGCTCACCGCCCACAACCGTTTTGGTCAAGTCCACGTGCACATGTGGACGAGTTATTTGCTAGTAATATTTCAAACTAGACTTGTTTACTCAACCAGCACAACGGGTAAATTATTGTAGACCCGATATGACCCGGTAGGACCCGAAATTGTCCCGTGATACCTTCTGCTCGCAGCGAATTGACAGACAATTACACAGATTGCTCACGGCGGAATTTCAAACGGCAAGTATTTTCAAAGATCGCTCCAGTCGCCCAGACCGAAATCCAAAAGCTTTGATTTTTATTTAATTGCTCGAAGGATACATCACTTAGTCAACTGGTGAGATCAAACAAAGAGCTGAATCGAGAGAAATCGATTTAGGGGTATTTGACCTAAATTTATCAACATCGACTCTTTGGTACGTCTATACTTTTAAGTACAGTTTATCTGCCTTTCTTATTTTGATTTTACATGCATTCATCCACGGTTGAGGTTGATGAAGTCGGTACAAAAATCCAAGGTAATATTGATTTATCTTCTCGACAATAATGCATTAAATCTTTGAGGATCAGGTTATGAATTGTTTGATACAGGATACTATGGATTTTACAACCGACTTTACCACCAATCAACTGTTCAAGGATAGAAAAGAGCTGTTTCAGTGGATACAAAACGTCGGGTTAAGTCATGGGCATGTGCTTGTTACACGATCGGGGAGATTAAGTAAAACGGCCAAAGGGCATCATGCTGTGTACTTTGCGTGTGAAAGAAGCGGTGAGTATCGGGGACACCGAAAGCTAAAAAAGACCAACCAGCCTGTTAAAACCAAGAAGTGTTCATGTCCTTTCTCATTGCGTGGTTATATGGTGGGCGTGGGCGTTGAGGAGTGGAAGGTAACAGTCGTTTGTGGCAGGCACAACCATGAAGCAGCTAAATATGTCGATGGCCATTCCAATGACGGGACGTTGCAGGGAATGGAGATGGAAACAGTGCGTGACCTGGCGAATAGCAAGGTTCGGCCAGCTGAAATTTTGAAAGTACTGAAGGCAAATAAAAACTTCAGTTCTACCTCAATCAAAGCAATTTATAATGCACGAAACCGGTTACAACGGGGGAAGAAGGTTGGTATTGTAAAACAGTTGAAGGAGTTAGCATCAGCTGATAAAATTGTGGGTGCTGAGAATGTGAAGGCTGTGAATAATGAGGGGGAGGATCAGAAGGTGGGGGAGGCATTTTGGGAGAATGCAATGCCTGCTGAGTTGCAGGAGGAGGATCATACTGGGAAGATGGGTGGGGAGGATGATAAGGTGGATCGTAATGAGGCGGATCAGACTGCTGGGGAGGAGGATGATGATGAGAATGCAGTGGCTAAGGCCTTTGAGAAGGAGCATGAGGTTCTACGTCTTCAAATTTCTACCCTGGTAGCGGAGATTGCTAAGCAGCATGCTGAGATAACGGATACGTCTACATTGACGTGTAAGCCGGGTAAGGGAAGAAGTAGACCGTTGTGAAAACGTACAATAAAGAAGCCGAAACAATCAATTTCACATGATGATAGTGACGAGGACTTGGCTGCCGACATAATAATACCATATTGGAACGCTTTTCCTGAGTGTCTACGACCCCTTATAGTGCATGTCGTAGATGTGAAAGCAGACGGAAACTGTGGGTATAGGGCTGTGGCAGCTCAGTTGGGACTGGGTGAGGACGAATGGAGGCATGTGAAATATGACTTGCGAGAAGAGATGCAGAACCACGACGGCTTGTACCGGCAACTTATGGGTGCCGTGGAATTTAAAAAGAATGTAGTGGCACTGGGCCATTTGTTAGACCGTCCAAAAGCTAAATGGTGGATGCAGATGCCAGAAATGGCACATGTCATTGCCTCATGCTACGAATGTGTAGTACATATTCTTGCACCTCATCAGTGTGTGACATATTTTCCTTTAAGAACTCCTCCAGTACCCCTATCATCCAGACGCCACATAACGTTGGGTCATGTGAACAATAATCACTTCGTTATTGTTAAACTTGCCCCATATGGTCATGTCCCTCCGACTTCAAGTATGTGGCTAAGATACCGTTCCGATGTGTCAGCCGGATGGCCGGCTGCTTATGAGGATAGGATGCATCAATTCCAGTCAATAGTATTTGGGCACGATATTGCAACCGTTGACGTTATTGAAATATTGTAGGATAAAACTTTGTATCATTTTACTGTGGATTGTTTATTTCATATTGACAGATTGGTAGCATGAAATTTTATCATGTCTGCCTAAATGTGCAAATGTTATCATCTGTATGCCGTGCTTTGGTGTATGGTATCTATAAGTTATGCTCAACGATAGACCTACTAATCAAGTTTGCCTCTTACTAACTTTTTGGTGAACGGGTACAAACTGATATATACTGGATTTTGAATGCTTAATAACACACTCAATCTATCCAGATTTTCTTAAGGGTGTTAATTAATACAACTAATGATAGTTATCACGTTGGTATTATATTATTTTATACGTATCAATAATGTTGTTAACATCGGCATAAGAATATGAGGAATCCAATAGAATAAATATTAAAAACAAAATTTAGATCTCCTCAGCGCGCACCGCGGTAAAAATCGTTCTCAGCGTCGCGATTAATAACGATTACCGTTACTAATGTCAAGCCTGACAATCCATGTAATATTACTCAGCGCGCAAAACGGTTCGAATCGTGCTAAAATATAACCGTTGTGCGCGCTGAGTAAAATTAGCCAACTAAACCACCGAATTTACTCGAAGCGTGCAACGGGTTAAAATTTTTACCCGTTTTGACCCGTTTGGACCCTCTTTCATCCCTTGATAAATTCTGCTCACCGCTCACAGCCATAACCTTCCACAGATTGCTCAAGGCGGAATATCAAACGGCCAGTTTTTCGTAGATTGCTCAAGGCGCACAGACGGAAATTCCAAAGATTTGATTTTTATTACTGGGCTCGACATTTACATCACAGTGGCAACTACTGCGTTCAAACAAATCGGTGAAGCGAGAGCAATCGATTTAGGGGTTTTCGACCTAAATTTGTCGAAATCGCGATTTGGTAAGTATACAATGTTAAGTACATTTTATTTGATATCCTAATTACAATTACAATGTGTAGAAAGAGGAGGCAAAATTTTTGGTTTTTAATTGCCTGCAGATACAGTTGAGATTGATGGAGATGCTAAAAAATTTGGAGGTAATATTGATTTTTCTTTACGTCAATAATGTAACTAATGTTTGGTTCCCGGTCCAATTAGTTGTATGAATTGTTTGATACAGGTGTATATGGATTATACAGCCGAATTTACAACGCTTCAACGTTTTAAAAGTAGAGACGAACTCTTTCAGTGGATAAAGAGCGTCGGACGACAACAGGGGCATGTGATTGTTACCAGTGCGTCGAGTATGAATAAATCGTCCAATAGGACTCCAGCTGCCTACTATGCATGTGCAAGAAGCGGGAACTACAGGGGACACCGACCAGTACGAAAGAGCAACCGGCCAGTTAGAACCAACAAGTGTGGATGCCCGTTCAAATTGCGTGGTAATGAGGTGGGCGATGGCGGCGAGTGGAGTTTAACGGTCGTTGATGGCAGGCACAACCATCAAGCTGCTAATTATGTCGCGGGCCATTCCGACGACGGGGTGTTGCAGGGAAAAGAGGTGGAAGCATTGCGAGACTTGGCAAATAGAAAGGTGCCGACGTCAGCAATTTTGAAAAGCCTGAAGGAAACTAAGTCCTTCAATGAAACACCAATCAAATCAATTTATAATGCACGTTCCCGATTACTAAGGGGGCAGAGTGTGGGTATGGTAAACAAGTTGAAGGAGTTAGCATCACCGTGTAGAATTGTGGGTGATGAGCTTGTGGTGCATGTCGATAATGTTGAGGAGGAGCAGAAGGGAGATGAGGAGAAGGTGGATGAGGCTGAGGAGGCGAATGCATTGGCTGCTTATTGGCAGGATGATGTGGTGGATCGTAATGCGATGGAGCAGGCTGCTGAGAAGTTGGCACTTAGTTGGCAGGAGCATAATGCTGCGGAGGAGGATGAGTTTAATGCAGTGGATGAGAATGTGGAGCCGAGGGTGCATGATGTTTATGGGGATGATGAGGCTGAGAATGCAGTGGCTGCTAAGTTGACTGTAGATGATTATGTTATTGGGGAGATGGTGGAGACGGAGGAGACGGTTGCCCTTAACGTGGAGGTGCAGAATGCTGAGGAGGTACTGGTGGAGGATAATGCAGCGGCTGAGACTGTGGAGCCGAAGGTGTATGAGGAGAAGGCGAACGAGGAGGATGATGATAAGGAAGTGGCTACTGATTTGATTGCTGAGGAGCATACTGGGAAGTTGGTGGATAAGGCGGGGACGGTGGAACGTAATGTGGCTGACCAGACTGCTGAGATGGATGAGTGGGAGAATGCAGCTGGGGAGAATGAGGAGCCGCAGGAGGATGAGGCGAATGTGGAGGATGTGGAGGATGAGAAGATAGAGGATGCTGGGTTGATGCAAGCTGAGCTTACGTTGGAGTTGGGGGCGACGGTGGAGACGGGGGATCATAATGTGGATGCTCAGACTGCTGGGAGGGAGGAGGAGACGGCTGTGGCCTCGTATTTTGATGAGCACGAGGAGATGGATGGCATGCTTAAACAACTTTCTCCCCTGGTTGATGAGATTTCTGATCATTTTTCGGATGTGACGGAGAAGCCTACAGTTAGGAGGAAGCCTGTTAAGGCTCCACGGTTGCATTCAATTGCGGAGCATACTGCGGCGGCGAAGGAGAAGCCTAAATGGAAGAGGCGGCCTTCGAAGGAAAGTAGTAGGCATCCGAAACTTCAAATAAAGAAGCCGAAAGCTTCGTTTCCCCCTGATGATTATGTTGATGATTTGCCTGCCAACTTCCTCATACCATATTATTTGGATTTTCATGAGAAGCTACAACCCCTCATGGCGGGCGGCGTAGACGTGGATGCAGATGGCAACTGTGGGTACAGGGCTGTGGCAGTTCAGTTGGGCTTGAAAGATTCCGATTGGGGGACTGTCAGAGCTGATTTGCTCCGTGAGATGCGGACATACAGCGGCTTGTACAGGCGTGTTCTGAGTGAGGTTTCATATAATAATAATTTGAAGGCAGTGGACTATTTTATTACTGATAAAGGTGCAGGACGGGAAAATTGGATGCAGATGCCAGACATGGGACATGTCATTGCCTCATGCTACAACTGTGTAGTACATTTGATTTCAAATCGTATGTGTGTGACATTTTTTCCATTGAGAAGTCCTCCAGTAAACCGAGCCTCCAGACGCCACATAACGTTGGGTTATGTGAACGGAAATCACTTTTTTATCCTTCAACTTCAACCAGCAGGTGACGTCCCTCCGACTTCAGTTGTGTGGACAAGATCGCTGACCCTGTGGCCGATGGATGGCCGGCTGGTTACGAGCAGAGGATGCAGTCATTCGTTGATAACGTAAAAGATACGAATATTGCTACCGCTGATGGTTTTTAGTATCTGTAAGATAAAACGTTTATCAATGTAATAAGTTTTTTTTGGTATAAAAATGGACCACTTTGGCGGATGAAATTTTATCATGGCTTCCGAAATGTGCAAATGTCATCATCGGTATGGATTGATGTTGTGTATCATACCAATTACACCGAGCGCAACACTGCAGTAATATTGCCCGTTTTACGCTTTGAGTAATTAAGTCTTTACCTACCAAATTGCTCAACGCGCAGAACTGTCAATATTAGTGCCGGTTTTGCGCTCTGGGTATTTTTAATAACATCAACCTTTGTTCCAAATTGTTATGCGATGAGAATGTGTCATTGTTAGAGTGTCCAATACTCCAAGTGAGAGTAGGGTTATTGTATCATATATGTTATTGTCTGACAAAATTGCTTACCACAAACTCCCATTGATAAGTTTTGCCCGTTGAGCGCCTTTATTAGCCAATTTGTTAGTGGTTACTACAATTGCTCACCATTCACCACGATCAGAACAAATAATTTTGGCCGGTTGTGCGCGGTGAGCAATTTTGTTAGTGCGAAAAAAAACTCCTCCTCGTCCACTCAATAAAATTTGCTGATATATCCACATTTATTGCTGCTCGCACCGTGCAAATTTTTAATGGTTAACAGAAATGCTCACAGCGCACAACGGCGATATATTGGAACCTTTGGTCTTACTAATATTCTAAGAGACCCCTCGAGTCTGCAGATCAGTGTTGGTGAACATACAGAGCATGGATCGTTAATATACAGCGGATTGCTACCAGCCGGATGTTCTGCTCTATAATGATTAATGCCTGCCAAAGAGCAACTCCAACCCAAATCTCTAAAACCCCCCCTTCAAAATGGAATATCTCTAAAAGATGCCATTTTGGAGGATGGGCAACTCCAACCCACCATCTTCAAATCCTATTTTCTCTTTGTTTAAGCTTTACTAATGAAAAATATTTATCATTAAAATGGGTTAATCTAATATATTATTTCTGCATGAAAGAAAATTATAAATAATATTATTCTTCAATGTTAATTTTTTTTAATTTTTAAGTATTTAGTATTTCTTGTTATGTTGTAAATATTTTAAATTTGCTCGAAAAATATCCAATATTGGTATCATGTTGTAGGTATAATTAAGATATTTCCGACGGTACTAAAATTATTAAATTTGGTCATGTGATTTGTAAAATACATTAGTAATAAATAATTATAAGATTTTAATTAAGGTCTAAGTTGTCATTAATGAGAACTTTAGAGATTTGAAGGGGTGAATAGTGCCCCTCCAAATATGAAGGGGCACTATTGCAAATCTCTATCTCTATCTTCATTTTGGAGATGGGTTGGAGCAACTTCAATCTCCATTTTAGAGTTATAGAGATGGGTTGGAGTTGCTCTGTTTTGCGTGTTGGGATAAACTGTAGCCTCTTAAAAAATAGCCCAACGCGCACAACGGGCAAAATAATGCCCTTAGGCTCGGGCAAAATTACGAGCACAACGGGAAAACAACGCGCACAACGGGCGAAAATTACGCGCACAACGGGCAAAACAACGCGCACAACGGGCAAAAAGGAAAGCCGGTGGTTCGCTTTTTGAGCATATAAAAGGTAGTTTATCAACAATTGTTAAACGCGCACACACCTAGTAGCCTTATGCCCGGTGTGCGTGTTGAGCAAAGTTTCGACGATAGCCCATTTGCTCAACGCGCCCCGCACGGACTAATTTTGCCATTTGTGCGCTTTGAGCATATTTGTTGGATGCTGTAATTTTTGTTCCCACGGTTAATCATTCACACTCCTATTTTCATCATACTAAAATTGTGATTCCGCCATATGCCAACAGTCAAACTTCGCTTAGAAACTTTACCTAATTGTGATTAAGGCCAATACTTATTCATTCTGAAGACATTTTATATAAAATTTGATACCTAGTCAATCTGATTCAGAAACTGCATGCAAACCTTTAGATTAACGCTGATACATATTCAAACGGTGACCATTCCAAAATGGCCAACCCATTCTAACATACTGAAGTACGTACAGATACAGATCCAAACAGATACATATCCTTTTACTCTTACAAACTGATACATTTGAGTGTCTTCACAGATGTTTGCAATGAAGTGGCGCGTGATCTGCGTGTTTCCCCCTTCAACTTCCGCGAGTTCATCGGGCGCACATCTTCGTTGCGTTTATTAACGTCCTTGTAACCTGCAGTCAAGTATGTAGCCGTGTCAAACACAACGCCTGGAACCCCGATTCCCCTGTGGCGATGTACGACACGGGCAATGCGCTCCACATCTACGTTGCAGTTGCCGAATTTCTGCCCTGATCTGCTCAAGATGATTGTCATACCAGATGTTTGCAATGACGTGGAACTTTGTCCTTTGTAGGAGACGCCGTGAATTAAAAAGTCGGCAGACCGTTTCGCTTATTACCGTCATTGCTGTCGTCGTTGTAACATGAAGTCAGGACAAAAGACACCGATTGGAACTCCGTTACCGGAGACGATGTAAAACAACACAGGGTTGCATAAGAAGTTGTGTTTGGGAGTGTAAGAGATCGGAAAGGATAGGATGGAGTGTCTGTGCGTCAAAGATGATGTATAGTGAAACGATGAAGGGTTTGATGGAGGAGATGGAGTATAGAGATGGAGATGGATATGGAGTGTATAGCAAGACACGCAAAACAAATACATAGCCACAATTCATAATAGGAGGGAATAACAATCTATCATGGTACAACACCCAGCAGCTTTCCTGAAACATGTGAGACATCATAGCCAATATCACCCCAAAAGAATATGGTATGATCATCGAACACATTTTTCATAGTGTTGTTTGGGAAAAATTTTCTCACCGCAGTTGCAACACCCCCCAGCATTGTCGGGGATGCTTGATTATAAATGGACGATAGCCCTTCGTTGCATAAGTTTCCAACATGAACCATTTACCTTTACGTGAAAAGAGTACTGGATGAATGCTATCGTCCATATCTATATCAAGCATGCACGAACAGCTGAAGGACTTATTGTTTCCATACGGAGGTTGTGTGGGCAAATAAAGAAGATGATAGAAGAAAGTAGACGAAGTTTAGAGAAGATGAGTGCTCGTTGTCCGCCATTTATAGGGGAAATTGGACCAATCATAATGAAGAGTATAAAAAGTCCGTGATCCTACAGTAATGCAATGGATCTCGGGAATCGACATTTAGAGCATCTCCAAAGGGGCTCCCTAAATTATTTTAGAATGTGGAAAAAAATAGGTTAATTACTTTCCGCGCAAAACCATGAAACCCAACGGTTTTTCGCCTTGATGACATAATAGGAAAATTACACTCAACAATACTACTCTCCACTAAGATTTTTTAATACATTATATTCGCCGTGCACACCGGGCTAAATAATACAGAGGCGAGTAACTATCATAATTTCTCACCGCGCAGAACGTTTAGAAAACGAGAATTGCTCAATGCGCAAAACGCAGAACGCATGACAGCGAATTGTATTGATGAGAAGAAGTAGAGTTAATGTGTGGCTACATCGAAGACCCCGTCATACTACAGAGGGGTTCTCGTGAATATACAAATGACTGCTCATCTACAGCGGATTGATGTCAGAGAGATGAAGAGACGTTAATTGCGATGGGAGAGAATTGATGTAGCAGGAGCGATTTGAAAGATCTCAGGGAGACCTTTGACCCGGAAAATGACACAAATGTCCTCAAAAGCAAGAGCAATTGTGACCCAGTGGCGAACTTTGTGGCAGTTCACCCTTACTGCGACAAAATTGGTTGTGTGTGGTGAGCAATTCTGAGGTTTGAGTGGTTTTGTGCGCTGAGCAATTCTGATTTTTGAGAGGTTGTGTGCGGTGAGCACTTCTGAGTTTGAGTGGTTGTGTGCGATGAGCAATTTTGAGTTTTGAGTGGATTTGTGCGCTGATCAATTCTGAGTTTTGAGTGGGTTTTGTGCGGTGAGCTTATTCTGAGATTGAGTGGTTGTGTGTGGTGAGTAATTCTGAGGTATGAGTGGTTTTGTAGCCGCTTACTTAATTGCTCAATGCTGAGACATAATTGATCAAAGCAAAGAAAGAAAAGCCCCTGTATTCGATCTCTCCTCACAATCCTAGGGTGTTGGGACGATTTGCCTCTAGACACTCCTCCCCTCTCAAAAGAAACCTCACGTTGGCCCGATCGTTGGATAGGCCCTCCATTGATACCGGACCTCTCCTTCCCGACGAATTCTTCGTCTTACAGGCGGATCGCCAACGAGTTATTACTCTTACACATGGAGCGGCCCGTCTTCCACTCCCCGACTTCCCTTGTAGAACTTACACCAGGGGACTTAGGGCGGACCGCTCCTCCCCTCCAACGCCTACTCCGTGACGACCTCCACCTCCGGGGGCGGCGTCGCCGAAACCTCCCGCTGGCCCGATACCGGACCTCTCCTTCCCGACGAATTCTTCCTTTCTCAGGCGGATCGCCGACGAGTTATTCGTCTTACACATGGAGCGGCCAGCCTTCCACTCCCCGAATTCCCTTGGAGAACTAACGCCAGGGGACTTAGGGTGGACCGCTCCTCCCCTCCAGCGCCTACTCCGTGACAACCTCCACCTCCGGTGGAGACGTCGCCGCCCGCGGGGTGTCGGTCCAAATCACCGGTGAAGGCATCGCCATGCCAATCACCCCACTGGGCACCACCGTTCCCAGACAACGGGTCCCTCCGCCATCCAACGGTCTGCCTTCCACTCACCGACCTCCCGTCGCACATCCTGAAGTGGAACGAAACCCCAGCCCGCCATCCAACGGCATGCCTTCCACTCCTTGACGACCCGTCGCACATCCTGGTGCAGGTTATAGTAAATTGGAACGAAACCCCCGACCGCCATCCAAAGGCCTACCTTCCACTCCTCGACCTCCCGTCGCACATCCTGATGCAGTTTACAGTAAAGTGGAACGGCCCGCCATCCAATGTCCTGCATTCAACCACTGGCGTCGTTATCGACGTATTGTAAAGAATGCGAAAATGTCCCTCCAAGCAAGTTGTTAAATTCCGTCTATGATAAAATTAACTTGTTTACATGCAAACTTTTAGATTATCTCTGATACATAATCAATCTGAAGACATTTTAGATTAAATCGGCTACATATTCAATCGACTTCGTATACTGATTGAAAATTTTTAGATTATATCTCAGACATATTCCAATTAATGACATTTTCAAAATGACCCCGCCATTCAACTATATGGATGTACATACTGATACAGAACAAAACATATTCATTACCCCATGCTCTTTACAAACTGATACATATGATTGTCTTCGTAAGATGTTTGCAATGAAGGTGCTTTTTACCGGATCTATTGTCGGCGTGATCTGCGTGCTTCACCCTACAACGACGCCTGCAATGAAGACACTCCTATCCTGCCTACGGTTGCCGTAAGTAGGCAACGACGTTAACTAAGGCAACGAAGCGACCATCTTCGTTGAGTTTATGGACGTGTTTGCCAACTATCTGCCACCGTAGCCATTATAGGAGTGTCGTCATTGCAGGCATCCTTGTACCCGGCTGTCAAGTATGACGACGGTTCAAAGACACCGAAAAGAACTCCGATTGCCAAGAGGCGGTGAACACCGACACATGGTTCGTTATAAATAGAGGATCTATAGTACAAATATGAAGGGGATGGAGGAGAAGATAGTGTAAAAGAGGAGATGGCTGTTCCATGTGAATGCGTGAAAAAAGTACTGGTTGAATTCTATCGTCCATTTTTATCTCAAGCATCAGGCCCGAACAGTAGAAAACCATCTCATCTTTACACCCCATATCCATCTCCATCTCCTCCATTTATACCTCATGCATCATGCTCGAACAAAAGAAGACCTTATTGTTTCCAGACGGAGGTTGTGTGGGCAAAAAGAAGAAGATGATATAAGAAATTAGAGGAAGTTGTGAGAAGATGAGGGCTCCTTGTCCGCCAATTTATAGGGGAATTGGACCAATCAAAATGAAACTAAACGGTTTTTTGCCTTGATCAACAATGATGCCAATTGGAAAATTACTCCCAACAATACTAAAACATTTTATTCGACGCGCACACCGTGCTAAATAATACAGGATCGAGTAACAAACTAACAATCAGAATTGCTCACCGCGCAAAATGCATGGTAAAATGGAATTGCTCAAGGCGCACAACGCACAAAGCATGGCAGCGATTTGTATTGGTTTATGAGGATGCGACCGAAGTAGAGTTAATGTGTGGCTCCATCGAAGACCCCGTCATGCTACAGGAGGGGTTCTCGTGAATATACAAAAGACTGCACGTCAATCTACGCCTGATTGATACCAGACATGTGCAGTTCTCAAGAATGTTTGACCGGCCGGTGGGAGGTGAGCTGGAAAAATTAATAGCCGCTAACATAATTGCACAAAGGTAGGAACAAACAAATTTATGGCCGTTGTGCGCGATGAGCAAATTTTTAATGGTTTAAATAATTGCTCATAGCGAACAACAAGAAACGACAGGTGTAGACGCTTTGAGTCGTTGTGCGCTTTAACATGTGTTCGCTTTGAGCATCTAAGGTATTTTATAGACAATGGTTTAACGCGCACAACCAATCTGAAGACATATTCAATCGAATTCAACTATATTGATGTACATACTGATACAGACCCAAACTGATTCATTAGCCTATGCTCTTACAAACTGATACATATGATTAAGCCTGGATGGCGGCCCTTGGTCACATAGGTTGGCGGTGGATGGCTACTGTCCCTCTGGCTCTGAGGCACAAGCACGCCTTCCTGTTGTTTTCGATCGCTTGTCTCGCATCCAAATTGAAGAATAAAATGAAGAAGAATCGCGTCGGAATACGGAAAAAGGCGAAATTCGTGTAACCATCGATCCCGAGGTCATAGAATGCTTCATTGGATGCGAGCCCTTGTGGTGTACATCCTCCACATTTACAGTTACCGTGCTCAGCGTATTTGTCATGCAATCCGAAGGCATCTGCTGATCCCAGTATTCTAGCGCTGAAGCTTCCGGGTCTGGAAAATCAAACATTTCATCATGGTAACAAAACAGAATGCTTAATGCCATCATACATACATACGTAGTTTTGAATTATTCAGAGGAAATAATTAGAAAATTTGAACTTACTCCAATGACTAGATCCTCCAGGTTCGGGCAGCTATTCAGCAAGCATGACAAGAATGAAAACGTCATTGTTGTGCAGGGTATCCGTCTGAGGGTGAGTTCTTTCATCTTCGGAAAGAGACACCACAGAGTAACGGGCATGATATAGATATCTGATATGGACGATAGCATTCATTTAGCTGTTCGTCCATTTATAATCAGGCATGCCCGAAAAAGGGTTTCCAGATGTGAGGATTTCGCCTTCCACGAACAGCTGAAGGACTTACTGTTTCAATAGGAAGGTTGTGGGGGCAAATAAAGAAGAAGATGATGGAAGAAAGTAGATGAAGTTGTGAGAAGATGAGTGCTCCTTGTCCGCCAATTTTATAGGGGAATTGGAGCAATCAAAATGAAGCGTATAATAAGTCCTTAATCCTACAGCAATGCAATGGATCTCGGGAATCAACAATTATTTACTCAACGCGCAAACCTCGGAATACCAACGCGAAAATCGCGTAATCCCAATTATTTTAGCATCTGGATCAAAATTGGTTAATTACTCTCCGCGCATAACAAGGAAACTCATCGATTTTTCGCCTTGATCAACATTGATGCTAATAGGAAAATTACTCCCGACAATACTACTCTCCACTAAGATTTTTTAATACATTTTATTCGACACGCACCCCGGCTAAATAATACAGAAGTGAGAAACTATTATAATTGATTCTCGCGCAAAACGCATGGAAAATGGGAATTGCTCAATGCGCACAACGCAGATGGTTCACTGAGGATGTGACTGCTGCAGTACCATATTAACTGTGTGGCTACATCGAAGACCCCGTCAAGCTACAGAAGGGTGCTCGTGAATAAGAAAATTCTGCTCCTGAATCTACTGCTGATTGATACCAGACATATGATTTTCCCAAGAATGTATGACCAGTGGCAAGTGAGCTGGCAAAATTTATATTTTGGCCGTTGTGCGGAGCAAATTTTTAATGGTTTAAAAATTTGCTCAAAGCGCACAACAAGTATCGCCAGATGGTCACTTTGACCCGGTGTGCGCGTTCAGCAAATTTGTTATGGCTAACATAATTGCGCAAAGCGCACAACATGCAGAATTATGACCGTTGTGCGCGTTAAGCTCTATAGTTGCGTCGATGACAAATTTGCTCAACGCCCCCACGGGAATAAATTTGACCGTTTTTTGCTTTGAGCATATTTGTGAGATGCTATAATTTTAATTCCATCTCGCACCAGCGCAGTGAATCAATCACATTCCAAATTTCATCATACTTAAACGCGCACAACCAGCAGAATTATGCCCGTTGTGCGCGTTTAGGTAAAGTGTAGATTAAGTCTCATACATATTCTAGTTGATGTTATTTTGAAAATGACCCAGCCATTCAAATATATTGATGTACATACTGATACAGATCCAAACTGATTCATTAGCCTATGCTCTTACAAACTGAAACATGTGATTGTCGGTGTGATCTGCGTGCTTCCCCGTCAACTTCCGCGAGTTCACCGGGCGACCATCTTCATTCTGTTTATTACCGTCGTTGCCGATTTTCTGCCATCATCGACTGGATATGAGTGTAGTCATAGCATGCGTCGGTGTAACCTGCAGTCGGGTATGTAGCCGTTTCAAAGACACCTAGAGAAACTCCGATTCACATGAGGCGTCGAACAACACCAACAGATCAAAATACCAAACACCGCTGGTCTTTGAACAACTTACAAGCTCAGATGCAGAACTGCATGCGGCGATGTGTTCCAGTAAGAGAATACTAAACCCTGCATGCGGCCCCAACCACGTCGCATCTCTTCGTTACAACCTCCTCAAGATCTGCTAAGGCGCACGTAGGTGGAGGATCTTCGTTGTAGACAATGAAGGCGGATCCTACGGAGAACACACTGTCATTTGATGCGTCCATCACCTGGTCAACATTCATCCGGACGGTTCGACCGGCAGCTAGATCCACCTTTTCGAGGAAGCCCCTTTAAGGAGGCTCGAACTGATCGGTGAAGTAAAAGCTTAATCCAGAGAAGATCTTCACCGCCTGTAAGAGACCAATATAAGAGACAAATATGATATGTGCACTACTGGACATGGGCCTCCGCACACGCATACACAAGGAAAGGTGTTCATAAGATGGCTTCCTCCGATAATTATCCAAAGACTCAAATAGTTCAAAACATTTTCCAATTCAAATAGTTCAAAGGCGCGACATGCCGTCATTGGCGTGTCATTACAGTCACTTCCCTGCTCGTTTTGTAATTTCTGTCGCTTTACTTGAGCATCATCACCATCATCTGTTCGGACGAGGAAATGGATGTGTGACTCTTCACATCATTTGATTTTCTGGAAATCTGAGACAACCATGCCTTTTGTCTTTCCGCACAGGTTCCAGGCTTCCAGCTTCTGCATTATGAGACAATTATGATCTGCTTTATCCACAGTCAGAATTGGCCAATTTGCCTGCGAGCCAAGAGATCGAAAAGAAAGGAGGGAGTGCTTGTGCCTCAGAGAGACGGTACCCATGCACCGCCAACCTAATTGACCCAGAGCAGCCAATCAGGACGCAAAGGCCCGGGGGGCCATTCTTCTCTTTGCAGACCAGGGAGAGAAGCATATTAGGGAGGCGACTGCATCAGCCTGTAGTCCTCCGATTTCATACGTTTCTCCAGGGCATTCACGGCATTCACGATCCATTTATCCTACAATAATGCTAGGGATCTCGGGAATGAACATCTTATTTACTCAACGCGTAATCCCACCGAGAAAAACGAGTAATCCTAAGTATTTTAGGCTCAGCTGAAAAAGAGGCAATTTACTCTCCCCACACGACAAGGAAACTGAACCGTTTTGCGCCTTGAATTACTCTCCGTCAAAGACTCGAAAAATTATTTATTTTCTAGCGCAACAAAAACAATCAAATTGTTTCTGTTGTGCGTGCGGGTTAATTGGTTCCACTATAAGCCCTTGTGTGTAATGTGGAGTCCTCAGATGTGAGACCGTGTGTGTATAGCGGTTGGATATTGATTAACACTATGACTTTTAACCACCTCGCACGACGCGCACGACGGCTAATTGATATCAGCCCTTTGTTGCGTTTATTAACGTCATGGATTGGTAACGGCTATTTATTACAAATGTATTTTACAAATAACGTGACCAAAGTTAATAATTTTAGTACCGATGGAAATATCTCAATTATACCTACTACATGAGACCAATATTGGATATTTTTCGACCAATATACCTACTACATGAGACCAATTATACCTACTACATGAGACCAACAAGAAATACTAAATACTTAAAAATTAAAAAAAATTAACATTGAAGAATAATATTATTTATAGTTTTCTTTCAAGCAGGAACAATGTATTAGATTAACCCATTATAACGATAAATATTTTTCATTAGTAAAGCTTAAACAAAGAAAAAATAGGATTTGAAGATGGTGGGTTGGAGTTGCCCATCCTCAAAAATAGCATCTTTTAGAGATATTCCATTTTGAAAGGGGGTTTTTAGAGATTTGTGGTGGAGTTGCTATATGGAATTGGAGCAATCAAAATGAAGCGTATAATAAGTCCTTGATCCTACAGTAATGCAATGGATCTCGGGAATCAACAATTATTTACTCAACGCGCAAACCGCGGAATACCAACGCGAAAATCATGTAATCCCAATTATTTTAGCATCTGGATCAAAATAGGTTAATTACTCTCCGCGCATAACAATGAAACTCAACAATTTTTCGCCTGGATCAACATTAATGCTAATAGGAAAATTACACCCGACAATACTACTCTCCACTAAGATTTTTTAATACATTTTATTCGACACGCACCCCGGGCTAAATAATACAGAAGAGATAAACTATTATAATTGATCACCGCACAAAACGCATGGAAAACGGGAATTGCTCAATGCGTGTAAAGCAGATGGGTCAATGAGGATGTGACTGCTGCAGTACCATATTAACTGTGTGGCTACATCGAAGACCCCTTCAAGCTACAGAAGGGTGCTCGTGAATAAGAAAATACTGCTCCTGAATCTACAGCTGATTGATACCACACATATGATTTTCCCAAGAATTTATGACCGGTGGCAAGTAAGGTGGAAAAATTTATAGCCGTTACATAAGGGCTCAATGTTCAGTACCAAAAAATTGCTCACAGCGCACAACAAGTAACGCCAGGTGTTCATTTTGAGCCGGTGTGCGCGTTCAGCAAAATTTGTAATGGTTAACATAATGGCGCAAAGCGCACAACATGCAGAATTATGCCCGTTGTGCGCGTGACGCAAAAGTTGCGTCGAAGACAAATTTGCTCAACGCCCCCACGGGAATAAATTTGCCCGTTTTGCGCTTTGAGCATATTTGTGAGATGCTATAAGTTTACTCCCACTGCGCGCCACCGCAGTGAATCAATCAAATTCCAAATTTCATCATACTTAGTCTGAATTCCAACCAACCCTACATCCAAACTTTTAGATTTAAGTCTTATTATACTTGTTCAATCTGAAAACATTGTAGATTAAACCGGATACTTATTCACTCTGACTCAGAAACTACATACAAACTTTAAAAATAAATCTGATACCTTTTCAATCTGAAGGCATATTCAATAGAATTCACAAACTGCTTGCAAAATTATAGATTAAATCTCATACATATTCAAATTGATGACATTTTGAAAATTAACCAGCCATTCAAATATATTGCTGTACATACAGACTGATACAGATCCAAACTGATTCATTAGCCTATGCTCTTACAAACTGATACATATGATTAAGCCTGGATGGCGGCCCTTGGTCACATAGGTTGGCGGTGCATGGCTACCGTCCCTCTGAGGCAACAGCAATCCCTCCTTTTGTTTTCGATCTCTTGGTTCGAATCTAAATTGAATAAGAAAATGAAGAACAATCGAGTGGGAATATGGTGAAATTACTGTAACCATTGATCCAGACGTTCTAGAATGCTTCGTTGGATGCGAGCCCTTGCGCCCGCCTATGTTCCAGGTTCAAAAATCCATGTTTTTGAACCTGGAACATTGGCGGGCGCAACGGCTCGCATCCAACGAAGCATTCTAGAACGTCTGGATCAATGGTTACAATAATTTCGATACTTCCTGGGCCTGAGGACGTTGTTCGTGCTTCAATCTTGAAGGGTATTCCGACGGAGTGGACAAAGTTCGATGATCTTAAGAAGGATGAGATGATCCTCGATCGCTAAAAGCAAAAAAATGAACTGTTAAAAGCTTGGGTGAGGCGTCCATAACAATCTATAACCATCTAGTTACCTCGGTCGACCATCGTCGTTACGTTTATTATCGTCGTTGCCGACTGTCGGCAACAATGAAACATGATAGGAGTGTCGTCATTGCACGCGTCGTTGTAACCGGCTGTCAAGTATGTATCATACTTGACACAATGTGCTGGTTATGTCCCCCTGACCAGTACTTCTTGGGCGGTTGACCTGGGTGCCCAGTTTCGGGGACGGTCATATGGAAACCCTTTTTCGGGAATCCCTGATTATAAATGGACGAACAGCTGAATGAATGCTATCGTGCATGCTTGATAGCAATATCTGATATCTATATCAAGCATGCATGAACAGCTGAAGGACTTACTGTTTCAATAGGAAGGTTGTGGGGGTAAATAAAGAAGAAGATGATGGAAGAAAGTAGATGAACTTGTGAGAAGATGAGTGCTCCTTGTCCGCCAATTTTATAGGGGAATTGGAGCAATCAAAATGAAGCGTATAATAAGTCCTTGATCCTACAGTAATGCAATGGATCTTGGGAATCAACAATTATTTACTCAACGCGCAAACCGCGGAATACCAATGCGAAAATCGCGTAATCCCAATTATTTTAGCATCTGGATCAAAATTGGTTAATTACTCTCCGCGCATAACAAGGAAACTCATCGATTTTTCGCCTTGATCAACATTGATGCTAATAGGAAAATTACTCCCGACATTACTACTCTCCACTAAGATTTTTTAATACATTTTATTCGACACGCACCCCGGGCTAAATAATACAGAAGAGAGAAACTATTATAATTGATCCTCGCGCAAAAGCATGGAAAATGGGAATTGCTCAATGCGCACAACGCAGATGGGTCACTGAGGATGTGACTGCTGCAGTACCATATTAACTGTGTGGCTACATCGAAGACCCCGTCAAGCTACAGAAGGGTGCTCGTGAATAAGAAAATACTGCTCCTGAATCTACTGCTGATTGATACCAGACATATGATTTTTCCAAGAATGTATGACCAGTGGCAAGTGAGCTGGCAAAATTTATATTTTGGACGTTGTGCGAGGTGAGCAAATTTTTAATGGTTTAAAAATTTGCTCAAAGCGCACAACAAGTATCGCCAGATGGTCACTTTGACCCGGTGTGCGCGTTCTCAAATTTGTTATGGCTAACATAATTGCGCAAAGCGTACAACATGCAGAATTATGACCGTTGTGCGCGTTAAGCTCTATAGTTGCGTCGATGACAAATTTGCTCAACGCCCCCACGGGAATAAATTTGACCGTTTTGCGCTTTGAGCATATTTGTGAGATGCTATAATTTTATTCCACCTCGCACCAGCGCAGTGAATCAATCACATTCCAAATTTCATCATACTTAAACGCGCACAACCAGCAGAATTATGCCCGTTGTGCGCGTTTAGGTAAAGTGTAGATTAAGTCTCATACATATTCTAGTTGATGTTATTTTGAAAATGACCCAGCCATTCAAATATATTGATGTACATACTGATACAGATCCAAACTGATTCATTAGCCTATGCTCTTACAAACTGAAACATGTGATTGTCGGTGTGATCTGCGTGCTTCCCCGTCAACTTCCGCGAGTTCACCGGGCGACCATCTTCGTTCCGTTTATTACCGTCGTTGCCAATTTTCTGCCATCATCGGCTGGATATGAGTGTAGTCATAGCATGCGTCGGTGTAACCTGCAGTCGGGTATGTAGCCGTTTCAAAGACACCGAGGAACTCCGATTCACATGAGGCGTCGAACAACACCAAATGGTTGCATAACAAATAGAATGAGCTTTTTATCTTCGCGATCGGAAAAAACAGGAGGGAGTGTTTGTGTGTCATAGACGAGGTATAGTGAAATGATGAAGGATTTAATGGGTTGGATGGAGTTTATAAAGAGGAGATGGATATGGAGTGTATAGTCGAGGAGTGGAAGGCGAAATGCTCACATATGGAAGGCATTCATCGGGCATGCATGTTTATAAATGGACGATAGCCCTTTGTTGCGTTTATTACCACCATTGCGTAAGTTTCCAACAGCAACCATTTAGCTTTACGTGAAAAGATAACTGGTTGAATTCCATCGTCCATTTCTACCGTAAGCGTCAGGCATTAGGGCTCGCTGTAGGATAACGGAGTATACTCATCAATTTGAATGGTCAATTTCACACTAAATGGACCGATAATGCCCTGGAGAAGCGTATGAAATCGGAGTACTACAAGCTGATGCTGTCGCCTCCCGAATATGCTCCTATCCCTAGTCTGCGAAGTGCGAAGAGATGAATGGCCCCCCTGGCCTTTGCGCCCTGGATGTCTGCACTGGGTCACATAGGTTGGCGGTGCATGGCTACCGGCCCTCTGAGGCACAAGCACTCCCTCCTGTTCTTTTCGATCTCTTGGCTCGCAGCCAAAATTGGAAATCCCCAGGAGGAATGGGACAATTACGATCTGCTTCATCCACAGTCAGATTTGCCCAATTTGGCTGCGAGCCAAGAGATCGAAAAGAACAGAAGGGAGTGCTTGTGCCTCAGAGAGACGGTAGCCATGCACCGCCAACCTAATTGACCCAGAGCAGCCAACCAGGGCGCAAAGGCCTGGGGGCCATTCTTCTCTTCGCAGACCAGGGAGAGAAGCATATTCGGGAGGCGACTGCATCAGCCTGTAGGCCTCCGATTTCATACGCTTCTCCAGGGCCTTCACGGCATTCACGGTCCATTTATAGTGAAAAACGACCGATCAAATTGATGAGTATTAAGTCCGTTATCCTACAGTAATGCTAAGGATCTCGGGAATGAACATCTTATTTACTCAACACGTAATCCCACCGAGAAAAACGAGTAATCCTAAGTATTTTAGGCTCAGATGAAAAAGAGGCAATTTACTCTCCCCACAGGACAAGGATACCGAACCGTTTTGCGCCTTGAATTACTCTCCGTCGAACACTCGAAAAATTATTTATTTTCCAGCGCATCAAAAACAATCAAATTGTTTCTGTTGTGAGTGCGGTTTAATTGGTTCCACTATAAGACCTTGTGTGTAATGTGGATTGTGGAGTCCTCAGATGTGAGACCGTGTGTGTACAGCGGATGGATATTGATTCACACTATGACTTTTAACCACCGCGCACGACGCGCACAACGGATAATTGATATCAGCCCTTCGTTGCGTTTATTACCGTCATAGCTTGGTAACGGCTATTTATTACAAATGTATTTTACAAGGCACATGACCAAATTTAATAAGTTTAGAACCGATGGAAATATCTCAATTATACATACTACCTGAGACCAATATTGGATATTTTTCGAGCAAATTTTAAAATATTTACAACATTACAAGAAATACTAAATACTTAAAACTTAAAAAAATTAACATTGAAGAATAATATTATTTATAGTTTTCTTTCATGCAGAAACAATGTATTAGATTAACAATGTATGCAGAAACAAGTATCGCCAGGTGTTCACTTTGAGCCGGAGTGCGCGTTCTCAAATTTGTTATGGCTAACATAATTGCGCAAAGCGCACAACATGCAGAATTATGCCCGTTTAGCGCGTTAAGCTCTATAGTTGCGTCGATGACAAATTTGCTCAACGCCCCCACGGGAATAAATTTGACCGTTTTGCTCTTTGATCATATTTGTGAGATGCTATAAGTTTACTCCCACTGTGCGCCACCGCAGTGAATCAATCAAATTCCAAATTTCATCATACTTAATCTGAATCCCAACCACGCCTACATCCAAACTTTTAGATTTAAGTCTTATTATACTTGTTCAATCTGAAAACATTGTAGATTAAACCGGATACTTATTCACTCTGACTCAGAAACTACATACAAACTTTAAAAATAAATCTGATACCTTTTCAATCTGAAGGCATATTCAATCGACTTCATAAACTGCATGCAAAATTTTAGATTAAATCTCATACATATTCAAATTGATGACATTTTGAAAATTACCCAGCCATTCAAATATATTGATATACATACTGAATTACTGATACAGATCCAAACTGATTCATTAGCCTATGCTCTTACAAACTGAGGGGTTCTCGTGAATATACAAAAGACTGTTCGTAAATCTACAGCTGATTGATACCAGACATGTGCATTTCTCAAGAATGTTTGACCGGTCGGTGGGACGTGAGCTGGAAAAATTAATAGCCGCTTACATAATTGTTCAACGCCCAGAACCAACTAATTTATGGCCGTTGTGCGCGTTGATGATATTTATAATGGTTACTTTAATTGCGCAAAGTGCACAACAAGCACAGCCAGAGCCAGCTGTTCGCTTTGAGCATCTAAGGTATTTTATGAACAATTGTTTAACGCGCACAACCAGCAGAATTTACTCGTTGTGCGCGTTAAGCTGATGTTTCATCGATGACAAATTTTCTCAACACGACCACGGGAATATATTTAATCATACTTATTCTGAATCCCAATCAAGCCTACATGCAAGCTTTTAGATTTAAGTCTTATTATACTTGTTCAATCTGGAAACATTGTAGATTAAACCGGATACTTATTCACTCTGACTCAGAAACTACATGCAAACTTTAAAATTAAATCTGATACTTATTCAAGCTGAAGGCATATTCAATCGAATTCAACTATATTGATGTACATACTGATACAGACCCAAACTGATTCATTAGCCTATGCTCTTACAAACTGATACATATGATTGTCTACGTAGATGTTTGCAATGAAGGGCTCGCTGTAGGATAACGGACTTATACTCATCAATTTGAATGGTCAATTTCACTATAAATTGACCGTGAACGCCCTCAAAAATTTCGCTTTGTGTTTGACATTACCCCCAAAAATTACTCACACCGCAACATCTGTATATACTGTATATTCACGAGCTCAACAACTGTAGACTCACGGGTTCTTTCCATTACTCACAGTAAATCAACTGTAGTCTCATCCTCATCCATGGGCAGTCCAAATCGTCTATAATAAATGGCGTCTCATTCTAAAATGTTGGTAACTGCTAATTTGATTGCAGCATTCAAAACCTCTCAATAAATACGCAGTTAAAGCCTTGCTTTAATACGCAGCATTCAAAGCCTATTTTAATACTCGTTTAATATTTGACCGTTTGAATTCATAACAGCTATTTTTTGAATTCTATTTATATCCCACTGCTTTCCTCAAGAAAATACACGGAAAAATTGCTTCCTCCAAAAATTCTTCTGTGCTTCATCCCGTTCTCCTGGGTAGCTATACTGTGCAAAATCCAAAGTCTCTGGCCAAGTGTGGACGCGGCCAGGGGCTGCTGTGTTAACCTTTGGGAGCAACCGGCAACAGCGATTACCACCGAGGTCGCGCCTCAGCGGTTTCAATTACATCTGCCAAGTATTCTTCTTCTCGGATCTTCCTCGTATAGCCACGGTATTCTACATATTTTTCTTACAATATATTTGTTTCTCAGTTTAACCGGACAAATTCTAACCATTGCTTCGTTCTGCTTGATGTAGAAATATACCATGGTAAATGGAAGATAAAATTGAAAGTTACTCCTGCTATTTCAATGTGGAGTCGTGGACCATTTCCTTCATGATGTAGATGCATGTAAAGAGAATGGGATGGCGGTAGAAGATGACTCCAATGAAATCAGTCTAACTTCGCAACCAAAATGCACCTTCAAATCTTCCCAGAAGATCTCAGCGGTCAGCGTAGTAGCATTTGCAACCAAAATGCACCTTCAAATCTTCCCAGAAGATCTCAGCGGTCAGCGGACCTTCTAGGATACATGAGCATTTTCTTCCTTTCTTGGGTGTGAAAGTAGGGATTTTCGAGGTATTCCATTTGGTAAGTATATACTTTTAAATACACTATAGGTGTAATTCTTATTCAATTGGGTGGAAAATGATGTAGAAATTTGGTGATTTTACATGCATGCAGATACGGTTGAGATTGCTCGAGAAGGTACAAAAATCCAAGGTACTATTTATGTCGTAAAAAAATCCAGCGTTAGTGGAGGTTAACAGTCATTGAGGGCAGCTGGGCAGGCACAACCATCAAGCTGCTAATTATGTCGAGGGCCATTCCGATGAAGGCAGTTGCAGGGAATGGAGATGGAATCATTGAGAGATTTGGCAAATAGCACGCTGAGGCCGGCTGAAATTTTGACAGTCCTGTAGGAGAATCCTACCTTCCATGCAAATAAATTTATAATGCACGTCACCGTGTAAAAAGGGACAACAAGAATGTTGTCGCTTTGCATGTAAAACTTCCGATAGGATTCCTGCTGCCCTTCATCGGAATGGCCCTCGACATATTTAGCAGCTTGATGGTTGTGCCTGCCCTCAACGACTGTTAACCTTCACTCCTCACCGCCAACGCCGACGCCCACCATTACCACGCAATGAGAACAGACATTGACACTTCTTGGTTTTAACTGGCCTGTCGGTCGTTTTTTCCTTTCGGTGTCACCTGTAAACCCCGCTTCTTTCACATGCAAAGTAAACAACTAGGCGTTTTAACCCAATCGCACGACGGGGGTAAGTTTGCCCGTCGTGCGCGCGGATGGAAATTGCTTTACAGTTTGCGTTTTCCCCCTCGCGCACGACGGGGGTAATTTGGCCCGTCGTGCGCACGGCTGTAAATATCTCCACACTTGTGCGTTTGCCCGCACACGACGCGCACGACGGGGGTTATTTTGCCCGTCGTGCACGCGGATGTGAATTTCTTCACACTAGGCGTTTTAACCCACGCGCACGACGGGGGTAAGTTTGCCCGTCGTGCGCGCGGATGGAAATTGCTTTACAGATTACGTTTTCCCCCTCGCGCACGACGGGGGTCATTTGGCCCGTCGTGCGCATGGCTGTAGATTGCTCCTCACTTGTGCGTTTGCCCGCACAGGACGCGCACGACGGGGGTAATTTTGCCCGTCGTGCGCGCGGATGTGAATTTCTTCACACTAGGCGTTTAACCCACGCGCACGACGGGGGTAAGTTTGCCCGTCGTACGCGCGGATGAAAATTGCTTTACAGATTGCGTTTTCCCCCTCGCGCACGACGGGGGTAATTTGGCCTGTCGTGCGCACGGCTGTAAATTAATATACTCACCTGTGCGTTTGCCCGCACACGACGCGCACGACGGTGGTAATTTTGCCCGTCGTGCGCGCGGATGGAAATTGCCCGACACTTGTGCGTTTTAAGCCCCGCGGACGACGCGCACGACGAGGGTTATTTTGCCCGTCGTGCGCGCGGATGGAAAGTGCTGCACACTTGTGCGTTTTAACTCCCGCTGACGACGGGGTTAATTTTGTCCGTCGTGCGCGCGGATGGAAATTGCTTTACAGATTGCGTTTTCCCCCTCGCGCACGACGGCGGTAATTTGGCCCGTCGTGCGCACGGATGTAAATTGTTCCACACTTGTGCGTTTGCCCGCACACGACGCGCACAACAGGGGTTATTTTGCCCGTCGTGCGCGCGGATGGAAATTGCTGCACACTTGTGCGTTTTAACCCCCGCGGACGACGGGGTTAATTTTGTCCGTCGTGCGCTCGGATGGAAATTGCTCCACACTAGGCGTTTTAACCCACGCGCACGACGGGGGTAAGTTTGCCCGTCGTGCGCGCGGATGGAAATTGCTTTACAGATTGCGTTTTCCCCCTCGCGCATGACGGGGGTCATTTGGCCCGTCGTGCGCACGGCTGTAAATTGCTCCACACTTGTGCGTTTGCCCGCACACGACACGCACGACGGGGGTTATTTTGCCCGTCGTGCTCGCGGATGGAAATTGCCCGACACTTGTGCGTTTTAAGCCCCGCGGACGACGCGCACGACGGGGGTAATTTTGCCCGTCGTGCGCTCGGATGGAAATTGCTCCACACTAGGCGTTTTAACCCACGCGCACGACGGGGGTAAGTTTGCCCGTCGTGCGCGCGGATGGAAATTGCTTTACAGATTGCGTTTTCCCCCTCGCGCACGACGGGGGTAATTTGGCCCGTCGTGCGCACGGCTGTAAATTGCTCCACACTTGTACGTTTGCCCGCACACGACGCGCACGACGGGGGTAATTTTGCCCGTCGTGCGCGCGGATGGAAATTGCTCGACACTTGTGCGTTTTAACCCCCGCGGACGACGCGCACGACGGGGGTTATTTTTCCTGTCATGCGCGCGGATGGAAATTGCTGCACACTTGTGCGTTTTAACCCCCGCGGACGACGGGGTTAATTTTGTCCGCCGTGCGCTCGAATGGAAATTGCTCCACACTAGGCGTTTTAACCCACGCGCACGATGGGGGTAAGTTTGCCAGTCGTGCGCGCGGATGGAAATTGCTTTACAGATTGCGTTTTCCCCCTCGCGCACGACGGGTGTAATTTGGCCCGTCGTGCGCACGGCTGTAAATTGCTCCTCACTTGTGCGTTTGCCCGCACAGGACGCCCACGACGGGGGTAATTTTGCCCGTCGTGCGCGCGGATGTGAATTTCTTCACACTATGCGTTTTAACCCACGGGCACGACGGGGGGTAAGTTTGCCCGTCGTGCGCGCGGATGGGAATTGCTTTACATATTGCGTTTTCCCCCTCGCGCACGACGGGGGTAATTTGGCCCGTCGTGCGCACGGCTGTAAATTAATATCCACTTGTGCGTTTGCCGGCACACGACACGCACGACGGGGGTAATTTTGCCCGTCGTGCCCGCGGATGGAAATTGCTCGACACTTGTGCGTTTTAACCCCCGCGGACGACGCGCACGACGGGGGTTATTTTGCCCGTCGTGCGCGCGGATGGAAATTGCTGCACACTTGTGCGTTTTAACCCCCGCGGACGACGGGGTTAATTTTGTCCGTCGTGCGCTCGGATGGAAATTGCTTTACTGATTACGTTTTCCCCCTCGCGCACGACGGTAATTTGGCCCGTCGTGCGCACGGCTGTAAATTGCTCCACACTTGTGCGTTTGCCCGCACACGACGCGCACGACGGGGGTAAGTTTGCCCGTCGTGCGCACGGATGGAAATTGCTGCACACTTGTGCGTTTTAACCCCCGCGGACGACGGGGTTAATTTTGTCCGCCTTGCGCTCGCATGGAAATTGCTCTACACTAGGCGTTTTAACCCCCGCGCACGACGGGGGTAAGTTTGCCCATCGTGCGCGCGGATGGACATTGCTTTACAGATTGCGTTTTCCCCCTCGCACACGACGGGGGTAATTTGGCCCGTCGTGCGCACGGCTGTAAATTGCTCCACACTTGTGCGTTTGCCCGCACACGACGCGCACGACGGGGGTAATTTTGCCCGTCGTGCGCGCGGATGGAAATTGCTCGACACTTGTGCGTTTTAACCCCCGCGGACGACGCGCACGACGGGGGTTATTTTTCCTGTCGTGCGCGCGGATGGAAATTGCTGCACACTTGTGCGTTTTAACCCCCGCGGACGACGGGGTTAATTTTGTCTGCCGTGCGCTCGGATGGAAATTGCTCCACACTAGGCGTTTTAACCCACGCGCACGACGGGGGTAAGTTTGCCCGTCGTGCGCGCGGATGGAAATTGCTTTACAGATTGTGTTTTCCCCCTCGCGCACGACGGGGGTAATTTGGCCCGTCGTGCGCACGGCTGTAAATTGCTCCTCACTTGTGCGTTTGCCCGCACAGGACGCACACGACGGGGGTAATTTTGCCCGTCGTGCGCGCGGATGTGAATTTCTTCACACTAGGCGTTTTAACCCACGGGCACGACGGGGGGTAAGTTTGCCCGTCGTGCGCGCGGATGGGAATTGCTTTACATATTGCGTTTTCCCCCTCGCGCACGACGGGGGTAATTTGGCCCGTCGTGCGCACGGCTGTAAATTAATATCCACTTGTGCATTTGCCGGCACACGACACGCACGACGGGGGTAATTTTGCCCGTCGTGCCCGCGGATGGAAATTGCTCGACACTTGTGTGTTTTAACCCCCGCAGACGACGCGCACGACGGAGGTTATTTTGCCCGTCGTGCGCGCGGATGGAAATTGCTGCACACTTGTGCGTTTTAACCCCCGCGGATGACGGGGTTAATTTTGTCCGTCGTGCGCTCGGATGGAAATTGCTTTACTGATTGCGTTTCCCCCTCGCGCACGACGGGGGTAATTTGGCCCGTCGTGCGCACGGCTGTAAATTGCTCCACACTTGTACATTTGCCCGCACACGACGCGCACGACGGGGGTAATTTTGCCCGTCGTGCGCGCGGATGGAAATTGCTCGACACTTGTGCGTTTTAACCCCCGCGGACGACGCGCACGACGGGGGTTATTTTTCCTGTCATGCGCGCGGATGGAAATTGCTGCACACTTGTGCGTTTTAACCCCCGCGGACGACGGGGTTAATTTTGTCCGCCGTGCGCTCGAATGGAAATTGCTCCACACTAGGCGTTTTAACCCACGCGCACGATGGGGGTAAGTTTGCCAGTCGTGCGCGCGGATGGAAATTGCTTTACAGATTGCGTTTTCCCCCTCGCGCACGACGGGTGTAATTTGGCCCGTCGTGCGCACGGCTGTAAATTGCTCCTCACTTGTGCGTTTGCCCGCACAGGACGCGCACGACGGGGGTAATTTTGCCCGTCGTGCGCGCGGATGTGAATTTCTTCACACTAGGCGTTTTAACCCACGGGCACGACGGGGGGTAAGTTTGCCCGTCGTGCGCGCGGATGGGAATTGCTTTACATATTGCGTTTTCCCCCTCGCGCACGACGGGGGTAATTTGGCCCGTCGTGCGCACGGCTGTAAATTAATATCCACTTGTGCGTTTGCCGGCACACGACACGCACGACGGGGGTAATTTTGCCCGTCGTGCCCGCGGATGGAAATTGCTCGACACTTGTGCGTTTTAACCCCCGCGGACGACGTGCACGACGGGGGTTATTTTGCCCGTCGTGCGCGCGGATGGAAATTGCTGCACACTTGTGCGTTTTAACCCCCGCGGACGACGGGGTTAATTTTGTCCATCGTGCGCTCGGATGGAAATTGCTTTACTGATTACGTTTTCCCCCTCGCGCACGACGGTAATTTGGCCCGTCGTGCGCACGGCTGTAAATTGCTCCACACTTGTGCGTTTGCCCGCACA
The DNA here is from genome assembly GCA_030789695.1 of Scilla litardierei. Taxonomy (NCBI): domain Eukaryota; kingdom Viridiplantae; phylum Streptophyta; class Magnoliopsida; order Asparagales; family Asparagaceae; genus Scilla; species Scilla litardierei. Next base: position 26,629,965 of record CM061140.1, on the reverse strand, counting down.
CGACGCGCACAACGGGGGTAAGTTTGCCCGTCGCGCGCACGGATGGAAATTGCTGCACACTTGTGCGTTTTAACCCCCGCGGACGACGGGGTTAATTTTGTCCGCCTTGCGCTCGCATGGAAATTGCTCTACACTAGGCGTTTTAACCCACGCGCACGACGGGGGTAAGTTTGCCCATCGTGCGCGCGGATGGACATTGCTTTACAGATTGCGTTTTCCCCCTCGCGCACGACGGGGGTAATTTGGCCCGTCGTGCGCACGGCTGTAAATTGCTCCACACTTGTGCGTTTGCCCGCACACGACGCGCACGACGGGGGTAATTTTGCCCGTCGTGCTCGCGGATGGAAATTGCTCGACACTTGTGCGTTTTAACCCCCGCGGACGACGCGCACGACGGGGGTTATTTTTCCTGTCGTGCGCGCGGATGGAAATTGCTGCACACTTGTGCGTTTTAACCCCCGCGGACGACGGGGTTAATTTTGTCTGCCGTGCGCTCGGATGGAAATTGCTCCACACTAGGCGTTTTAACCCACGCGCACGACGGGGGTAAGTTTGCCCGTCGTGCTCGCGGATGGAAATTGCTTTACAGATTGTGTTTTCAACCTCGCGCACGACGGGGGTAATTTGGCCCGTCGTGCGCACGGCTGTAAATTGCTCCTCACTTGTGCGTTTGCCCGCACAGGACGCCCACGACGGGGGTAATTTTGCCCGTCGTGCGCGCGGATGTGAATTTCTTCACACTAGGCGTTTTAACCCACGGGCACGACGGGGGGTAAGTTTGCCCGTCGTGCGCGCGGATGGGAATTGCTTTACATATTGCGTTTTCCCCCTCGCGCACGACGGGGGTAATTTGGCCCGTTGTGCGCACGGCTGTAAATTAATATCCACTTGTGCATTTGCCGGCACACGACACGCACGACGGGGGTAATTTTGCCCGTCGTGCCCGCAGATGGAAATTTTTCGACACTTGTGTGTTTTAACCCCCGCAGACGACGCGCACGACGGGGGTTATTTTGCCCGTCGTGCGCGCGGATGGAAATTGCTGCACACTTGTGCGTTTTAACCCCCGCGGACGACGGGGTTAATTTTGTCCGTCGTGCGCTCGGATGGAAATTACTTTACTGATTGCGTTTTCCCCCTCGCGCACGACGGTAATTTGGCCCGTCGTGCGCACGGCTGTAAATTGCTCCACACTTATGTGTTTGCCCGCACACGACGCGCACGACGGGGGTAAGTTTGCCGTCGTGCGCGCGGATGGAAATTACTGAACACTTGTGCGTTTTAACCCCCGCGGACGATGGGGTTAATTTTGTCCGCCTTGCGCTCGCATGGAAATTGCTCTACACTAGGCGTTTTAACCCACGCGCACGACGGGGGTAAGTTTGCCCGTCGTGCGCGCGGATGGACATTGCTTTACAAATTACGTTTTCCCCCTCGCGCATGACGGGGGTAATTTGGCCCGTCGTGCGCACGGCTGTAAATTGCTCCACACTTGTGCGTTTGCCCGCAAACGACGCGCACGACGGGGGTAATTTTTCCCGTCGTGCGCGCAGATGGAAATTGCTCGACACTTGTGCGTTTTAACCCCCGCGGACGACGCGCACGACGGGGGTTATTTTTCCTGTCATGCGCGCGGATGGAAATTGCTGCACACTTGTGCGTTTTAACCCACGCGGACGACGGGGGTAATTTTGTCCGCCGTGCGCTCGGATGGAAATTGCTCCACACTAGGCGTTTTAACCCACGCGCACGACGGGGGTAAGTTTGCCCGTCGTGCGCGCGGATGGAAATTGCTTTACAGATTGCATTTTCCCCCTCGCGCACGACGGGGGTAATTTGGCCCGTCGTGCGCACGGCTGTAAATTGCTCGTCACTTGTGCGTTTGCCCGCACAGGACGTGCACGACGGGGGTAATTTTGCCCGTCGTGCGCGCGGAGGTGAATTTCTTCACACTAGGCGTTTTAACCCACGCGCACGACGGGGGTAAGTTTGCCCGTCGTGCCCGCGGATGGGAATTGCTTTACATATTGCATTTTCCCCCTCGTGCACGACGGGGGTAATTTGGCCCGTCGTGTGCACGGCTGTAAATTAATATCCACTTGTGCGTTTGCCGGCACACGACACGCACGACGGGGGTAATTTTGCCCGTCGTGCCCGCGGATGGAAATTGCTCGACACTTGTGCGTTTTAACCCCCGCGGACGACGCGCACGACGGGGGTTATTTTGCCCGTCGTGCGCGCGAATGGAAATTGCTGCACACTTGTGCGTTTTAACCCCCGCGGACGACGGGGTTAATTTTGTCCGTCGTGCGCTCGGATGGAAATTGCTTTACTGATTGCGTTTTCCACCTCGCGCACGACGGGGGTAATTTGGCCCGCCGTGCGCACGATTGTAAATTGCCCCACACTTGTGCGTTTGCCCGCACACGACGCGCACGACGGGGGTAAGTTTGCCCGTCGTGCGCGCGGATAGAAATTGCTGCACACTTGTGCATTTTAACCCCCGCGGACGACGGGGTTAATTTTGTCCGCCTTGCGCTCGCATGGAAATTGCTCTTCACTAGGCGTTTTAACCCACGCGCACGACGGGGGTAAGTTTGCCCGTCGTGCGCGCGGATGGAAATTGCTTTACAGATTGCGTTTTCCCCCTCGCGCACGACGGGGGTAATTTGGCCCGTCGTGCGTACGGCTGTAAATTGCTCCACACTTGTGCGTTTGCCCGCACACGACGCGCACGACGGGGGTTATTTTGTCCGTCGTGCGCGCGGATGGAAATTGCCCGACACTTGTGCATTCTAAGCCTCGCTGACGACGCGCACGACGGGGGTAATTTTGCCCGTCGTGCGCTCGGATGGAAATTGCTCCACACTAGGCGTTTTAACCCACGCGCACGACGGGGGTAAGTTTGCCCGTCGTGCGCGCGGATGGAAATTGCTTTACAGATTGCGTTTTCCCCCTCGCGCACGACGGGGGTAATTTGGCCCGTCGTGCGCACGGCTGTAAATTGCTCCTCACTTGTGCGTTTGCCCGCACAGGACGCGCACGACGGGGGTAATTTTGCCCGTCGTGCCCGCGGATGTGAATTTCTTCACACTTGGCGTTTTAACCCACGCGCACGACGGGGGGTAAGTTTGCCCGTCGTGCGCACGGATGGGAATTGCTTTACATATTGCGTTTTCCCCCTCGCGCACGACGGGGGTAATTTGGCCCGTCGTGCGCACGGCTGTAAATTAATATCCACTTGTGTGTTTGCCGGCACACAACACGCACGACGGGGGTAATTTTGCCCGTCGTGCCCGCGGATGGAAATTGCTCGACACTTGTGCGTTTTAACCCCCGCGGACGACGCGCACGACGGGGGTTATTTTGCCCGTCGTGCGCGCGGATGGAAATTGCTGCACACTTGTGCGTTTTAACCCCCGCGGACGACGGGGTTAATTTTGTCCGTCGTGCGCTCGGATGGAAATTGCTTTACTGATTGCGTTTTCCCCCTCGCGCACGACGGTAATTTGGCCCGTCGTGCGCACGGCTGTAAATTGCTCCACACTTGTGCGTTTGCCCGCACACGACGCGCACGACGGGGGTAAGTTTGCCCGTCGTGCGCGCGGATGGAAATTGCTGCACACTTGTGCGTTTTAACCCCCGCGGACGACGGGGTTAATTTTGTCCGCCTTGCGCTCGCATGGAAATTGCTCTACACTAGGCGTTTTAACCCACGCGCACGACTGGGTAAGTTTGCCCGTCGTGCGCGCGGATGGACATTGCTTTACAGATTGCGTTTTCCCCCCCGCGCACGACGGGGGTAATTTGGCCCGTCGTGCGCACGGCTGTAAATTGCTCCACACTTGTGTGTTTGCCCGCACACGACGCGTACGACGGGGGTTATTGCTGCACACTTGTGCATTTTAACCCCCGCGGATGACGGGGTTAATTTTGTCCGTCGTGCGCTCGGAAGGAAATTGCTTTACAGATTGCGTTTTCCCCATCGCGCACGACGGGGGTAATTTGGCCCGTCGTGCGCACGGCTGTAAATTGCCCCACACTTGTGCGTTTGCCCGCACACGACGCGCACGACGGGGGTAAGTTTGCCCGTCGTGCGCGCGGATGGAAATTGCTGCACACTTGTGCGTTTTAACCCCCGTGGACGACGGGGTTAATTTTGTCCGCCTTGCGCTCGCATGGAAATTGCTCTACACTAGGCGTTTTAACCCACGCGCACGACGGGGGTAAGTTTGCCCGTCGTGCGCGCGGATGGAAATTGCTTTACAGATTGCGTTTTCCCCCTCGCGCACGACGGGGGTAATTTGGCCCGTCGTGCGCACGGCTGTAAATTGCTCCACACTTGTGCGTTTGCCCGCACACGACGCGCACGACGGGGGTTATTTTGCCCGTCGTGCGCGCGGATGGAAATTGCCCGACACTTGTGCGTTTTAAGCCCCGCGGACGACGCGCACGACGGGGGTAATTTTGCCCGTCGTGCGCTCGGATGGAAATTGCTCCACACTAGGCGTTTTAACCCACGCGCACGACGGGGGTAAGTTTGCCCGTCGTGCGCGCGGATGGAAATTGCTTTACAGATTGCGTTTTCCCCCTCGCGCACGACGGGGGTAATTTGGCCCGTCGTGCGCACGGCTGTAAATTGCTCCTCACTTGTGCGTTTGCCCGCACAGGACGCGCACGACGGGGGTCATTTTGCCCGTCGTGCGCGCGGATGTGAATTTCTTCACACTAGGCGTTTTAACCCACGCGCACGCGGGGGTAAGTTTGCCCGTCGTGCGCGCGGATGGAAATTGCTTTACATATTGCGTTTTCCTCCTCGCGCACGACGGGGGTAATTTGGCCCGTCGTGCGCACGGCTGTAAATTAATATCCACTTGTGCGTTTGCCGGCACACGACGCGCACGACGGGGGTAATTTTGCCCGTCGTGCACGCGGATGGAAATTGCTCGACACTTGTGCGTTTTAACCCCCGCGGACGACGCGCACGACGGGGGTTATTTTGCCCGTCGTGCGCGCGGATGGAAATTGCTGCACACAGTAGGCGTTTTAACCCCCGCGGACGACGGGGTTAATTTTGCCCGTCGTGCGCTCGGATGGAAATTTCTACACACTTGTCGTTTTAACCCCCGCGCACGACGGGGTTAATTTTGTCCGTCGTGCGCTCGGATGGAAATTGCTCCACACTAGGCGTTTTAACCCACGCGCACGACGGGGGTAAGTTTGCCCGTCGTGCACACGGATGGAAATTGCTTTACAGATTGTGTTTTTCCCCTCGCGCACGACGGGTTAATTTGGCCCGGTGTGCGCACGGCTGTAAATTATTCCACACTTGTGCGTTTGCCCTCACAAGACGCGCACGACGGGGGTAATTTTGCCCGTCGTGCGCGCGGATGGAAATTGCTCGACACTTGTGCGTTTTAACCCCCGCGGACGACGCGCACGACGGGGGTTATTTTGCCCGTCGTGCGCGCGGATGGAATTTGCTGCACACTTGTTCGTTTTAACCCCCGCGGACGACGGGGTTAATTATGTCCGTCGTGCGCTCGGATGGAAATTACTCCACACTAGGCGTTTTAACCCACGCGCACGACGGGTTATGTTTGCCCGTCGTGCGCGCGGATGGAAATTGCTTTACAGATTGTGTTTTCCCCCTCGCGCACGACGGGGGTAATTTGGCCCGTCGTGCGCAGGGCTGTAAACTGCTCCACACTTGTGCGTTTGCCCGCACACGACGCGCACGACGGGGGTAATTTTGCCCGTCGTGCGCGCGGATGGAAATTGCTCGACACTGATGCGTTTTAACCCCCGCGGACGACGCGCACGACGGGGTTATTTTGCCCGTCGTGCGCGCGAATGGAAATTGCTTCACACAGTAGGCGTTTTAACCCCGCGCACGACGGGGTTAATTTTGCCCGTCGTGCGCTCGGATGGAAATTGCTGCACACTAGGCGTTTTAACTCACGCGCACGACGGGGGTAAGTTTGCCCGTCGTGCGCGCGGATGTGAATTTCTTCACACTAGGCGTTTTAACCCCCGCGGACGACGGGGTTAATTTTGCCCGTCGTGCGATCGGATGGAAATTTCTGCACACTAGGCGTTTTAACCCACGCGCACGACGTGGGTAATGTTGCCCGTCGTGCGCGCGGATGTGAATTTCTTCACACTAGGCGTTTTAACCCCCGCGAACGACGGGGTTTATTTTGCACGTCGTGCGCACGGATGGAAATTTCTTTACACGTTGCGTTTTCCCCCTCGCGCACGACGGGGGTAATTTTGCCCGTCGTGCGCACGGTTGGTAACTTCTCAACACTTGTGCGTTTTAATCCCATGCCGCGCACGACGCATAGGCTGTAGCGCGTTGTTCGCGGGGAGTAATATACTCCGTTCTGGGTCGACGCGCACAACGGTGCCGTATAGTGTAAACTATTTCTTTGAAAAGTATATAAAGGGCGGGATGGTAATTGCACCAATAGTTCTAAAAAGTTGCTTTCATAGGGGCTATAAGGGCGGGATGGTAATTGCCCCAAAAGTTCCGGGCGCGTAAGGGCCCGTTGGTAATTGCACCAAAAGTTCCTCATGTTCCGCTTTTAACAACAGCCGTGGGATCGGATCGGACGGTCAGGAGGGGTCGAGCGCAGGAATCCCATCTGAGCACGACCTCAGGCGCATTTTACCCATATATATATATATATATATATATATATATATATATATATATATATATATATATATATATATATATGGGGCAAATGTGCCTAAGAACGTGCGCAGGTAGAATTACCTGCGCACGCCCCCTCTGTTCGGGGTTTCTAAATATTTTTTTTGAAATTTTTTTTGCAGTAGCTAGATATACTTGTTATGAAGCTCCTCACAAAATTTCAGGTCAATCCGACACCGTTTGAGCCTCCGTTCATCGATTTCAAAAACGTTGCGCAAAACTGTCCAGAATTTGGACAGTTTTGCGCAACGTTTTTGAAATCGATGAACGGAGGCTCAAACGGTGTCGGATTGACCTGAAATTTTGTGGGGAGCTTCATAACAAGTATATCTAGCTACTGCAAAAAAAAATTCAAAAAAAAATACTTATAAACACCGAACAGAGGGGGCGTGCGCAGGTAATTCTACCTGCGCACGTTCTTAGGTACATTTTTTGCTATATATATATATATATATATATAGCAAAAAATGTACCTAAGAATGACCTCGGGTAGAGATACCTGAGCACACCCCCTCTGTTCGGGGTTTGTGAGTATTTTTTTTTGAAAATTTTTTTTGCAGTAGGTAGATATACTTGTTATGTAGCTCCCCACAAAATTTCAGGTCAATCCGACACCGTTTGATCCTCCGTTCATCGGTTTCAAAAACGTTGCGCAAAACTGTCCAAAATTTGGACAGTTTTGCGCAACGTTTTTGAAATCGATGAACGGAGGCCCAAACGGTGTCGGATTGACCTGAAATTTTGTGGGGAGCTACATAACAAGTATATCTACCTACTGCAAAAAAAAATTTCAAAAAAATATACTCACAAACCCCGAACAGCGGGGGTGTGCTCAGGTATCTCTACCCGAGGTCATTCTTAGGCACATTTCCCTCATATATATATATATATATATATATATATATATATATATATATATATATATATATATATATATATATATATATATATATATATATATGTAACGACCCGCTCTCGGGGCCCGTTACTTATTTGGTTTATTCGCAGGTTCCGCAGTTTACCAGTGAAATCAACATAGTCACAACGCAGAGATGTACCAACAACACTCAAACCAGCTTACAGACATTATTACAGTCCAAATTAAAGTACAACAACAACCAACACTCTCTCACACCAATACATGAAAGGAAATGCAAAAAAAGGAAATACATAGTACAATACACACTCCGACAGAAAAGTAACTAAAACTCCGCGGCCTCCGGGTCGTACGCAGGCTCCTCATACTCAGGAGCAATCTCCTCAATCAGATCTTCGTCTGCCGGTGCCACAAGTGGAACCGAAGGTAAGTCACAAAGATTCTAAACAAAGAAAAGAAGTACTGTACAAGTATGACAAGCAGAAGTAAAGTAAAGTACGGTGTAGTGTCTGTACAAGTGCAGAAAGTAAAGTGCATGACTGTAAAGAAGTAACTGTGCAAGCTCTGCTAAAATTACGTGACTCAAGTCGGAGAGTACAATATGTGACCGTTCAGTTTGTCTCTTGCCTGGGTGCTACCCAGACGAATGCCGGTACCCAGGCAGCAGTATGGTTTGCCGAAACGCAGGCAGCAGGACAGGGCGCCGAAACACAGGCGACAGGACAGGTAGACCAAACTCTAGTCACTCCCGTACTCTCGCAAACTATGAGTTACCCCAAAACCCGGTGTTGTGTCAAGTACACGTTCTTTACATGAACGTTCCACGGGATGTTCCAAGTCAAGTCCAACACAAGAAAGTGGCGTATGTTTCCGTGCTTCGAGCACGTAGTAGTGCGGTGCTACAAGTTCGTACGAGCACAGTGGCTAGATTTTTAAGGTTAGAACCTATCGTGACTTACACTTATCGGGATTGTCGTAGTAAGGCGAGGTTGGAGCTAGGGTGCTCGTGTGCGAGAATCAGTACCTGCAGACATCAGAAAACATTGGTTAACTATATACTATTTTCTATTTTTATTTACTAATTAGGGTTATGCCTAATTTAAATTCAACATGGGTTAATGTAGAGAATATGCTAGAGTTAGTAGTCTTTCTGGTAATTTTAAGTAGAACTATTTATCACCAAATCAACTAAATACTTAAATAATTTAATTAGGCCAACTTAATGACCATTTGATAATCAATGTAATCTCAATAATTACTGTAATCTCAAGTTCACTACACCTAGTAATGAATCACAACTAATCACCTGAATGTGAAATTAGCATGTACTTTATATCAATCCTAACTAATATAAGTTTACTATTATAACTATTATTATAAAACAATAACCCTCAAAATATCTTCCCCTTTTTTCCCCTGTCACCTTCCTTCTTTCTTTTGTTTCTGTTCTTTTCTTTCTCCATTTTCTTTTGCAGATGAGGCAAGGGGGCACGACAAGGGGCTTAGGAGCGGCGCACGGCGGCGCAGGGGGCTCGGGCGGCGGGGCGGCCTCTAGGGGGGTGACGGATCTAGGGCAGGGCGACGGCCAGGCGACGGGAGGCGGATGGGGGCGGCGGATCCGACGGTGGCAGCGGATCGGAGATCGGAGCGGCGGCGACGACGTCCCCGGGGTGCGACGAGGTGGATCCGAGGCAGCGGCAGCTCCGACGGCTCGAGGGCGGTGCGTGATTGGCTTCTCGACGGCGGTGAGGCGATTCGACTTCCGGCGGAGGCCTTGGGAGGAGGGGCGATGAGCTAGGCGATGGGGGACATCGGAGAAGTCGGCAGTGAGCGGAGAAAGCACCGGAGCAGGCTGTGTGTGCTTGGCTTGCTTCGTTGACGCTCGTTGGAGGGGCTGTGAAATGTGGATTATTTACATGCCAAAATTTTAACATTTTTTTGAATGCCTCCACCTGTGGATGGGAAATAAAACGTAAATCATGAAGTTTAACATTTTTTTTTGAATGCATCCACTTGTGGATTGGAAATAAAACGTGAATCATGAAGTTTTGAGGTTTATCTTGTATTATACCAATCCAACATGATATGAAGCGTGGGCCATGTAAATTGTTGAACACAGAGTGTGGTGTTCTCCAGAGTTTGGGGCTTGAGAGGCCGACTGTGCCCGACGGTTGCACATGCTCAGTGGCGTAACCAGGAATTTTTTTTGCACTGGGCGAAACTAAAGATGATACAAAGAATAATATTTAAATATACTGCTGACTTCACACACTTCATCTCAAACAAAGATCCACATGTTGCAATTTCAGTAAAAATGGAAGTTTATCACATCTAAGAATGTACTTTTAGATAATTATGTAACTAATCAAAAATAATTATCATACTTATTTTGGATATTGCTTTGGAAATTTTCTAGTGAAATAATTAGCAGTCATGCGCCAAACTAAAAATGATAATATTAACCAATGTCAATATTAAGAAATGAAATCGAAAAAGTTTATAAAATTATACTATTAACCAATGGTAATATTACGCCCCTGCTCAAAAAATTGCTTAACCAACTCGGAATGTTTTGTAATGAAGTTTATACAAGAGGTTCTTTAAGCAAAACTTAGTTTAGAAATTAATGACAGAAGAAAAAATTTAAAAAATCAATTAACGTAGCATACTTATTTTGTATATTGCTTTGAAATTCTTTTTACAAAAATAATTAGTATACTAATGAGGCCACACTAAAAATGATAATATTAACCAATGACAATCTTAAGAAATTAAAATGAAAAAGTTTATAACTTTGTACTATTAACCAATGGTAATATTACACCCCAGCTAGAAAAATTGCTTAACCAACTTGAAATATTTTGTAAAGGAGTTTATACAAAAGATTCTTTAAGCAAAACTTAATTTAGGATATTTTGACTCAAGGAAAAAATTTAAAAAACAATAAAATTTGAAAACGAAATCAAATGATGGCCATTGGCAGGAATTGAACCTGCAACTTCTAAAGCAGATAAGGTAATTACGCTGAAGTCTGAAACCAACTGAGAAAGTAAGCCTCTTGGATACTGCATATACAAAGTCTTAATTTATTCTTGCCCTGGGCAGCTGCCCAGGGCAGTCCTACTCTAGTTACGCCCCTGCACATGCTTGTCGGAGGAAGGAGGTGGGAGGCGGAGTGGGGGTGCTCAGCTCGGGGTAGGCGATTGCTTGGTCGGGCTTCGGTCGAAAAGGAGGGCGTTCTGGACTCGTCTTTGTGGCGAAGGAGATGACGTATGGAGCCGAGAGGGGGTGGTCGGAGCTCGCCCATGGAGGAGGAGAAGGAGCTAGGTGATGCTGTGTTGGGTTATGTTTTTCCAGCGAAGAACGGAGAGTGAGGGGCTTTAAATAATAATGATAATTAGTAATTTAATGGGGGGTATTAAATGATGTTAGGTGATTAGCTTGACTAACCGTGGAAAAAAAACGCATCCATGTATCACGTTTTGAGGCTTCCGACAGGAGTAGGTAAGTAATTAATTAGCGTAGGTAATTAGTAATTAAACAGTGTTAATTTGTATAACCGTAAATATTTGTAAAAAAATTAGTTAAATATACGAAATTACGATTTTGCCCTTACTAGTAAACGTGTCCGAAAAATTACGAAAACATACCCACGGGATCGTATCATCACGAGGATGGCGAATACGAAGTCCGTTTTAGGGTTTGGGCTACGGGGATACTAGTTTTTTGGCCAAATCGTTTAGAAAGCGGGTTTGCGGGTTCTCTATTGAAATGATATCAGAAAATTACGAAATTAATGTGGAGAGCCCTAAATGATCATAGGAGGCTACTGTAGAAGTTTGAAGACATTTTGAAAATGTTTGGATAGAAAATAAATTCGTCGAATCAAAACGGTAATTTTGGGAGATGAATTTTAACAGAAATGTTTTGGGCATTTGAGGAAATCTGAAATTGCTGAAATACAATATGATAAGTCTAGTGCTCTAAAATATTTTTATAAGAATTTTTGAAATCAGTTTAAAACTCCTGATCAACCATTACAAAATATCTTTTATAATGAAATTACTTCAAATAGTTAGCTTAAAATGTTTTGGAAAAAATACAGGTCGTTACAATATATATATATATATATATATATATATATATATATATATATATATATATATATATATATATATATATATATATATATATATATATATATATATATATATATATATGAGAATAATGGCTATCATACGCCATATGAGATATGCTCTCATATGCCCTCTCACATAAAACAACCAAGTACAACCAAGTACAAGCCCATGTGGGCTTGTACTTGATCGCTTTATGTGAGAGGGCATATGAGAGCCTATCTCATATGGCGTATGATACCCATTAATCCATATATATATATATATATATATATATATATATATATATATATATATATATATATATATATATATATATATATATGCAAAAAATGTACCTAAGAATGACCTCGGGTAGAGATACCTGAGCACACCCCCGCTGTTCGGGGTTTGTGAGTATTTTTTTTGAAATTTTTTTTTTCAGTAGGTAGATATACTTGTTATGTAGCTCCCCACAAAATTTCAGCTCGATCCGACACCGTTTGAGCCTCCGTTCATCGATTTCAAAAACGTTGCGCAAAACTGTCCAAATTCTGGACAGTTTTGCGCAACGTTTTTGAAATCGATGAACGGAGGCTCAAACGGTGTCGGATCAACCTGAAATTTTGTGGGGAGCTACATAACAAGTATATCTAACTACTGCAAAAAATATTTTCAAAAAAAAATACTCACAAACCCCGAACAGCGGGGGTGTGCTCAGGTATCTCTACCCGAGGTCATTCTTAGGCATATTTCCCTCTATATATATATATATATATATATATATATATAGAGGGAAATGTGCCTAAGATTGACTTCGGGTAGAGATACCTGAGCACACCCCGGCTCAAACGGTGTTGGATTGACATGAAATTTTGTGGGAGCTACATAACAAGTATATCTACCTACTGTAAAAAAAATTTCAAAAAAAAAAAATACTCACAAACCCCGAACAGCGGGGGTGTGCTCAGGTATCTCTACTCGAGGTCAATCTTATGTACATTTTGTGAGAGAGAGAGAGAGAGAGAGAGAGAGAGAGAGAGAGAGAGAGATATATATATATATATATATATATATATATATATATATATATATATATATATATGGCAATCTTCGGGTGCGAAAAACCTCGTGCGAAAGCCGTGCGAAATCTTTTTTTTATTTTTTTGAAATTTTTTTTTTCAAAACTTCTTTTTTTGATGTTTAATCCATACAATTATATACCCCAGGAAAAATAATGGGTGAACCCGTTGGGCATTAGAGCACACATCCACCCGTTACAAATTTAACGGTCTCAAAACGTGCGAATATATATATATATATATATATATATATATATATATATATATATATATATATATATATCGGGGCAAATTTGCCTGAGAACGTGCTCAGGTAGAATTACCTGCGCACGCCCCCTCTGTTCGGGGTTTCTAAATATTTTTTTTTGAAATTTTTTTTTGCAGTAGCTAGATATACTTGTTATGAAGCTCCCCACAAAATTTCAGGTCAATCCGACACCGTTTGAGCCTCCGTTCATCGATTTCAAAAACGTTGCGCAAAACTGTCCAGATTCTGGACAGTTTTGCGCAACGTTTTTGAAATCGATGAACGGAGGCTCAAACGGTGTCGGATTGACCTGAAATTTTGTTGGGAGCTTCATAACAAGTATATCTAGCTACTGAAAAAAAAAAATTCAAAAAAAATACTTACAAACACCGAACAGAGGGGGCGTGCGCAGGTAATTCTACCTGCGCACGTTCTTAGGTACATTTTTTGCATATATATATATAGCGATCTTCCGTTGCGAAAAAACCCGTGCGAAAGCCGTGCGAAAACATTTTTTTTATTTTTTTGAATTTTTTTTTCAAAATTTTTTTTTGATGTTTAATCCATACAAATATATACCCCAGGGAAAATAATGGGTGAACCCGTTGGGCATTAGAGCAACCATCCACCCGTTACAAATTTAACGGTCTCAAAACGTGCGAATTTGTTGAAATGCCTTGATCGAAGACCAAATGACATTATTTCTCAACCATTATTTTTTGAGGGCGGTATAACAACATATAATGAGGGTGGAAAAAAGAATTTTTGAAAAAAAATTTCAAAAAAAACTAAAAACATTTTCGCACGGTGCGAAATGTTCTCATTTGAAATTTTTCATATATATATATATACTATGCATGAAAATATCTTCAAATGATCATTGTTTACTAGCATCCACAAATAACATATTATAATGGCATAAACGTTTTGGACATACTAACTTTAAGCATTTAGCATGTATTTCAAAACAAAAGTTAGTTTCTGGAATGCCTAATATATCTTTCACTCATACACAATTTTGTGATGCATGCCAACGAGGTAAGATGCATAAATCTTCATTTAAATTGAAAGATGCTATTTCTACTAAAAGTCCACTTGAACTTTTACATTTAGATTTATTTGGTCCTTCTAGAATAGCTTCTTTAAATGGCAATAAATATGTATTTGTAATTGTTGATGATTATTCAAGATATACTTGGGTATTATTTTTAAAACATAAAACTGATGCATTTGAATAATTTACAATATTTTATAAAAGAATTCAAAATTTAAAGTCTTCATCCATTATTACTATTCGCAGTGATCATGAAGGAGAATTTGAAATGAATTATTTATGAAATTTTGTAATAAACATGGTATAACACATAACTTCTCTTTTCCTCGAGCCGCACCACAAAATGGTGTAATTGAAAGGAAAAATAGAACATTACAAGAATGTGCTAGAACCATGTTATGTGATAGTTCTTTACCAAAATATTTTTGGGCAGAAGCCGTTGCTACTACATGTTATGTTTTAAATAGAATTTTGGTTAGACCACAAATGAATAAAACTTGCTTTGAATTGTTTTATGATCGAATACCTTCCGTATCTTATTTTAAACTATTTGGTTGTAAATGTTTTATTCTTAACACTAAGGATTCACTAGATAAGTTTGATTTTAAATCAGACGAAGGTATTTTTATAGGATATTCTACACGTAGTAAAGCATATAGGATTTATAATAAAAGAACTTTATGCATTGAAGAATCTCTTCATTTAAATTTCAATGAGAATTCTACACCTATCACAAATTTAGATGAAGAAGATTCTATATCTATCGATAGCTCTTTAGTAAACACTAAGTTAGATGACAATGATTCTACTAATTCCATTCCTGAAATTATTCCCGAAAATATAAGTCTTCCTAAAGCATTTGTTGAAATTCCTAATCATCCACATGATTTAGTTATTAGAGATATTTCTGATAGAGTAAGAACTAGATCTCAAATAGAACAAATGACTAATTGTGCATTTATATCATCCATTGAACCAAAGAATGTTATTAAAGCATGTAAAGATAGTTCATGGATTATAGCAATGCAGGAAGAACTTAATCAATTCAAAAGGAATAATGTATGTGCATTAGTACCTAGACCTTCAGATCATCCTATTATTGGTACTAAGTGGGTATTTAAAAATAAATTGGATGAATCTGGACAAGTAATTAGAAATAATGCTAGATTAGTTGCACAAGGTTATAATCAAGAAGAAGGCATAGATTATGATGAAACCTATACTCCTGAAGCAAGATTAGAATCTATTAGAATGCTTTTAGCATATGCATGTTACAAGGATTTTAAGTTATATATCAAATGGATGTTAAAAGCACATTTTTAAATGGTATTATAAAGAAAAAAGTCTATGTAGAACAACCACCAGAATTTAAACATGAAAGTTTGGATAATCATGTTTTCAAGTTAAAGAAAGCATTATATGGATTAAAACAAGCACCTCGTGCTTGATATGAAAGATTGAAGAAATTTCTATTAAAATCTGGTTATTCTATTGAAAAGATAGATTCTACTTTATTTACGAAACATATAGATTCTGATGTTATCATTATACAAATATATGTTGATGACATAATTTTTGGTTCTACTAATGATTCTCTTTGTCAAGAATTTTCTAAGAAAATGCAGAATGAATTTGAGATGAGTTACATGTGTGAATTAACCTATTTCCTTGGACTTCAAATCAAACAAATGAAGGAAGGTATATTTATACATCAAAGTAAGTATACAAAGGAACTCATCAAAAGGGTTGGATTTCCAATGGGTACTTCATCAAATCTTGACAATGATCCAAATGGTAAGAGTGTTGATCAAATATTATATCGAGATATGATTGGATCATTACTTTATCTTGCTGCAAGTAGACCAGATATTATGTTTTCTGTTTGTATATGTGCTAGATATCAGTCTGATCCTAAATTATCACATTTGACTGCTGTCAAAAGGATAATTAGGTATATCAAACATACATCTGATTTTGGTTTATATTATCTAAAATCAAATTTGCCACGACCCGCTTCCCTAAAATGGAGGTGAGGCGTGAGAAGTCCGCTCGACTTGGAGCTGTGAGGCTCCAGTCTGTAAAGCGTCTGGAATAACCAAGTATAGGTCCTTGCAAATGCGAAGCAGAACAACAATAATAATAAAGAAAAGAGACAGATAAAATAATTATTCAAATCTCAGAATGTCCACAATAAATTCCAACATCACAGAAAAGCCACCAGGCTAAAAAGAAGAGTCTAAAAGGCCCAAGCATAGCCAACAGAAATAATCAAACGTACAAAAGGAAAGGTGCTACGCACCGAAAAACTAACGACAACTAAGCAGAAAGCAACGACGAAGGAAGTCTATATGACTGGTCGCCGGTGTCCTCGTACTCCACGTCAACGGTGGACCCAGGCTCAAAGTCAACAAATGGCTCGTTCTCAGCAACGGGCTCTGGCTCAGCAACTAACATGCGACACCCAAAAGAGAAGAGGGTGCATGTCAGCAAGTCTACAAGAGACTTGTGCAAGGAAACTAAAAGGAAAGTAAGGCAACCTAGCAGTTCTTAGATATGCGATGACATGACATTTTAAAGTATGGATGCAACAATTAAGTAGGTGCAACAATTAAGTAGGTGCAACAAGTATGACATGGCAACAAGTTATACATGGCAAGGGAAATCATTCACATGGATTTTTTTTCAAGTCAAGTAAACACGTCGTGCACAGAGATTACGCCTTTTGGCTGGCGTGGCTGTACGGACCAACTCCTACGCTCAAGTGATCGCTTATCCATACCCCTCCACGTGTATCGGGCATTGGCTTTTGACCAACACATGTAGCCCGCTTCTGGATCACGAGCCAGGAAGTATATTTGGCATAGGGTTGTGCCTGCAACGCAGGTGCCTAGCCTGAACAAGGAAGTACAAGTAGCGTGTGCTACGAAAACAAACATTCAAGCATGGAATGATGCATGGCATGGCAAGATTACAAGTAATGTGCGTACAGATAAGGAATTTAAACATCACAGGCATGGCAGAGCGAAAGTAAAGTGCGTACAGATATGAAATTTAAACGTGGCAGGCGAAATGAATGAATGAATGACATGGCAGGGTGTAAGATCTAGCTTCGTTGTCAAGCTAGATCTTAAAATTGCGTCTAGGCGAGTATCATTTCGTCGCCTAGTCTCTTTTACGCTAAAAACGGGGAATGGCCTAAAACATGGCCTAAACATAAGTTGGCAAGTTTCACTTGCCTGCAATCAGTCGTTCTGAAAATATCGTCCAACCAGTCCAGTCTACCTATGTGCTCGGATCCACCAGCCCTTACACGACGCGAGAGCTACACTGACGTCGGGTAGCGACGTCAGGGTTGGATTCCGGTAGCGTATAAGGTAACGACGTCGGCTCGAGAACGGTAACGGGTCGTGAAGAACACGTATCATATCTGCGTCATCAAGTTGACATCTCTTACTCAGTCTATCACGTCTTACATATATATATATATATATATAAACTGTCCCTATATATAAGTTATATGGAAATGATTTATTGCTAATTATAGTATTTAATGACTATATTCATACTAACATGTTACATACGTAAATTTTACATTATCAGTTGAAAGCCTAAGACGTAATTCTATAATTGTTAATATGCTAAGCGCATGGATAAAACAGCAACAAGTTGATAATAAAGCATGGTCCCATTAATTATAACACAGCAACCCAACATACTGAGCCCCAAATTAACAAACTAACTTATTATTAATAAAGCATATATGTTACTCAAAACTAATATTAACTAACTTTATAATATGCTGCTGTTATAGTGGAAGTCTACTCCTCTAATATATAGACTGACAGTACAAGCCTGCACATCAATGTTTCACTAAGGTACCCATAGGATGATTCATGCTAATATAAAGACAAGGATGTGAACTTACAAACTCTCATACCCTGCTGCAGTGCTTGTGCTTGCAGAGAGGGGAGCTCGGTCACGAGAGGGAATGGCCGGCGGCGTAGCCCACGGCTCGGGGCGACACAGGGCAGCTGGTGGGGAGGCGTACGGCTCGAACGAAAGGCTGAGGATCTCTGCCTTGGCTGCTCAGAGAAAAGCGGGGTCTGTTGGATATGGAAGACGTTTGTACACCCTTGTGGGGGATGTACGAGGGAATACGGACCTCGAACGTCGCGTACACGAAGTCGTGTGCAAAGGGAATCTGTTCCCTTGCGGAGAGGATCTCTGGATGAGTGGAAAAGTCGCATTATATATGCATAAGTGCATGCGACATATGTCTAATAAAGGGGGAATATCTTAAGCTTATGTTGTACCATGCATATGGTACAACTTAAGCTTATAATGTGCCATGTATGATGGTACGCTTTAGTTAAATTGTTCCAAAGGAACAATTTACCCTAAAATAACTACCTTGGGGGCTATAAATAAGACCCAAGGGTTAGCCATTTCCTTACACTTTTGCATGGCATTCTTGCATGCATTTTCATTCTAGCGAAGCTCTGCCGAAATACTTCCTCTCTCTTTATCCAAGTTCTTAATCTAAAGTAGAGATTTAGATTGTGGATTTAGTAGCCTTACTCCGTTCGTGAGAAGACTAGATCCGTCGTGGCGAATCCGAAGGCAAAGTTCCGAGACTACCGTTCCGCATACGCAAGCGTAAGTCTCAACTTTATTTATCGATCCTAACTCTGTTTTGACAGGATCCTTCATTGGTATCAGAGCCATACGGGTTCGCCCCGGTCAAACCGCCGTCCCATCGAAACTATGAACGAGTCGTTGTCTTTTTCACGAATGGGTATCCTACCATTACGAATATGGTAGGAACGCTTCGTGACGGAGAGAACGCAGCGGTTGTTCTTTTCACGTTAGGGTCTCCTATCATTACGGATATGGTAGGAACTCTCCGTGACGGGAAGAACCGACCGTTCATGTAGTATGTTATTTTTCTTTTTTGGCACACGGCCATTAGAAAATAACCATTTTCTCGACGAACGGGTGCTTCATCGACGAACGGGTGCTTCATCGAGGAAGAAGGTGGTGGTTATTCCCATCGGGGAAGATGAATTTTAGTGCATGTGCACCATGGCCAAATGGGCTATGAAGGCCATGCACCCCCTCCCCATGCAGAGGGGGTTGGCTACGGCCAATAACCACCACGGTCACCCCTTCGACGGGGTGTGCGGCAACCCCATTCAAAGGGGGTGGCCGGCCATGGCCAAAGGGGCCATGGCCGGCCAATACCAAAATGGCCTTGGCCATGACCGGCCATGGCCAAGCCATGACCGGCCATGGCAAAGCCAAGGCCGGCCAAGGCCAGGCCGGCAGTGGCCGGCCAAGGCCAGGCCGGCAATGGCCGGCCTGCCCGGCCCTGGCAGAGGCCAGGGCCGGCTTACCGGCCTGTCGGCCCTGGCCGGCCTTGGCCGGCCAGGGCAGAGGCCCTGGCCGGCCCTTGGCCAAGCCTCGGCCAGGGCAGAGGCCCTGGCCGGGAGAAGTTGCAGACCAAAAATAATTGGTCGACCAATTTGGTCGTTTTGGTCGACCAATCCGACAGAAGGTCTTGGTCGATCGCGAACTTGTCGAATGACCCATACGGGGTGACAAAAGGCCTTGGTCAAACTCGAATGTGCCGATTAGCCCATACGGGGCTAACCACAGTGCCGACTAGCCCATACGGGGCTAACATTTTAATGAAGTTTTTCCTTGTGCTCTACTCCTTGAAGATTAGCCATAGTGCTCTACTTCATGCGAGATTAGCCATGTCATTGTGCTCTACTCTACGGAGATTAGCCAATGTACTTGTGACATTGTGCTCTACTCTACGGAGATTAGCCAATGTATTTCAAATTTTTGACAAAGATGTTTTCAAATAGGTTATGTCCCGTCCTTAAATCGGGATAGCGCAATTTAGAATTCCAAGTCCTACCACGATCCGGTCATGGTCATCTAACCCATGGGTGTGTAGAACAGGTCTCGTGGCTTGGCAATTGTTGCTCTAAAATTCTTTGTGCAAACTCTCACCTATTCCATTTTGAAAGATATGTTTTTCAAAATATTTTTCCGCTGCTGGTACCATACGGGTATCATTTCTGATTTCTTTTTACTTGAGATAAGTAAGAGGGATACTTTGAAAGTTACTTCTAGATGGTAGTTGGGAACGTAGTGAACTTCTCGATTCTAGAGTAACATTTCAACGCATCCAAGGAACTTATCAAGTGTTTAAAGAATCGAAACTATATGCATAGAATTTTGATCGTGTTTTTCATTCTCTTTGCAGTTTTTTGAATCGAATATGTCTACCGCTTCTAAGAACATTGTCGCAGAGCTTAACAAAGGTGAAAAGCTCAACGGCGACAATTATAAACTTTGGTCAATAAAAATCTAATATGTTTTGGAGGAGCAAGATGTGCTTGAAACACTCCAAAACATAATGGAAGAACCTGAGTTGGGCAATACGGCCCAACACAAGAGGGACCGGGAAGCTTATGATACTTGGACTCGAAAGAACAAAATAGCACGTATTACGTTACTGTCCGCAATGGACAATGACATAATGCGTCTATTTCGGGAATTCGACCTAGCCAAAGACATATGGTCTGAGCTAGAAATAAAGTTTGGTGGAACTTCTGTTACCAAACTCCGCTCCTTAAATATTCAATTTGATTCGTACAAGATGCGGCGAGATCATTCTATGAAAAAGCATCTCCGCCACATGGCGAATCTCATATCTGAATTAAAGGATGCGGGTGTTACACTGTTTGACGAACAGCAGATCCAAGCAGTCATTCGTTCACTCCCAGATAGCTGGGATAACATGAAAATGCACCTCACTCATAATGAGTGCATTAAAACTTTAAGCGATGTATCGAAACACCTCGAACTCGAGGAAGAGCGGATTCAAGCCGCAAAACCAAGTGCAGAAATGCACATGGCCGCTAGTTCCTCACATGGAGGAAATAAGCGGAAGAATAAACGCTTAAGGTTTGTGAACGAACGAAAGCAAGAACCGAAAACCTCAAAGAAGACTAAGAACAAAAAGTGGCAAAAGAATGTGCACTCAAAGAAGAAAAACTTGAAGAAGATCAAGTGCTTTAAGTGCAACAAGTACGGTCACTTCGCCTGTACGTGTACGGATGGAAGTGATAAGGTAACTTGTAGGGCTAGTTACATATGTGTTTCTAGTTCCGTGTTTCTTGCTGAATCTAACTATTTTTGGTTGATTGATTCAGGGGCCACAGACCATGTAGCGAAGGACAGAAGGTTCTTCGTAGAGTATCGAAAGATAACTCAAGGAACAAAGTGGATGTACATCGGCAACAACACTCGTGTTGAAGTCAAAGGCGTCGGAACATGCAAGCTAGTTCTCGACAACGGCCGGACTTTATTATTGCACGACGTCCTCTTTGCTCCAGATATTAGAAGGAATATCGTATCCGTGGTCATGTTAATGTCTTTAGATTATGAATGGAGGTTTTATAAACAAAAGGTTGACCTTGTTTGTAATAGTTCTTTAATTGGGTCTGGTAATGTTTGTAATGGATTAATTGTTTTAAACACAATGTATGATGATTCTTCTTCTATAAATGAAAGTTTCCATTTGACAAATGCTTCTAACTCTGAATCTGAGATCATTTGTTGGCATGCAAGACTTGGTCATATTGGACCAACTAGAATGGATAGACTTGCCAAAATTGGCTTGCTATCTAATGTTTCAAAAGTTGAAATGTCAACTTGCGAACATTGTCTTGTAGGGAAAACTTGTCGCAAGCCGTTTGGAACTGGCACAAGGGCCGAAGTTCCATTACAGCTTATCCATTCGGACATTTGCGGTCCAATGAATGTTAAGACAAGACGCGGGAAGTCCTATTTCATCACATTCATTGATGACTTCACCCGTTTCGGTCATATTTATTTGATTTCCCACAAATATGAAGCTTTATCTTGCTTCAAAAACTATATGAGTTTAGTGGAAAATCAACTAGATCGCAAGATAAAGGTCTTGCGAACCGATCGGGGTGGAGAATATCAATCAACGAGTTTTAAGGAACTCTGTGATGAAAAAGGCATAGTTCATCAAATAACTATGCCTTATACTCCGCAACAAAACGGTGTTGCGGAAAGAAGAAATAGGACATTGATGGAAATGGTCCGATCAATGATGTCTCAGGCAAATTTGCACATCACCTTTTAGGGTGATGCATTATTGACGGCAGCATTCAACTTAAACTGTGTACCCTCGAAGTCGGTAAGTTCTACTCCTTATGAGTTGTGGAACAATAGAACTCCAGACTTAAGCATTCTAAAACCTTGGGGTTGTGCATCTTACGCACATTTATCCTCTCACAAATATGGCAAACTTGGGCCACGTGGGAGGAAGTGTATCTTCATCCGATACGCTGAAAACTCCAAAGGATATGTTTTCGTCGGTCAAGAGGACAATGGGGGTCTAATAGAATTCGAATCGAGGGATGTTGTCTTCTTGGAAAACGAGTTTCCAAGACAGGGTGAGATAAGTCAAGACTTATCCTTGTTTGAGACTTGGGATCAAGTAGGATCAGAACGTTCGAGTGGGAGAATTCTTGGTGAAGAAGAAAATACATTTCAAACTTCCCCAACGGATGATACGAACGATACCAATCCTATTCCGAGTGGGAGTGATATTATTCCAAGTGGGAGTGATGTCATTCCAAGTGGGAGTGATCAAACTCAAGCAAGACGTAGTAATCGAACGAGGCTAACACCTCTGAGATTTGAGGATGAATTTCCTCAAACATTCATGACATTACTACAAGATGATGACGAACCTGCAAATTTCAAACAGGCCGTCACATGCCCTGCTAAAGATAAATGGATAGCGGCAATGGAAGAAGAACTTCAATCCATGAAAACAAACCAAGTCTGGGACTTGGTTGATTTACCTAAGGGACGTAGAGCCATTGGGAACAAGTGGGTTCTTAAAATCAAGCATAAGGCTGATGGCTCCATCGAGAAATATAAAGCTCGCCTTGTTGCGAAAGGTTTCACGCAACAGGAAGGAATAGACTACGAAGAGACTTTCTCTCCTGTCGTGCGTTTTACCTCCATTCGCTTAATTCTGGCAATGGTGGCTTGTTTGGACCTCGAGTTACATCAGATGGATGTAAAGACTGCTTTTCTTAACGGAGAACTAGATGAGGAGATCTACATGGAACAACCAAACGGGTTTGTACAAGAAGAAAACAAACATAAGGTTTGTAAACTTCATAAATCCATATATGGTCTTAAACAATCCTCAAGGCAGTGGTATATGCGCTTTCAAGAAGTCGTTTTGTCGTATGGTTTCTCCATGCTCGACGAAGACAATTGTGTATATATTAAGAGGATTAAAAACAAGTATGTAATTATGTCTCTTTATGTAGATGACATACTTATAGCCAGAAACGATAAGCGTCTTATCATGGATATCAAAGCTTGGCTTTTATCCGTCTTTGAGATGAAAGACATGGGTGAAGCTGCATATATCCTTGGGGTTAAGATCTCAAGGAATCGTTCCAAGAAACTTCTTTCTCTCTCTCAAGAGACATATATAAAGAAAGTTTTAGAACGGTTTAATATGCAGGACTGCAAGCCAATTGATACTCCAATAAGCAAAGGCGAGGGTCTATGTTTGGAAATGTGTCCCAAAGATCCAAAAGAAAAGAAAGCTATGGAAAAGGTTCCATACTCCAGTGCTGTCGGGAGTCTGATGTACGCCATGATGTGTACCAGATCGGACATTTACCATGCTGTTGGTATGGTAAGCCGTTACCAATCCAACCCAGGACAGGCACACTGGAAAGCGGTGAAGAGGATATTAAGATACCTCAAAGGGACTGCGGACTATGCGTTATGCTATCAAGGTAATACCTTGAGACTCGAAGGCTATACCGATGCTGATTGGGCGGGTGATCTTGACGAGCGAAGATCTACCTCAGGCTTTGTTTACTTGCTCGGGAATGGTGCAATATCCTGGAGCAGCAAGAAGCAAACCTGCATCGCCCTATCAACCATGGAAGCCGAATTTGTAGCATTCAGCATGGCGGTCCAAGAAGCTGTTTGGCTTAGGAAATTCTTAGACAGGCTAACGGATGCCACTGACTCGAGCACTGTTCCTATATACAGTGATAGTCAAGCTTCGATTGCCTATGTCAAAGATCCTAAATTTCATTGTAAGACCAAACACATTGATATTCGATTCAAGTTTGCGAAGGACTATGACAAACGGAAGGAAGTAGACATAGGATACATATCCACGCATGAGATGATAGCGGATCCCCTTACTAAGGCGATCCCCAGAGATGTGTTCTACAAACACTTATCATCTATGGGAATGCGTAGGTGCTGAGCTGTATCATGTAATATTTCCCATGTCTATAGAAGATCAAAGTTTAATAAAAGAAAGAAGTTCTTTTATATATTGCATACAAGTTTCTTACAAATGTTTTTTTATACATTTGTGTTTAAGTCTCAGCTATTTTATTGTGTGTATGTCGGACAGATTAAGGTTGGCTCTCTCACATGAGCAACCGCCTTATCTTTTCAGATGGATAAGATAGAGATGAGACTAGTTTAAAGTCAAAATCATTAGACAAATGATTTAGAGTCATGACTTAAACAAGATAGTCGAATGAAAGATCTGCATCATATGGATGCTTACAAAAGATCTGAGATCTGTATCACAAGGATATCTGAAAGAGATCTCATAGGATTTTTTAAATCCTATCTGTCTTATGCAGGATAAGAGTCCGGGAATATTTCATGAGTAGTAAGGGGACTCAAAAGATAGACACTGTGGTGTCTGATCTTTTCATCCGTACAACATCATTAAGACATACTCTCCCTGGGAAAGGAGTGATGTTGTAATACGTGTTCATACCACGTATGCATTTCGACCACTGAGTTTGTAGCAATAGTGTTTGCTATTATGTGAGACTCAAAGGCCATACGGGTCTTAACTCTTACCCTCAAGGACTCCAATTGGTTCCTTTAGATTTGACGAGATGATCGCTATCTTAGCGTGTTGCTAATGGGCTATGATAATTCGGCTCGGCGGGGCACGTTAGAAAAGCGAATCAAGTCAAGATCAAAAGGTTCGCAAGAAGAGGAAGATTGATTTCATATTCACATTTGGACTTTAAATGATTCAAAGCTAGCCATCCAATTGTAATCCAGATGGGATTCAATTGTTGAATATAAAGTATAAGAAATGTGAAGAAATAATCTAGGGTAAAGCATGCGTTGAACTACTCAACTTTGCACCTTCGAGATCGTTGTGTATCTCTAACAAGTGCACAACAACAGACTCTACGCGCATGACGGTCGCACGGTCTATTTCTCGGTATGATAGATGAAAGAACTAAGAGAAAGACGTTCTCTTACAATCCCCTCAAGTGTGAGTGGGAGATGTTGGATATGGAAGACGTTTGTACACCCTTGTGGGGGATGTACGAGGGAATACGGACCTCGAACGTCGCGTACACGAAGTCGTGTGCAAAGGGAATCTGTTCCCTTGCGGAGAGGATCTCTGGATGAGTGGGAAAGTCGCATTATATATGCATAAGTGCATGCGACATATGGCTAATAAAGGGGGAATATCTTAAGCTTATGTTGTACCATGCATATGGTACAACTTAAGCTTATAATGTGCCATGTATGATGGTACGCTTTAGTTAAATTGTTCCAAAGGAACAATTTACCCTAAAATAACTACCTTGGGGGCTATAAATAAGACCCAATGGTTAGCCATTTCCTTACACTTTTGCATAGCATTCTTGCATGCATTTTCATTCTAGCGAAGCTCTGCCGAAATACTTCCTCTCTCTTTATCCAAGTTCTTAATCTAAAGTAGAGATTTAGATTGTGGATTTAGTAGCCTTACTCCGTTCGTGAGAAGACTCGATCCGTCGTGGCGAATCCGAAGGCAAAGTTCCGACACTACCGTTCCGCATACGCAAGCGTAAGTCTCAACTTTATTTATAGATCCTAACTCTGTTTTGACAGGATCCTTCAGGGTCTACACTGAAACGACCGCCGCGTGAGAGGACAGCGGACGCGCTGCCAACGGCGCTGCTTAGTGCCCGCGTTCCACGCCGACAGTTGCTGTCGCGCCTAGGGGCGGCGCTGCAACACCAGGCGATCTCGGCAGCCTGGAGCAGATAACGGTGGGGGACACCGGTGTCGGGAAAGGCGGAGATAGGAGGGGGAATTCGGAGAGCGCAGTAGGTCGGATACTTGGGTTTGGTCGAAGGAGAGAAGTTACGGCGTTGCGCCTGGGCTTCTCGCGTGAATGAAAATAAAAGAGGGGGCAGCGGCTACATGATGTTTTGCTGGGAGAGAATAGAGGCTAGGTTAGAGATAATAATATCCTAGGTTGCTATTTAATAGGTGAGGACTGAGGCCATCACGTGGGGAGTGGGGGTCTAGGGCTAGGTTAGTGGGTAGGGTTGTTTTTAGGTTAAAAGAATTGTTATAATAAATTATTAAAAACACAATCTCACATCCTCTCTCTCTTATGCGGTTGGATGCGGTCAAGTGGGGATTAAAAGACTAAGTCAACATCAGGGAAAATTATTATTAATAACAATTTGGGGATAGGTGCCAAGAGAAACTTAGGGTTAAATCAATATTAGGTTGAGCAAAAGTGGAAGTAGGTCAAACGGTGCCTGAAAATTGTGAAATAAACACTGGAGCGACCGTGTCGACGAGAGAAACAAAACCAAGGAGACAGATCACAATTTCGACGACGAGAAATGAAACTAAAAATAGAAAAGGCCTCACGACAAAAGTGAAAATCATGACGTCTCATCAAACAAAGTCAAACTGTGGAAGAACGACCCGTGAAATGTCGTTCCAAATGAATTCCACAATTTAATACTCTCCGAGAGGGTCACAACGACATCTCACACCATAGTGTCCGGATGAAAGATAATGCTAAGAAAAATACGCGAACTTCAAGGAAGATACACGTACAAAGGATACGGGGTCCAAAGGCGACAATAATATCAAGTTGGGCACACGTCGGGGTAGGCTTGCTAAGGATGCCATCCAAGGTGCTACGGCCCTATCGACACGACTGCCATACAAAGCACCAAAACCAAGCAGGTACCCGAAATTGCTATACGCACAGCCTTATAACGAATAGTGAGTACCGGCCATTACAAAATTCATTTGATTTAGTTTCATATAGTGATGCAGATTTTGCTGGTTGCAAATTTGATCGTAAAAGTACAAGTGGAACTTGTCACTTTTTAGGTTATGCATTAGTATCATGGTTTAGTAAGAAACAAAACTCTGTTTCTTTATCTACTACCGAAGCGGAATATATTGCCGCTGGTTTAGTATGTGCACAGATTTTATGGATGAAACAAACAATACTAGATTATGGCATTAAATGTAACACATGTCCTATTATGTGTGACAACACTAGTGCTATAAATTTATCCAAAAGTCTGGTACATCATGCACACACTAAACATATTGATATACATCATCAATTCTTGGATGATCATGTCCAAAAAGGTGACATTATTCTTAAGTATATAGATACTAAAAATCAAATAGTCGATATACTTACTAAGCCCCTTAAGGAAGAGACTTTTCCCTTAAGGAAGAGACTTTTCTAAAACTTAGAAGAGAACTTGTCATTATTAGTGAATCGACATTTTAATCATATATTATAGTTATATATTATGTTAGTATCATTTATGATTTTTCTGGATTTTTCTGAAATAATTCATTTTTGAATTAGTCGACCAATACTGGATACTAGTCGACTAACTCTCCAGAATTACTTAGTATATCAATAAAAAATATACTTTTCATAAAATTATTTTTATATTTGGCCAAAAACAGATTTTTTCATTCAAAACTTTGAATGATACATTTCCCTCTCTTAAAGTACTTTCCAAGTACTAAGGAAATGACCTCTCCCTTACACCTTTTTACACTTTAAGTACAAAGATACTTACACATGGTCAATCTTCTTACATAATTACCTTTCCAAGACAACAACCCATCAGTACTTTCTTTGACCAAAATAAATATTATAAATAAACTTTTGAATTTTTTGATCAATGCCCGAACCATTCAACAAAAACACCCGACTGGTCGACTAATAACCAATCATAGTCGACTAATCGTTGTTGACAACCGAAGAACATCAGTTTCTGAATGTTGTTTTACACGATTTCTTGCTAGATTTCCCTCTCAAAAACGTTGTAGAAGTTCCCAAAATGTCTTAGGAGTTATTAGGAAGTTTTTAATTCGGTTTCTTAATTCGAAATTCGAATTTCCCACTCAAATCTTCAATTTAAACACCATGGGTCTTTCTTCTTCAACATGAGAAAACCCAAGGCACAATATAGCCGAAAATCCTCTATAGTTCGAGAGAGATCACACAAATTCTCTGTTGGAGCACTTCATCTCTCTTTTAATGTTTCCCTTTTTAAACCCTCGTTCATCTCATCGATCCACTCCGGCCGAAGATGCACGCGCCAAGTATGCTACCATGGAATTCACTCTATTCTATCCCAATTGATTTTAGCGATCATACAATCCAAAACTTCAATCTCCACCATCTTCTCCATAATGTCTCTCTCTTCCACCTT
This sequence comes from Scilla litardierei, assembly GCA_030789695.1. Classification (NCBI taxonomy): domain Eukaryota; kingdom Viridiplantae; phylum Streptophyta; class Magnoliopsida; order Asparagales; family Asparagaceae; genus Scilla; species Scilla litardierei. The sequence goes on along the minus strand of CM061140.1, from coordinate 26,601,251 downwards.
TGGTGTGAAGATATTCCATATTATCCTCTCCTTGTGAAACAATTTTTCTCTAATATGGTTGTTTATCAAGATGTCAGAAACATCTATTTTGACACAAAAGTTCAAGATATAGATATGCATATCACCTTTGGCACTCTTGACGAATGTCTTGGCTTCCCTAGATCAAATGATCAAGATATCGGATTTCCAATGAATCATCAACCCACTCTTGATTTACTAAGTCCTAATTTTCAACCTTCTGGTATGCTTGCAATGAACTTACATCCAACTTCTCGCCTTCTCCTAAAGATCACCACTTACAACCTTCTTCCAAAGGTTGGTTCTTTACACTACATCGATGAAACTCGTCTCCGCATTCTCTATGCCATCATGCATGGCATAAAAGTGGATTGGTCTGTATCTCTCATGTTAGCCTTAGTATAACCCATTTCCAACACCATCTTTCTACCTTGCACAATCACTCGTATTCTTCAACATTTTGAAATGCCTCTTGAGGATGAAGTGGCCATTTATAATCCACTATGCTTTGCTCATTCCTTCTTGATTTACATGGAACTTCATCCACTTCCACATGTTGAAGAAGAGCAACCGATCAAGTCCCCGCCTCGTCGTCGAATGATTACTATGAAACCTCATGTTCACTCTCTACCATCTCGGTCCTCCCTCCAAGAACAAATTGATCATCTTCAAGATGATATGAATGTCAATTTCATAGGAGTCCAAGCACATTTAAGTGGATTTGAGACTAGTCTTGCGCAAATTCATCATGACATAAATATGGACTTCACTAATATGCAAGGCACTCAAGCACAAATTCTAAGCCTCTTGGAACAATGGTCTCCTTACTCTCCTTCCACATCACACCGTGCTCCTAGGCCTTCTCCACTATATTAGGTCTCGCACGTTTCAGTTTCTGGTCGACCAGGAAAATCAGCTGGTCGACTAGTGATCCTTGATGTTAGTTTGTTTAGTTATTTGAATGTATTTGCTTTATGTTGTTGTTTGTATTAGATTGTATCTTTTTATGGCATGTAAGCATTCTATTATGTATAATGTATTTCAATTTGCCTACAAAGGTGTCTTCTCTGTTTTTCTGCTCTCTGAAATTTTTCTGCAGTTAGTCGACCATCATAAACATTTAGTCAACTAATCCACTAAATTGGTAGATTTCCCCATTTTTGATAATTACCAAGGAGGAGAATTAATATAATAAATATGCTCATATTCAGGGGGAGATATAATATTCAGGGGGAGATATGCTACATAAGAAATATACATGATGCATATTTCTAATTTTTCATTACTAAAGTTTTAATAAACATCATATATAAGTTTTTAATAAACATCATATATGGTTATACAAATTGCAAGTCTCATATATTGTTTATAAGCCATATATTAAGATTGAACAAATGACATTTTTTAGTATTAACATCTTCTTTTGCAATAACATCATTTTTATAATATTATATTCAATGTTTGTAAAATCATCAAAAAGGGGGAGAATGTTGGAAACTCACAACTCCTCATGTGGCTTTGATGATTCAAACATATTTTCTTTATACTAACTCTATCTATGCAGATGTTATATCACAAATCAATTAAGACAATCATCAAGTCTACATATTGCAAGAAGCATCCACTACAAGACGAAGCATATCAATGATATTTTGTTTCTTGTAAATAAGATGTAATCTTTATTTCATAGGGTAGATGTCCCAAAAATCTATCCAGGCAAATAAGGAAGAAATTCATAAGGTTATGTTGTCACATCATCTATAGCAACATAGCCTAAAATTTCCTTTGCCAATCGCATGGTTTTCGCAACATGACCAGGGAGCCTGATGCATCAGTTTAAATAACTTTGTAAATGAGTTAAGCTCATCTTACTTGATTACTTCCTGGTTTCTACGAAATAAACCTCTAAGCTATAGCGTGTTGCTTATAGCATACGATTTTATTTATTTATATTTATACAATACTCGGTTAGCCCAGTTTTGATATCTTTTGATATCAGGACTTCAGGTCCAAACACTTCACATTTCATAAGTGAGTCCAGCTCAACTTATTATTGCATCGTTCCACATTATTTGGCCAAATCTCTATGTTTGATTCAGGAAACTGAGATTGGAACGATATCTATAGTAAAATGAAATGTGAGTATTTGTCGACAAGTGTGTTTTATCCAAATACATCCACATGTACGTGCATTATTCAATTTATTTCAGATTCATCTCTTCTAGAGGTTCTGGAGTGGATATAGAAATGAGCTCACTTTCCTGTGGTGGAATTGCTTTAGGGTCTCCAGGAGTTATTTCTCGCTTTAGAGCCTCATGGTATATCCTCTCATCCATTGATGATATCCACTTCTGCCACTGGTGGATTGCATCCATTATATTTGGTATGTCAATCCTAGCTGGATTTTTAGTAACAGGGATGTGTGAATTTGACAATATTTATTTTCACAGTAACTATGTCTGATAACCGTTTAACAGTTTCATAAGTGTGGATCTTTAGGATCTCATCACAATTTATGATAATCAGATCATATGTATTAATGATTTAAATGGTCAATTGAGCTTCAGGCTCATTGCTGATTATAGTATTTCTGTTGAACCTAATATTGGGGAATTAAAGTTGTGAGGGATCTTTAGGATCTCATCGAATCTTTAAAGGAGGGCCCATCAATGCACATCTTAGGAGAAGTGATTTTTAAATGCTTCCCCTGTTTAGAGTGCATTTTGATGGTTTAAAGTGGTGATCTGGGGATGTATACTCATTATGGCACAATCTGTAAGATGTGCTCTAAATGCTTCCACCGTTAGGGGTTCTCGGAAACTGTTTATATGAGTTGATCAGGCCCAGATAAATAGATTCTAAAGAAGCGTTTTGATGGTCTGCATTGTAATTGCATGTCCCTATGCAGCCCCAGTGTTATCCAATGTTCCCGCCATTTAGTAATGTGTCCCATTTGCTTTGAAAAAGCTGGACTGCGGTTTGGATAATAGGTTTGATAATGACCATTTTTAGAGGATACATGGATGTGTACTCTAAGGTACATCATCAGCCATATGTAGGGAGTGGGTAAGTCCACTTTTATCCCTCAAATACTCTCAAGAGACCTAAAAATCTCATTATCCTAATGATGATAGTATATCATCTTAAATTCGTTTGAGGAAGTGAGGAGAGTCAATGTCCACATGAATGGAGATGATCTCGTAATCATTTTTCCCTTTTGAATTGGACAATGAAAGTTTCATCCTTTTTAAAGAATCTTCGGATTTGTCTGGTTAATGATGTCTTGCATCATCAATACATGGTAACATCGTTCCAAAGTTTGTCGATTCTGGACACTTCTGGTGTTCCAAATTAATTCCTCTTTTCGAATTTATGTGGGACTTTTGAAAGTCCATTAAAATGCTCAAGTTAATTTTGTCCAGTAATAGGTGAACCGTGTTCAAACTGTGAATGATTACATCTTCACGTTGACTATTATGCGGATCATTATGGGACAAAGCTTCATGCTTCATTGGTTTCTTGAGTCATTAGGGATTTCATTTTGACGAATATCCTTCGAAACTTTATAAGTTTCAGAGAGTAAATGTTATCCTTATTTTAGGAGTATTCAGGATAACAAATCATTCACATACAGTAAAATAAAATGCATAAAAAGCATGAAATTCATCAATAAGAAATATTGTGATAATGCATTTAAACACATATATACTGCAAGAAATTGCTTTTGATAATTATGTTATGGAAACAAGTTTTATAGTGTGATGTGTGCTCGAGGAATAGCGAGGTAGACAAATGCTAGTTTTGTACCAATATTTTATATTGAACTAGTGTTGTCAGTTGGACGTATGTTATGAGTTGTCGGGAGAAGTTCTTTGTATTTGCTCTGTCATTAGTAGGCAAGCAAGCATCTCAAAGTATTTAGTGAAGTTTCCTTCACAGTTTGCTGCATCAGAATCGCGTCTTTCATGTGGAAAGAAGTGTAAGTCAGTTCTAACATACGCGTCTGAGATACATCCTCACCATGACGCTACAGGCGTGGGGTGAAGTATAATAGTACTGAATTAAATTCAGCAATGGACTTGAAGTCCTGGTGTCTCATAAATTCTCTTACTCATAACAGTTTTGGAAGTATAACATCTTTATGATGTTTATACATTTCATCCAAGGCCGCCCATACCGTTGTTTGGGTCCTCAACAGTGAGGTAATATGATTTCAGAGGTTTGTCCATATGGCGGTGGATGGCTTTTGCCATTTCTATTCCTCTTCGAACTTTGTCACATCTTCCCTTTCCCTAATTTGTATAAGACCTTGTTTTTATTCTTCCACTTTTCCACTCAACATTTATTTCGTTGTATAGCTTTAGACTTTTGAATGTCCATTTAAGTACTCAAGTATGGCTTTAATGTCATTTTTCTTTCTCTTGAGTATGCTATACAAACATTAAGGATTTCGTTTAAATGAATATCCTTTGAAACTTTGTAAGTTTCTTTAGGTATTTGGGGGAGAAGATACATAGGTCAGTTGAGCAATTACGTGGGTGCGAATATATTTCGCACTTAAGTCACGACTTCGGACGTGGTCTTTATTATGTGCAAGGTCAGATATAAGAATACTGCCTTGTAGTGAGATAACTCTTAAAGAGTTAGCGGTGTTATGGCATCCTGATTAGGTGTCCATATTGGTCCAGTTAGACCATAAATTTTCAGGATCTATTTACCGCATGTTGCTCATCTTTAAGTGGCATAAGTGATTGTTCGCAAGATCCCAACGTTTTATTATTTTTGGGAATAGGGGGTATTGTCGTATTATTTGAACTACAGGTTCAATTTTACCATTTTGAACAATTATATGTATACCATAAACATAGTTATAATTAGCTCTATGAACACATATGCATGGAATAAGTTCATCACAGGCATAATCACAGAGACATAAAGAATTTTGTGTGGATCGGCTAGTCACCCTCAAGCAAAGTACAAAGTCCAAAAGTCCATAGTTATAGTACATACATAAAAATAGGAAAAGTACAACTTCGAAAACCCACGAAGGTTTCTTAGACGACGTTTTCATGGAAGTTCCGCAAATACACCATCCCCTCCGTATGGAAAGCAACGCCGGTCTATGGTCTTATACATTTACATTTATTCATCACTACATTTTTCACTCAAAAGAAAAGAAATGCAGGAAAAATAAAAAGAGGGTGAAAAACCTAGCCGATCCAAAAGGCACAGATTTCCATCACATGCAGTTATCAACAACCACGCAGTTATAATGTATCACATATTAATGTAAGAGAATAATGGGTATCATACGACATATGAGAGCGTGTCTCATATGCCCTCTCACATAAAAGGGGCAAGTACAAGCCCACATGGGCTTGTCCTTGTTGTACTTGACCCCCTTTATGTGAGAGGGCATATGAGACACCCTCTCATATGGCGTATGATACCCATTAATCCCTTAATGTAAACATCACAGGCATGTAGTATGTATAATCGCAAATAAATTTATGCTACGGACAATGAAAATATGCAACATCGCAGGCATTTATAATGGAATAAAATATTTTTGTTTAATAATTATTAGACTACTGGGCAACGTCATAGACCGTTAGGTTAGCTGACTAACGGCAGAGCGGTCGCATGATCTTCCTAATTATTAAATGTAAAAAACAATGGAATAATCCAAAAATGCGATTTGAGATGATTTACACAAGTAATATATCAGATTTATTTGGAAAAGAATCGATTAGTAAATCCAATTAATTTCTGAAAATAGCATTTTATTAAAAAAAACAGAAAAACCCTAATTATGGTTTCGTTACGATGAGGCACGTGTGGGAAATGCGCGTGCGTGCGCGTTAGGCGCGCGGTGGCGGAGTGCACGCACGTGCGCGACAGGCACGCGGTGGCGGGGCACGCAAACGTGCGGTAGGCGCACGGCAGGGGGCCACGCGTCAGGTGCGACGGGGGGCGCCTGCCGCGCGTCAGGCGCTGCGGGGTCCGCCCTTCGGGCATAGCCGCCTGCCGCGCTTCGCGCCGTAGAAGGCCGCGCGTCGGGCGCGGCCGCCGTAGAAGTCCACGCCTCGTGCGACGGCGGGCCGCGCTTCGGGCGCGGCTGCTGTCCGCGCGTCGGACGCGGCGGTTCTTTGCGAGGCGCGCACGGGGGTGCCAAATCTTCTGGATTGATGGATGACGGAGGAAAAATTCAATTTTATTGTAAAAATACAATTTTTAATCTTTGAAACAACGTTTTTACCGCAAAAAAATGATTTTTAGCGTGAAAAAGTTGATTTTTCATCTAAAAATGATATAAAAACTATTTTTGAAAAGAGATATATATTAAAAATGTGATTTTTTCATTCAGATCTAAGCAAAAAAGATAGATCTAATTTAAAGTAAATCACGGATTCATTATCATGCGCATGAAAAATTTAGATTTAGGGAATAAAGATTACCTCTAGATCCTACCCTTCGGATCTAGCGACGTTTGGTGAAGGAAGCCCTTTTGCGTCGCGATTCGTCCGTCGGCAGAGGTTCGGCTCAGCTGAGGAGCGTGCTGATAACGTGTTGTGAGAAGGGTTGATGGTTAGAAAACCTCTAGCCTCATATATATAATAAACAATGTGGGTGGATACCCAATAGGCCCAATATGCCCATCTCATAACATTATTCAAAATTTTGAAAACAATAAATGTGACGTGGGCCATTATACATAATTATTTATAAGCACAATTGCATGATCATATATCAATTTATGAAAAAGATAAAACATTTCATGCATAATAAGCATAAATCAAATATGCTAATTGTGTGTATCGACCAGTCACCACAAATAAATAATGTTCATAGTCCAAACAATACAATACCTTTTTACATAAATGAAAAAGTACAACTTTGGAAACCCGTGTGTCCCATAAAAGGTTTTTTCATCAGGGGTGGCCTCCACCTTTATGGAAGTAGCCATCGATCTTGCGCATTACATAATATACATCACTACATTTTTCTCTAAAAAAAAGAAAAGTGTAGAAAAATAAAAGTGTGACTTAAAATGCGGATCCAAAACCACAATATGGCCATTCATGCAAAAATAATGCTTAAGATATTTTCATCACATATCACATATTAGACATTTAATATTTACAGGATATGTAAATTTCAATATTTTATGGTTAATAATTAATTCGACCGTGAGGCAACGTCATACACCGTTAGGTTAGGTAACTGACAGAGCGGTCGCAGGATCTTGCGATAATAAGTAGAAAGAATATTCCAGAAACATGCCAATAGTACGTGATATGAAGTATATTAACATGATCCTAAAACATGTATCATAATTAAGTAATATGCTAAAATAAATTGTAGACATAGTCAAATGAGGTCTAGTTCAGAATTTAAAACCAAGCTATTATATTTATTTTAAAAAAATTTCTATCCCTCCCCCATTTCTTCTCTTTCTTCCCCCCTTTTCTTTTTTTCTTCTTTTTTGGGGGCGAGGCCCACATGAAAAGCTGTAGGCTTCGGCCCGCCAGTCGCGCCCACAATCGATTTTTTTTCACTCGCCCGCGGGCTGTCGCTGCGGACTTTGACCATTAGTCGTTTTTGTTGTTGATTTTCGTTGTGGGCCGAGGCCCACAGTGAGGACTGCAGGCTCGGCCCGTAACTAAACTTTTTTTCAAAGGGTTGAAACTCTAGCGGGAGGGGGGTTGTTGCCGGCGGTGGCGGCATCGCACCACCGTAGGAGCAGCGGTCAGGTAGTAGTGGGGGTGGGGGGGTGGGGTGGGGGGGTGTGCGCGCGCGCGTGTGCGTGCCACCGACACTGGCGGCGGCAGTGGCTACGACGGCTTGTGGCCGCCGACCGGTGAAAACATGGTTTTTTTAAATACCCCAGAGAAGGGGTTTTTTTCGCCGTCGCCGCCGATGATGGCAGCATACCGCCGCTGCTGGGGCGGCATCGAGGGAGGGGGTGGGAGGTCGTAGTTGTCGTCTCCGGCCGGCCCAGTGATTGTATATATATTTTTAAAGAATTTGCAGCAAGCATCTTCGTATGTTCCGTGCCATCCTCGTATCGGCGTATCCATGTCGGCAGCAAAGGCATGTATATAATTTGGATAAAAGCAACACTACATAGGCAGTCCTTTAATGTATCCATCAATCATACATCTGAGCAGAAATGCAACCCAACATTATCCGTTGCAAAGTGTTTTCAGAGCATCCATGCCCATGCCTCAATCATGAAAAGGGAAGAAAGAGGAGTCAGGCCACCAAACCATTAAAAGAACAGATAGAAGAACACATGCACGCACCCAACATATGTTGCCAAGTGCCAGGCCAGGATATGCTCCACGTAAAAGTACTAGGGACAACGCTTTATGATTCATGCACCCACCACATTCAACTCATAATAAAGAGAGCATACGAGGCCAAAAGGCTTGTGACCAAACTTATTGTTATTTGTACCAACAGAAGAATTTTGCCCCACAAGTAGCCTCACCATTCCCTAAACCGAGCTACTTCTTCGAGAGTGGAGAAAATTGAAGAAGTATTAAATGGATAAATATGACAACATTATTGCATTATGGAAACAGGGAGAAAACCCTATTGTACAGTCTAAAACTCAAGACGAATGTAATACATGTGGACTTTTCTGTGAGCTAAATTGCAGCATAGAGGAGGTTTCTGCTAATTTTCTGTGAACTAAACGCATGGTATTTTGAGTTTTTGTACTAATTTTCATAGTGTAAGTGGGATTCTAAGACTAGGGCATATTATAAAAGGGTTTTCTGCCATTTACCCTTAATTTTAGAAGGGAATCATTTATAGAATTTGGGTGGATCATGTGCAAGACATAAAAAGGTGGGCCACAAGGAAAGTAGCTTGTAATTTCCAATTTTATGTGTCTTGACACCTGATCTATTAGATCAGGTGCCACATTTTCTACATTATTCCCATTTTAGAAACTCATCCTCAAAATATGGGTTATTTTATACACACCTATTTTCACTTTGCACCCGCAACACTTTTTTGTGTGTTGTTTTTTAAAGTGCAGAAAAATCACTGCTGTGTCCAGTATTTAGGGGGCCCATCAATGTCGTTGTTGTGGTCTTTAATGGACAGCCAGCCCTTCCCTTTGACTGACCAACAGAAAGCAAAAAAAAAAAGAGCTGGCTCTCAATTTTTTTCCAGAGAACGTAAGAAGGGGTTGCTGCCTTTTGTTTTCAAGAGGAAAAAAAGGAAACCCAGGAAGAGCCAAAAGGAGCTTGGATCTGAGATTGAATGAGAGCAAAGCTAGTGGTTTTGGAGAGCCAAGAAGCTTGCTTTTGAGGTCCATGGTGAGTGTCTTCTTCCTTGTTTGAGATCTAGAGTCACTTGGGGAGTGTCCTAGCTTTTGGAAACTCTATTACCAAGGAGTGATATCCATTGGTGTTGGATTGGTCCCTTGAGGAGCTCTACATGTTGTAGAAGTTTTGTTATTGAAATTCAGTACGCAGTAAAGAATATAGCGAACATCGTAAAAGCACACAACATGCAAGGACACACAAGAATTGGTATCGCAGTTCGGTGCGCACACCTACATCTGCGGGGCCACGCCCAGAAAACTGAATACTTCACTAAAAAGATTGGAGAATACAAATTCTACAATTCACGCTTTAATAAGGAAGAACACTCTCATCCTTAAAAAACAAACCGTGAGGGGATGATCGCAATCAACCCCGTGAAGTATTCTTGGCAAGCTCCCCTTGCCTGCAAGCTCCCCTTGCACCACCGACTCGATCAACTCCCTTGATCCTGCGTGTCGCAGCCGTCGGCCTCCCTCCCGGAGAATATCCTTAAACTTCTTAAACTCCAGCGTCAACCCTAGCCGCCAATCAACCCATAGCTTAAAAAGCAACGGCCCTGCCATCTTTGGTTCAATTTCTACGCAGGCAATCAAACCTAGATTCGGCTCCATCTTCAGCAACAACTGCACCATCTTCAACACAAAGGAGATCCCGAAAGATCCTAAAGTGGCGGTTACGAGATCCCGATAGATCCGAACGTGGCAGCGGCAAGAGTATTGATTTGCCGAAAATCTCTCTTCAACCGATTTGCAAGAGATAACGCACAATCAACAATAAATCATTTAATAACCACCATAGGAGCAGAAACAACAAGATAGAAAATAGCGGAACACGCTGGCTCCAGTTACGCATACTATTGAGCTCCACAGCACCAGATATGCAAGTAAGCATATTTTGTTGAACATCCTGGTCCAACAATCTGTTCAACAAAATGTCCAACATTCTCTTCTACATATGGCAGGGATATCAGCCTATCCAACATTCTCCAGTGCCACATATGACAAGACGCATACTAGAATGACCACAGAATAAATCCTAACAATCTCCCCTTTTGTCAATTGGTGGCACAACATACGGTATGATAGAAGAGAAGGTCATTGATAACTTTTCAAACTCCTGAAGCCACATTTAATCAGTAGACGCTCAACACCCAGCACAACGACATTCAACAATATGTTCAACAAAACGACCAACGAGGTCCAACAAGACTTCCAGCATAGACTTCCAACATAATATCCAACTATGTCCAACAAAACTTGCAACATAGTATCCAACAAAACTTCCAACAAACCACTCAGCAAAATATCAGAGAGAGAGAAAAAACAAAGCATACCACATAAATTCTCCCCTTTTGCGCCACCAAAGGACAAATACTTCAGAGACCTGCGGAGGGACCACCCCGGAGAGAAGACAGCTTGCTCTGCAATAGCTCCTTGTGGCGATTCAGAAGAACTCACTGGCTTTCAAGAACCAGAATTTGATCATCAATATTTTGAAGGGCAGTTTCGAGAAACTGAATGTCAACCGTACTTGCGGAGGAAGTAGTAGCATTAGCAGAACCGAGTGGAGGAGACTGAGATGCAGGAGGCACAGAGCCAGAAGGTTCAGCATTTGGAGGTGGAGACAGACTATCAGGAAAAGAGGGCACCACCTCAGAGATATCATTGAGTTTACCAGCCACTGACTTAACTGTATATGAGATACTGTCACAGGTAGAGGGAAGATCCGAAGGAGACAAGGGCACCTTTTGAGCCAATAGCAACATGGAGATGAGAGCTCCATGAGGTAAAGAGGTCCCGGAGGAAGAGAGTTCAGCATAAGATACGATAGAATCGAAGATGATTCTTCCGTGCCAGCAGAAAACAATAGTTTGCACATGTCCCTAGTGACTACTGAAACATTGGAGGTGGGCAACCAGTTTCGAGTAGCAACTCTGAATAGAATAAAATACTTTGCAGTCAGTGCAGAAGAGGGAAACACAGAAGACTTAGTATGCCAGCGTGACAACTTTCCAGCAGTCACGACTTCAATCAGACGATCAAAACTCACTCCAGAGGTGTCACCAAACGCAGGAACAGATTGAGAACATTTCCATTCTAACAATTTGTTCAGAGATGCAGGAGAGAATGTGACAATCTTTCCTCGGACATAGTTTCTGAAATTCCAACGAGAGGATCCATCACTAGCAGATTTGGAGAGATTACAGTAAAACTCTCGCACCAAGGTAGGATAATAGACGCTGAAGCATGTGGCAGCATGGATAAGACCAAGATCTTTCAGAATAGATTCCAACTGAGTTTTGTCAAAGGACGATAGATTGAGGATTTTTTCAGATATAAGAGGTTTCTCGGAGTAAGCTGGCCATCTGTTCTTACGAGATTTGTCAAAAAAAGTTTTGCTCAGAGCATCTGAAGATGTAAACGAGGGAGGGCGACAAGGAGCAGAAGCTGAAAGTTTAGGTCGCTTGGAAGGAGAGGACTCAGGACTCCTGGATGGTGGAGGAATAGGGCGCTTCTTGGACACAGATCTACTCTTGCGCATATAAGAGGACAGAGGAGGATCATTTTCATCAGGTAACTCACATGTTGAAGGATTTGTTGCAACATTTTGTGCAACAAAATCTTCATCACCATCCTCCATACGGGGAATAGCATCAGTAATTGACCCAGAAATGTCACCATCAGCAACAGAAGAGTCTTGAGTCACGCCACAACGATCAGCAGAACCTGTCAGAGTCTCAGCAGCAACAACAACATCATCTTGACCAACTTGCACAGCATCAGTTTCTGGCAGCACTGAGGGAAGATCCACATCTTGGCCAGTCAGAGGTTCTCCTGAAATGTCTAGATTCATAGGACCAGGGACCAACCCCACATCATCTTTGGGAGACTGCCTATTTTCAGAAACACCACCGGCAGGCTCCGCAACTCCACTCGACACAGTTTGACCCACAGAAGAGTAGTCAAGGCATGCTCCTTGGACACAGACATCATCCTTGGGTTCTCTTTCAGACTCAGGCACTTGCTGAGAGAAGACAGAAGATACAGGCTGAGCACCTTCATTTGAATCAAGATTATTGACATTAGCCACATTTTGAGCGGTCACATCATCTTCACATCTGGGAGACAGAGGGACAGGGACCTCTTCCTGAGATGGAATAGTAGGCACAGTATCAGCATCAACATCAGCTTCCATTTCAACATCCTTGTTCATCTTTTCATCACTTTGCACAAAAGAGTTCTCAGAGAACATATTGGCCGATGACGCTCCTGAAGTCCCTCTCGACTTAGGCAAATCAGCAAACACAGGGGAATCTTCAGAATCAGAGATGTCTATCACATCAATTTCAGAGATTTTAACAAAAGATGTCGGATTCCAGGTGCGAATGACAACTTTTCTATCTCGAGGAACTCTCACGCTCATAACTTTTCCCAAAATCTTCTTACGCATCAGACCTTTAAAATGAATATGAGATACATCCACATAAGAGAGATCCAATTCTTTTCCTGTTCTTCTCAAATACCAGAACCAGTCTTGGATAGTAACCGGATCAGGATAGCATTCATCATCATCATACACATCATCATCCTCGGGAATTTTGGGAAGGGGGAATTCAAGAATTGGGGAAAAGTTCACCAACTCAAAATTCGAGACTTTGGAAGGATGCATGCTCCCAAACGAGGAAGAAGAGAGAGATGGAGAGGGATTACCACTGGAGGTTCTTTGCACAGGATGAGGAAACACCCCTTTACGTTTAACCGAAGAAGACGAGGACGGCGAAGCACTTTTCCGAGCAGAAGTTCGTCGAGAAGACCGACGAGCGGGCAGAGATGATTCTCCCGACTGATTTCTAGTCATGGTAGACTAACTGAGAGAAGCATCAACCAAGCCAATTTCAAGAACCCTAGAAGCGGGTGAAGGAGAATCTTGGAGAAAGATTTGAGTTGAGGAAAAAGCAAAAATGCGCCTTGGGAATGAAAAGAGGTAGAGGGTAATAATAACGGGTAATAAAATAAACAAGAACAAAAATCGACCCGTCAGCAGAGATTGAAAGACCCTCATAGTGTTGCAACAAACTGTTGCAACAAAATGCACAACACAGGGGGCAACATTAGATACGACACAGCCCTAGGGCTTGCCGCAATTCCTCAAATCTGGCTGAATCAAGAGGCTTTGTAAAAATGTCTGCTAGTTGATTAACTGTAGCAACATACTCCATAACTAGGGATTTCTTCTCAACCAGCTCTCTAATAAAGTGATGTCGGATGTCAATGTGTTTCGTTCTAGAATGCTGAACAGGATTCTTGGAGATATTTATAGCACTCTGATTGTCGCATAAAATAGTCATGGCTCCTTGTTCCAGACCATAGTCTATCAACATTTGCTTTAACCAAAGCAATTGTGTACAACAACTTCCTGCAGCAATATACTCAGCCTCTGCTGTAGATAACGATATGGAGTTCTGTTTTTTACTATACCACGACACCAGATTGTTCCCCACATAAAAACACCCTCCAGTGGTGCTTTTCCGATCATCTGTATTTCCTGCCCAGTCAGCATCACTATATCCTGAGACAAGAGTATTCGTATCCTTTGTATACCATATACCATAGTCTGCAGTTCCGCTGATATACCTGATAATCCTTTTTACGGCAACAATATGAGATTCCTTAGGGCTTGCTTGATAACGAGCACAGACTCCAACACTAAAGCTGATATCTGGTCGGCTAGCTGTTAGATATAACAGGCTACCTATCATGCTTCTGTAAAGAGTAACTTCAACATCTCTTCCTCCTTCATCCTTAGAGAGTTTTTCAGATGTGCTCATGGGAGTCCTAACATGTCTGGCACTTTCTAAACCAAATCTCTTGACAAGATTTCTAGCATACTTGCTCTGCGAGATGAATAGTCCATCCTGACACTGTTTAACCTGGAGCCCAAGAAATACATTCAACTCACCTACCATGCTCATTTCAAACTCCCTTTGCATGAGGTTGATAAACTCATGCACAAGTTTTTGTGATGTTGAGCCGAAGACTATGTCGTCAACATAGATCTGGGCAATCATCACACTTGATCTTGTCCTTTGAACAAATAAGGTCTTATCAGCTCCTCCTCTTTCATATCCCTTTTTGAGAAGATACGTGGTCAATCTCTCATACCAGGCCCTTGGAGCTTGCTTCAGCCCATACAAAGCCTTCTTCAGCTTGTACACATGATTCGGAAGAAACGGATCAGCAAAGCCTTTGGGTTGTTCAACATACACTTCTTCATTCAACAACCCGTTTAGAAAGGCACTTTTCACGTCCATTTGATGTAGTTTGAAGTTTAAGCTACAGGCAACCGCAAGTAACAGTCTAACAGATTCCAACCGTGCTACAGGGGCGAATGTCTCATCGAAGTCAATGCCTTCCACTTGGGTATACCCTTGAGCAACAAGCCGGGCTTTATTCCGGGTGACATTTCCCTTCTCATCTGTCTTATTTTTGAATATCCACTTTGTCCCGATGACATTAGTTCCTTTTGGTCTCTCCACAAGACTCCAAACGTCATTTCGTTGGAATTGGTTTAGTTCCTCTTGCATAGCCGAGACCCAGAAATCATCACCAATTGCTTCCTTCACATTTTTGGGTTCGATAGTAGATAGAAAGCAAGCATACCCAGCCAGATCTCTGTAATTAACACGACTAGTACCTCTGGTGCGACGACTGTCGTGAACGTCACCAATGATTAGCTCCGGCGGATGATCTCGTATGATCTTTGTAATTCCCTCAGCATCTTGAGCATTTTCAGCTTTTACTTGGGTTGACTCCATGTTGGCAGTATCATGTGTTGCAACAATTTGTTCAACATGGTTCTGTTTGGTCTTGTTTGTTGCAACATCACTTTCAACACGAATATCATCTTCATTTATGTCTTCTTGGACTCCTTTCTCACCGGTCAGAATAGATTCTCCCTGATCAAAATCATCAACCACAACGTTAATGGATTCCATCATGACATCTGTTCGTTCATTCAGCACTCGGAACGCACGACTCCGTGTAGAATACCCCAAGAAAATTCCTTTGTCACTCTTGGTGTCGAATTTCCGTCTTGGTGTTCGATCTTGCAGGATGTAGCACTTGCTTCCAAAAATATGAAAGTATGAGACATCAGGCTTTCGACCTTTCCATATTTCATATGGAGTTTTCTCAGTCATTGGTCGAAGATAAACCCTGTTGATGGTGTAACATGCAGTATTAATCGCTTCAGCCCACCACTTAGTATTCACTTTTCGAGCATTCAGCATAACACGAGCCATTTCCTGAAGAGTTCGATTCTTCCTTTCGACAACTCCGTTTTGCTGAGGAGTCTTAGGAGCCGAGAATTCATGTCCTATACCTTGTGCCTCACAGAATTCAGAGAATGAGTGATTCTCAAACTCTTTTCCGTGATCACTACGGATTCGAATAACTTTCCCTATGTTGTCTCCTCTTTCTACTTGAAGACGAGTACACAGGTTTTTGAAAGCATTAAAAGTGTCTGATTTTTCCTTCAGAAAATCCACCCAGGTGAAGCGTGAAAAATCATCAACACAAACAAAAATGTACTTCTTACCTCCGACACTTGTTTCTGAAGTGGGTCCAATCAGATCCATATGCAGTAGCTCCAGAGTTTTTGATGTTGTGATATTCTGAATTTGTTTGTGACTAATTTTCTTCTGCTTCCCCAGTTGGCAAGCTTCGCACACTCCTTCCTTCTTCTTGATTAACGTAGGCATTCCTCGGACAGCTCTTGCTTTGGAGATTTTCATTAAGGTCTTGAAGTTAACATGGCCTAATTTCTGATGCCATTGTTCAGAAGCATCAGTGGTGATACTCAGACATCTGTCCGGTTCTTGCAATAGGTAGCAGTTGTCACTGGATCTTTTTCCAGAAAGAATACATACTTTATCACTATTAAACACACGACATTCATTTTTGTTGAACCGAACCAGCAGCCCTTGATCGCACAGCTGACTTATACTGATAAGATTAGCCTTTAGATTTTCAACATGCATCACATCTTTCAATTTCAGAGTTTCTGTCATATTGAGATTACCTTTTCCAATAACTTTGCTTCTCTGTCCATCCCCAAAGGTGACATGACCTTTATTTCCAGCAATGTACTCAGACAGAAGTCCCTTGTTCCCTGTCATGTGTCGAGAGCACCCACTGTCAAAGTACCACTGATTTTCTGCAAAGGTAGCTAAAGAGGTGTATGCGACCATACTGACCAGTTCCGACTTCTTAATCCATTTCATGCTTGTCTGTTTCTGTAGATGAACAATATTTCTTCCTTCACTCACATGCTTCATGCGCCTGAAACACCTCCAATCATTATGTCCTATTTGTTTACAGTAACTGCATATAAGCTGTCTAGGAGTAGCACCTCTTCTGTTCTTTCCTCGTGGCTTGACCTCATCATGTGGACTCCATTTAACATGTTCCTTAGCGTTGAGACTACTCCTAGTCTTGGGTGTGTGAAAATTGCTTCCTCTGTTGTACCCAACTCCAGTTCGATCTCCAGTGACTTTTCCCATGTTGAGGATGTCATTGAGTTTGGTTTTCCCAGAGTTCCATCTGTTAACAGTGCTTTCAGCCTTCTCAGCTCTCATTATGGCTCTCTTCATGTCTCTCTCACAGTTTCGGAGACTTGCTTCAGTCTTCAGAAGTTTGATTTGATATGTATTCTTCTCACTCCTCAACTTAGAGCATTCATCTTTCAGTTTCTTGTTGGTTTCACAAATTTCCATCCATTTGTAGAACATAGTTTGATAGGCTACGCGGATTTCCTCATCATCAATATCTTCTTCACTCCCGACTTCTGATTCAGCTTCACTGTCAGAATCATCTTTGTTTGTTGTAACATTTTGTACAACATGTTCTCCCTTGTGCTTCGTTGTAGCAGTACATGTTGCAACATTATGTTCAACAAGACTGGCGAACTTGCCTTCAGATTTGTCATTCAGAATAGCTGTGAACGCCACATAATTACTGGTTATGTCTTCATCTTCCTCGCTACCTCCAGAGTCTTCATCGCTCCAAGTGCTGGCAAGAGATTTCCCTTTTAGCTTCTTTAGAGTGTTTGCACACTCTGCCTGTATATGTCCGAAACCTTCACATTCTCTACACTGTATTCCCTTTCCTTTGTTTTTAGACTCATACCTTTGTATAGGACGACCAGTATTCCTTTCACCTGCAGGAGGTCCTGTCCGCACCTTTTTATTGGTAGCTTTAAAATTCTGACCTTTATTGTTGATCTTTCTCATCATCTTGCTAAAGTTTTTGGTGAGAAGCGCGATATCATCTTCGAGTTCTGTCTCATCATCAGATTTTGATGGTTCACTGGCTTCAATCTTCAAGGCAACACCCTTCTCCTTTTTGTTTTGTTTGAGATTCATCTCATAGGTCTATAAGGATCCTATGAGTTCGTCCAATCTCATGGTCGAAGTGTTCCTTACCTCCTCTATGGCTGCAATCTTTGCTGAAAATTTATCTGGCAGGGACCTCAGAGTTTTTTCAACAAGCTTCTTTTGTGAATGCTTCTTACCCAGTTGAAATGCCTGGTTAGCAATATCTCTCAATCTTCCATTGAACTCTGCAACCGTCTCGTTTTCGTTCATCCTTAGATTTTCAAACTGGCTGGCGAGCATCTGTAATTTTGAGGCCTTAACAGTGCTGGTCCCTTCATGCACATTTTGAAGAATGTCCCAAGCTTCTTTAGCATGCTCACAAGTTGATATAAGCTTGAACTGCTCTTCATCAACGGCAGTAAAGATGGCGTTAACCGCCTTAGAGTTTCCTAAGGCAGCACGTTCTTCATCAGAATTCCAGTCTCTCACAGGTTTGAAACTCTCCTTACCTTCTTTGTTGACTTCAACCGGAGGATTCCATCCTTCAACTGTAGCAACCCAAGCTTTTTCATCCAAGGACTTGATAAAAGCTCGCATACGAGACTTCCAATAGGTGTAGTTCGATCCAGTAAACAAAGGGGGACGAGTGACCGAAGCACCTTCTTTTGTGTTCATGATCAGCGTACTGACCTACAGGATCACATCCACTTTGAAAGAAGGTCAAAGTATTGTAGACGACAGGCTCTGATACCAAATGAAATTCAGTACGCAGTAAAGAATATAGCGAACAGCGTAAAATCACACAACATGCAAGGACACACAAGAATTGGTATCGCAGTTCGGTGCGCACACCTACATCTGCGGGGCCACGCCCAGAAAACTGAATACTTCACTAAAAAGATTGGAGAATACAAATTCTACAATTCACGCTTTAATAAGGAAGAACACTCTCATCCTTAAAAAACAAACCGTGAGGGGATGATCGCAATCAACCCCGTGAAGTATTCTTGGCAAGCTCCCCTTGCCTGCAAGCTCCCCTTGCACCACCGACTCGATCAACTCCCTTGATCCTGCGTGTCGCAGCCGTCGGCCTCCCTCCCGGAGAATATCCTTAAACTTCTTAAACTCCAGCGTCAACCCTAGCCGCCAATCAACCCATAGCTTAAAAAGCAACGGCCCTGCTATCTTTGGTTCAATTTCTACGCAGGCAATCAAACCTAGATTCGGCTCCATCTTCAGCAACAACTGCACCATCTTCAACACAAAGGAGATCCCGAAAGATCCTAAAGTGGCGGTTACGAGATCCCGATAGATCCGAACGTGGCAGCGGCAAGAGTATTGATTTACCGAAAATCTCTCTTCAACCGATTTGCAAGAGATAACGCACAATCAACAATAAATCATTTAATAACCACCATAGGAGCAGAAACAACAAGATAGAAAATAGCGGAATACGCTGGCTCCAGTTACGCATACTATTGAGCACCACAGCACCATATATGCAAGTAAGCATATTTTGTTGAACATCCTGGTCCAACAATCTGTTCAACAAAATGTCCAACATTCTCTTCTACATATGGCAGGGATATCAGCCTATCCAACATTCTCCAGTGCCACATATGACAAGACGCATACTAGAATGACCACATAATAAATCCTAACAGTTATCAAGGATTCCCACTTGGTTGAGAGTGTGTGCGAGCTTAGATCTAGGATTATGTCTTGTTACTTAGAGCTATTCTCTAATTGTGTTAGAGAAAGATGAAGATGATGGGGTCGATGTTTGCCTTGTTTGATCATTAGTGGAACCGGGTGCATTGGATGATGGATGTAGGTTGTTCGCAATCGAATCAGGGTAAATCTCCTCGTCTCTTTTATGTTGCTTTCTTTATTTCATATTATATTTGTGTGCTTATATTATCTATCACAAGATCATTGAGAGAGTTGGTTGTTGGTGACAACCCTATCTTGTGCCCGTGAGGTGTTTGGTTTTATGCATAGGTGACACCTCGGTGGAATTCGGGCTTGGGATATTGTTTGGCCACCTTTTCTGCACGTTGTAGGTGGCGTTGTGTACCTAGCCTAAGTGTTGGGGAGGTGTACGGGGATCCAACATTTTGATTCATTGGAAAGCTAGTTAAAGGCGCGCGCGGTCCGCATCTACTAAGGATCGATTCCTGGTTATCCATACATATTTTTTAAAATTCACTTTTTACTTTACACACGTTCATTTCCCCAAACTACCTCTATTCTTGCTTTCTCGATCTCACTCAAAAAACCAACATCCCCTAACACCGCCGTCAGCTGCTTCTGCTGCAGCTTTTCCCATCTCATCTTCCTCTTCCTTGTAAGAGGTGTTTGTAGATGATTAATTTTTTTGTTGAAAAGTATTAAATATGTTGTCCGCCAAAGTTCCATACCCTAGGGTTTGTGCGCCAAAAGAGCACATAATTCATGTCACTGCTTCAAGATGTCGAGGAGAAAGGGAAGTGGATGACGAGGAGCACATTAAAATTTGGGGTGTGTGAAGGATAAAAAGGAAATTAAAAAAAATTAGAAGTTACCTTTGAATGACAAACTTATAACTAAATGGTGTGGGTGTGCAGTGAAAATTGCTGTATGTATAGAATTAGCCTCATGGCACCCGACGGCTATTAAATTTGGGCAACAATGGGTAGGTGAGGTTAAACAATAGAAATTGACATCACATTATGTGTTAGAGTGTGTGACCCGAATCCGGTTTATTAACCCGATCCGAAGAGCTCGCGGTGCGACAATTCATGGGGAAATTTGCCCATATAAATATGATGTAATCTAGGATTTCGACTATAACCTCTTCTTTAACCGTCGCACTTGTCCTTCTTTTGTACCAGATCTTCGATATGGTGAATTTCTCTCATCTGCCTGTGGTTTTCCCCGTCTTGAGGTTTCCACGTAAACCTGTGTGTTCTTCGTTTGTATTTTTCATTTTCTGTTCTTGATCTCGTAACATTATGCAGTAGGGTGCTTGTGCTGATGAGCACCCGTTCATGTTGGTTTACATGTTGCTCTTCATTTTCCATAGCATGATATATATTTGTTGATTCTGATGTGTGGATAAGAAATCTGATTATGATATGATCATGTTGGCTTCAATGCAAATGACCGACAATGATATTTTGGCTTGGCCCTTTGTGGCTGTAGAGCGATTGACCCTTTTTTTGGGTGATGTTTTGGCTTGGTCCTTGTGATAGTGATATGATTGGCCTCTCATTCCGGCATGAGAGTTCAATGAGGGGGTCCGCAGCTCCATTCTCCTTTGCTATTTGACGTAGACCTCCATTAACTCACCGCTCATTTCCTTATTATTACACGGACCCCCACACCCACTCTCTCTCTCTCAAAGCAAATTCACTGACAGTCTGCCCGTAAAAATTTTCAGTAGAGGAGAATGCATGCAAACGACTTCTGGACACAGCGGAATTCAGGGCGATGGCTTTTGCAACAGGGAGAGCAAAGCAAATAGTAAATATTATAGGGGCTGAACAAGAGAGATGTACATCACAGCCTCTCATAATCACACAAAAAAGAAGAAAACGACTGAAAAAACAATGGAAATTTAGAAATCCCGACGACATAGTGGGCAAGAGCCATGCCTTGCGAGCCACCCATCGATGCATGGCAGATGGAACTTGTGCTGGCAGTGCGGCAAGCACCTCACTGTTTCCCCTACCTCAAAGTCCTTCAAAAAATTAAAATAAATTTTAGTTAATTAGTTTCATATATATCATTTCGTTCAAGATATTGATGAATATGGCGCCTAACCTGAAGGCAGACCACACAGCAAATCCTATCCCCCACGCAGTTTTCAGGCGTGATGCTGAATCTTGGCAGCCTGCCCACCGACTCCCTTGGCATCCCCTTTGCGCCTCCGGTGTCGAAAATATCGATCGCCTCCATCAACGGCGAATCCACGGCGCTCATCTGCTTGAAAATATTACTAAAATTCATGCAAAGTGCCAGAATACTCAGCTTCTTAAGACTTAGCTTGTACGTACCTGGCTTTGTACCGCACTTCGCATGGCTGGCCCAACCTTCTCTCTCACTAGCCTCCCACTCAGCAGGCTACACAATATGTCAACCTGCAAAGAAATACAATATGTAAGGTTATTGAATCTTTGATTCAAGAACACACACAAGAAATGAGCATAACTAATTACCAAGTAGAGGAGACTCCACATCCCAGACTCATTGGATTCGAAAGCGTCGATGGTGAAGACCGCTCCGGAGATGGCTCCGATGCCGGCTCCCCTGAGCAGGCCGCTCTCGGTGGCTAGGCCTATTAGCCCCCCGGTCACCGCCCCAACCACAGAGCCCACTGATCGAAAAAATCCCAAAAAAAGTAGAAGTTCAGTGAATGCTCAACTTAATTTGCAAACATTCACCATTGCTAGTAATAGTAAGAGCCCGAACCTGCGGCGAAGACGCAGGTCATCATGGTGCGAAGACATCTTCCCACCCTTCCGGCAATGATGGTGTCAGCTTCCGAAGCACGAGGAGGGGAAGATGATGATGATGATGACAAAGGAAACGAAGAAGGCAGCAAGGGAAAATTACCAAGCCCGTCCATTGTTTGAAGGCTCTTTTTCCCAGAGGGAGATGGGATTTGATTGGATTGTGTGCTAGCTGTGGGTCGGAAATATATGAAGATTTAGAGAGAAGTAGAGACTTAGGCATTAAGACTCAACATGACAACATAGATTGGCAATGAGAAAAGTAAAGGAAAATGTAAGCGACCAACTGTTTGCAATGAATGCAGAGGTCAGTGTATTAAACCCAACGGTGCTTGTCATCCATAGATACCCAGACGAGATTAGGTTTGTTGTTTAAGTAGATTTCATGTTATACAATTTATACACGCATATTATTTGACGGCGAAGTCTGATTTGAGTATACACTAAATATCGATGCTTCAGCCATGAACAAATCCGAAGCCTCGATATCCATGGCTAAAGACATTCAGTCACAGACTTTCGATAATTCCGTGGCTGAAGGTTCATGACTGATAGTGTGCTGGCTAAATGCACTTTCGGGTCACGGAACCTTCCGTGCCCGATTGTCGACCACGGTCCAACGGCCATGACAATCTGTGGCCTTACTGAGGATTAAATTAAATACATAACCTTCCGCCACGGAATTATCCGTGGCCAAAAAAATCCATGGATATAGGTCCTTTCGGCAACTGAAATCTCCGTGGCTGAACATGAGCTTTAGCAAATAATAGCAATAGACATGTCCGTGGCTCAAAGTCCCTATACAGTGGGACGTGCACCATTGTGCATATTTTCCGTGGCTATCGACCATCAACCACGGACAAATCTGTGCTGAAGACTATTTTTGGCTACAGATTTGTCGTCTATGCCCGATTGTCAGATATGTTTTTAAAAATCATGTGACGACCCGTATTCATCAATACAACTAATTACGTATTTGACGTATTTTCACATTTTAAAAGTATTTTATAATGGTATGTTAGGAGTTTTATATTAAAAATGATTTCAAAATTCTTTGTAAAAAATATTTTTGAAGCATCAAACTAGTTTTGGTGTATTTCAGTAAGTTCGAGTATCATCAAATACCTCGAAATAATTTTTATAATAATTCATATTCAATTGTTATTGATTTAGCTGTATGAATTAATTTTCTATATAAACGACATCAAAACGATTTCAAACTTCTACAGTGTGACTCTATGATCATTTAGTGCCCTCCATATTAAGTTCGTAATTTTCTGGAGTCAAATCGACCTATAACCTGCAAACCCGCATCTCAAACGTTTTGGCACAAAACTCGCAACTCCGTAGCTCAAACTTCAAAATGGACATCGTATTCGCGATTCTCGCGACGATACAAATCCGTGGCTAAGTTTTCGTAATTTTTCGGAGTTATATGTGAAAATGACATTATATCCCTTAATTTTTACTAATTACATCGCTAATTACCCTTACTAAATTACTTTTAAACCTAACCACCCCCCTTAAATGGCTGCCTAAAATTGGTAAGATCCTATTTTTTTGGATCTCAACCCCTTTACTATTTGTTTAAAACTTTTATTAACATTAATTATTTCATTTTTTTTCAAAACCCTTATATAAATTAAACCCCTCACTTCTCCTCCCTCAGCTCACACCCGAAGCCAACCCAACATCCACCTTTCCTCTAGCTTCTCCATCTTCAACTACTTCTACTTCTAACCCATCATCATCATCATCTTATTATCTTGCTTCTTCATTAACCAAACTCCAAGCCCCACTTTCCCAACGTCACCCACACCCTCGTTGGGCTACCGCAGCAAACACACGATCTCTATCTCTCCCTTGCTCACCCCCTCTCCGAGCACCAATGGAGCCATGCACACTTTGAGCAAACATCACCGACAAGCTCCCAGCCCCCAGCTTCGCTGTGGACTCCGGCCATAGCACCCGACACAACGCCGAACCCAAGCCCCTCTGCTCCTCAGCCCTCCTCGACCAGCCCGCCATCGTCTCGCTGCCCCCCGCTTCAAAGAAGCTTACAAGAGCCTCCAGCTCTGCCGCGGAAGCCTGCCATTGCCCTTCGAGCTTGCCCCAGCAAAGGAGTCAAACCCCGCCCCCTTCGCACGTGGCCGTCGCTGCCGTCGCCGGCAGCGCTGTCGTTTCCACCGTCCACCTCGTCGCTCCTCCCACCGTAACGCCTCCCTCCTCCACCTACAGCGTCGACGAGAGGCACCAGCATCTGCTAACGCTCCCCTCCACCCGCTGCACCCACGCCGAAGCTCCACCTCCACTCGCACGACGACGACGACGCCCTCCTACCTCCAGCGAGCCTCCTCCTCCAAGCTCTAGCTCTTCCGCCTCTCGCCCGTCGACAGACCCCGCTCCGTCCTCTTCATCCGACAACGTAAGCTCCCTGAGCTCCGACGATGGCATCCAACTCACACACCTGACGCCTCGACAGCCCCCTCCAGCTCGAGTTAAACCAGGGCCCTTCGACGTGTCCGCAGCCTTCGCTTGGGTCTTCCACCGCCCCGCCGTCACTTACGCCGATGTCGCCCACCATCGCCGCCACCGCCGCCTGACCCCCAACGCCGTCCTACGCCAACCCCCCAATGCAGTAGCAACGTAAGAGAGATGGAGTAAGTGTAAGCAACGTATGTGTGTGTATATATATATTATACATTAGTATAAATACTAGTATATACGTAATATTATTAGTATATATGATTTTATAATAAATAGAAAATGAGTCAAAATTCACAATAAATAATATACACATCAGAAAAATACACAGTAAGACGCAGAAAATCCGAAACGACGAAACAGACTCATTGGAGCTGGTTTCATCGCCAAAAGGCAAGTACATCTCCCACAATGATTTTTCAAAGGAAAAAATTAATAAAACTAATTTCACTTTAAAATTCATATCATGAGAATTTCATGTACACTGACGTACGAGACAAATATATGTTGTAGTACTAGTTAATACAGTCGTTTTGACCCCTTGTTGGAAGAATTCCGACGTATGATTTGCCCTAGAGAAATCTTTGAAAAATATAATGAAAAATCCTTTTTTGTTTTAATTAGTTTAATTGATTTTAAGCTTTTAAAAATTATGAAAAATACCTATAAGCTTCAGAAAAATATTTTATTCATATATAAAATTATTTTACTCCCATCTAGCCTATCTGAAAATATTTAGTACGTATTTTGACGGGTTTAAAGGTATAATAAAAAAACGAACACGTTAAGAAAAATAGATAGAAAATCGTGTAACTTCTAACTAGTGATTGCTTATGATTTCAGGTAACGTTTCTCGTGCACAAGCGTCCCAGATAGCCTTAGCTCCAGTCTCGACTTACTACGACGATCCTCGACCTGTAAGTAACTCTAATTCTAGTTTTAGAAGTTAAGAAAGTGTAATAGCATGAACTTAGGATTTTATAAATAGTCTCAGAACAACTATTGATCGAACGAATGACTAGAGACCGAAGTAACTAGGGAAATAACCAATTGCAGAACGACTATTCACTTAAAGCAACAATGTTTGTATTTCATGTTTGTTGGACTTGTCTTTATCCTCAAATTTCTTAGCATCCATTTTACTTTACTTTCTGGTTTTCAATAAGTCAAACCATGGTCCTGGTTTAACTATCATAGTGGTAGAGATCTAAATAAACATGAAACTCTAAATAAACATGAACTACACTACTTTTGTTAATATAATCGATGGAACAGATGTGATTATTGGCGTTCTTAACATTGGTATCAACCGGTGTCTAGGATCGTTTGTGCCAAAGTTTGGATCACCATGCTTGCGGGGATAGTGACCTGCTTGGCCAAACCTGATTGGTCGTGTATGCATGAATCAATGTTAGAGTTCCATTTATCATCTGTTCGCAACTATTGATTCTAAATACCTTCAAATAAGTTTCTTTAACATGTCATCGCATGTAAACTCATATTCACCATGACAACTCTTGTTCACTCTTGTCCATCATGTTCTGACACTTATCATTTGAAAACTCTGCTTGGACTTTGTATACACTTGTTGCACGATTGCTCACGTTTAAATAATCACACGACCTGATGCATTCCATTTATTACTCAGTGAATGCTAATGAATTATCGTATGAAATACATTGTGTGGAACATCTTGTGGAATATCTTGTGGAACACCCCGTAAGAAATATACGCATAGAACACATGACACATCACTGGGGTTTGGGGTAACTAATAGTTTGAAAGAGTGTGAGAGTGAGTGGAGTTCATCTACCTGCTGCCTGCGTCGGTAAACATAGATGCATGTCTCGGCAAAACCTTACATGTTGCCTGCGTCGGCAAAACCTACTACTAACTGTGTGTCAGTCTCGTCTGGGTAGAGCACACCCAGGCAAGAGATGAACTCAATGGTTGTATATCATACTCTCTGACTTGAATCACGTAGTTTAGTTACTACTTGCAAAACTACATTGCTGTCTGTCTGTTTTATTATTGTTACTCCGCAGGCCTGCTTATCTTATTATTGTTGCTACCTTACCTGCTTTGTTACAATGTCATTTATGACATGTCATCGTTGTTGCTCTCATACTTTACTTATCGCACTTGCATATACGACTGTTGTTCCTTTACTTTTCACATTTGCATGAATGTATGTAGTTAGTTCCATAGCCTGTTCATTCCCATGCTTATACACTGCTTTTACTTCCATTTCTAGAATTATTGTGACTTACCCACGGTTCTATCTACGTGGCACCGCAGATGACGTGCATTTTGAGGTAGATGTTCCTGAGTTGGTAGAGCCAGAGTTCGACTCTGAGATCGCAGCTTTTAGAGTTATTTTCACATATGTACTTCCTTTCTTTCATGTATATTTGTTGGAACATTTTGTACAGTATGGATTGTAATATATGGACACTATTTGAGTATTTTTGTACATCTCTGCATCGTGGCTATGTTGTTTTCACTGGTAATCTGCAGACCTGCAAATAACTCAAATAAGTAATGACCCCCTGAAAGCAGGTCGTTACAAATCAAAACTACAAAAATGTCTGTACATCACAGATCCACACAATATATATTCAAAAATATAACATATTACTAACCTCAGCTATATTGAGTATTGGTGTTTCATACCAATATTATTTTGATGATGATCACAATATTATGTTGTAGCTAACGACTCTCTTGTTTTAGTCTCATAGTTACATTTCAAGAATATCATTTTTGGAGACTAAACACTTGGTGTAAGGATGGACATCAAGTGGAGAAGGGCCAAAGCTTGGACTCAAGGGGTGCCAAAGCTTGGAGATGATGGAAAGCATCAAGGCTTTCAAGATTGAAGCCATAGACTCTAAAGAAAGCAATGTAATCCATGTAATATTTCATTTATTGCTTTTCTTCTTTTTGAGTCTAGGTTTAATGTAATGCCTTGATAGATGGTCTACTCATTCATTCATATGCATTTAA
Source organism: Scilla litardierei (assembly GCA_030789695.1). Lineage (NCBI taxonomy): Eukaryota > Viridiplantae > Streptophyta > Magnoliopsida > Asparagales > Asparagaceae > Scilla > Scilla litardierei. The sequence continues at coordinate 26,573,535 of CM061140.1, read as the reverse complement.
CCATCTTAGTGAGCCTTAGGATTATCATATAATCCAACCCAATAGGCTCATCTTGCCCAAAGAATCATTTAGAGTCTCTGGCTCTCCAACAGTCGCCTGATGAAGGTTTTACAGTCGACTGGGTGATTCGAGTCGCCTGTCGAGCCTTCTACAGTCGACTGTGGTGCACTGCTCAAGTCAACCCTTTATTGACTCTATTTGAGCTTTTCACATCAGTCGACTGATGAAGTATTTACAGTCGCATGTATATTTACAGTCGCCTGTGAAATGGTCAACAGTCGTCTGAAAGGCGTAAGTGCGAACGTTGAAACTCTCTGTTTGTTTCCATCTCCTGCAGCAGTTGACTGATGAAGGATAAACAGTCGCATGTCTATTTTACAGTTGAATGTCATTTGTTCATCAGTCGCCTGTATGCATTCTGGGAGTAAGAGTGCATCTCTCTGTTTTATTCCATCCCCTGCAGCAGTCGCATGCTGAAGGTTTAACATGCGCATGTCCTGTTTTCAGTCGACTGTATTGTCTTTATCAGTTGACTCTCGTGGCTCAGATTATAGCCGTTGGGATTTATTTAGCCGTTGGACAGTCGACTGGCATTTGTTCTTTAGTCGACTGTCAGTGACGTTTCAGACCAAAATCTAGCCTTTGCAGCTTTTTGCTTTTGGCTGTTTTCTTGGCTTTTGAGAGTTCCTATAGAGTTCCTATATATATGAGAGGGCTGAGTTCATTAGATCTTCTTGATGCTATTGAAAATCTTTAAAGTTTAAATAAGCCACTCTCAAACTCTCTCATTTCCCTCTTAGAGCTCTAAATCTCCTTCATGCATTGAAGTCAAGCTCAAGGGAAAATCATCCAAGTGCTTTCAAGCTAATCTCATCACTTGGAGATCCTCTTTCATGCCTTGCATTCATCTATGAGTAAGCATCTCAAGGCATAGGTAAGAGTATTTGTTTTACTTTGTGTTTCTTTGAAACCTTAATTCTCTTTGTGGGAATTAGATACTCTCCTTGTGGGAGTAACTCTCTTTGTGGGAGTTTGGTGTTCTAGTGTAAGGCTAACCCTAATTCTCAGTGTGAGAGTTAATAATTCTCTGTGTGGGAGGTAGACCCCTGTGTAGGGTTGGTTTGGTTCTTGTGTAGGACAAAATCCTCTGTGTGAGGTATCTCTTTGTGGGATTTGTATTCACTTCTCTTTGTGGGAAATATAGTGAATATTGGTGTGGATGGACGTACCCAAGTTGGGGAACCAGGGTAAAATCTTGTGTTTGCGTTTGGTTTGATTGTGTTGATTAACTCCTCTTGCATTTATTATTCTGCATTTGCAAGTTTAATTTTAATGGCATAATTTATTACCATTACACTATTCACCCCCCTATAGTATGTTGTTAGTATTGCAAGTATAAGGCGGTCCTTACAAGCCACACAACATATATACAAGACAATTGTTCACCACAAATCCATTGTTCACCACAAATCCACACAGTAAATATACAAAAACATATCAACTCACATGCATAAAAATTGTTCACAAATCCAACAGAACATTAAACAACACTCACAACTCTCTCCCGGCTCCGTCATCACCTTGGTGTTGGCTTGAAGAGCCTTCGCCGCCACCATGTCCAAGCCAAAACATAATTATCATTACTTTAAATGATAAAACATATATATAACAAGTCAAAACATCGAATTTAATACCACAAAAATAAATCATTAACATTGGCCCTAAAACAAGCTCCCCCCCACATCTTGACCCTAACACAAGCCCCCAACAAGTAGTAGAAAACAACTTATAAGCAACGGATCATCCGCCACTGATTGAATCCGTGGCAGATGTTTGTATACCTGCCACGGATTAGTCCGTGGTGGCTATTTCGTGGCTGATGAGACTAATAGCCACGGACCAAATCCATGGCAGATGAAGACCATTTGCCACGGATAATCCCATGACCACGGAATTTTCCGTTGAATATGTGCATCTGCCGCGGATTTTTTCCGTGACGGATGTATACTAGCCAGGCCAGATCCGTGACAAATCTACAATACTTTTTCGCCCATGTCGAGGGCGGGCGAGCACGAAAATAAGCCCGTGCTCACTGCGACCGATCATTTTATCTCTCCCAAATTTTTTGGCCATGACTCAAATGTCGAATCCCTTCGAAGTGCATATCATCGTCGATCTCCTCAAAGACCCCAATGGCAGCCTCATCGTCGTCTCCTCCGGATTCACCATCCACTCCCTCGTCGCCTCCCTCTTCTGTGTCCACCACCCATCCCGGGCAACCTCCTCATCCTCTCCGCCTCCGATTCCCAAAAGCCCATCCTCAAAACCTTAGAAAACTCCCAAAACCCTAACCGTAGAGATCTCCCTTCTGATCTCCCCTCCCACCACCACTCCGCCCTCTACTCCTCCGCACGCCCCTTCTTCCTCACCCTACACGTCCTCATCGCTGACCTCCTCTCTGGCCGCGTACCTGCTGGCTCCATCATGTTCCTTCTTATCCTCAACGCCCATTGCCTCTCTGATGTCTCGATCGAGTCCTTCATCGCTCATGTTCTCAAGTCCATATCACCAAAATCCCCAATAACCACATTCACCGACAAGCCCCACGCCATGGTCTCCGGATTTGCCATGGCCGGCCAATATCATAAAGTGAGATCAAAAGACATTATCAAGCCTAGGTTCCGATGAGCAAGGCCGGCCAATATCATGGAGTGAGAGCAAAAGACATTATCAAGCCTAAGTTCCGATGAGCAAGGCCGGCCAATATGATGTTTCTATTATTCAGTCATTTTATAATTCTTTTTCTTTTTATATTTTAATGCAATGAATATGTGTTGATACCGATAGCAAAGCCTACTGGTTACATTGTCGCAGACCCATATAAGATGTAAATTTCACCTGAATTCGAGTTATTGAGATTTATTGAACTTAAAGTAGTATGTTTTAACAAATGAAACAAAGAAATTCATTCGGTTTCAACAAATGAGAGAAATGAATGCATGTTTACTCTACATCGGATTCAAAACTTGAGGCATGGTTTGTATTCACAGTTAGCAAAACCCTGGTTTCATTCAAGTTAAAAGAGAAACTTGGTGTTGTATCATAGATCATGTTTCACCAACTCTTTTGGGCCATTAAATGACAAAGTGTTCATTCACCAACTCTTCTAACATGAGTTCATTGTTAGAGAACTGTTGTCTCACTTTCAACTGCTGCTTCGATTGTTGGGTTCCGGTTTGTTAGGATATAGGCATTCACTTTTTAGAAATTCATCTTGTTGGTGTTTGCATTGGCTTGTGCATTTTCTTTGGTCCATTGGCTCACTCAACATGTGCTTGTGCATTTTCTTTGGCCATGGCTAATGATCATTATCCATCAACGGTCCGTGGCTTATGTACATTAGCCACGAACTAGTCCGTGGCTGCTACTCTATATTAGCCATTGAATTTTCCGTGGCTAATGTGTATTAGTCATTGAGTTCTTCGTCACGTCCCATATCATTGCTACTGAGGATATTTTTTTTCGTTGTCATATGAATTACATCCGTGGCTAATGGTTCGTTGCTAATATATCCACCACGGATCGTCTTTCATTTGCCACAGGCTTTTTTGAATTAGCCACGACACTTTCCGCCACGGACTATTAGCGACGTAATTTCTAAAAATCCGTGGCTAATGTGAATTAGCCACAGATTTCAAGGGATTAGCCACAGATTTGTCTGTGGCTAATTCCAATTTTCCATTAGTGAACCCCGAACCACTGCTCGTCATTGTAGACAGATGTAGCAGCTGGTTGGGGGTATGGGGGTGGGGGGAGGGTTAGGGTTTTTGTAAGGGGGTTATGATTAAGGGTTAGAGTGTGTTAGAGTTAAGAAAAATTGGGTTTTCACCGGTGCGAATACCAACATCAAAATATGCAAGATTTAAGATATATCATAGGTCATATATATGTCATATATTTCATATATATGATATATATGTCATATATATCATATATATGGGATGAGTTTGATGGGAATCTGGTGGCCAAGGAGGATTTTCCTCCTTGGTCCACCACCGGCCAAGCCCTCTCATATTTTTTGAATTTTTTTTCCAATGTATTATACACCTTATGTATAATCACCACACTAAAAATCAAGTGATTCCAACACTTTTTGCCCATCGATCCATCCATTGCAAAACCAATGGTCGCATAACATAGAACTTTTTGCAACAGGTGGATCGATGGTCAAAGAGTGTTGGAATCACTTGATTTTTGGTGTAATGATCATCTATGAGTTGTAGAGCATATTGGGAAAAATTTCAAAAAAATATTGGGGTTTTGGCCGTTAGTGGACCAAGGAGGAAAATCTCATTGGCCACCTGATTCCCATTAAACTCATATCAGATATGTCATATATATGACAAATATGTCGTACATATCTTAACCTTAAAACTAACCTTAAATCTAACACGTGCATTGATTGCACGCGAGGGCATGCATGATCCAAGTAGGATGCACACGCTCGCCTCCCAAGAGGAGTGTCCAATGCAATATAAACCCATGAGTACAAGATTGAATCCACAAAGACAACTCGTTTGACGTTCACAATCTCGATTGGTTAAGGAATGCTAAAGGTGTTGGTACAACCAACTAAACTAACAAGTGTAGTGTGAGTGAGTGTAGTAGTAACACGGTCGAGCCAAACCCAAGGTAAGTATGGTGGAGACCAAAGTGTGGAGCTAGTCAAGCAAGGAGAAGTGTGTGGAATGGGGTATCATTAGGTTGTGAGATGATTAGCAATAGGTTCACTCCAAATGAATCAACCCTCGCATCCATTTCAAGGTATGCGGGGTTGTACACTTAGATAATGCCCTTAAGGCACACCGCCGTTCTACGGCCCCACCAAGGGTAATGCACGATTCATTCATATGTTGATTAGTGGGTTGAAATCCCTAACTTAAACCTGTGAATCGATCCTTGCATCCGTGTCACTAGGATGCATGGATTGTGCACGTAGGTGTGACCCTGAAGGTACACCACCGTTCTACGGCCCCACCAAGAGTAGTACATGACTCAATGAAATCTAGGGCACAACCCATCAATCAACACTACTATCATCCATTTCAAGGCATGCTAGGTCTATTAAATGCAAGGAATGAGCAATAACTATTCAATCTCACAAACCCTAGCTAATCCCAATTCCACACACTATTGGCTCTAGGCCTTCATAATGAAAAGCAAAATAATAAACATTGATGAGCATTCATTACAAGCCATTAAGCAAACAATTATCCAATGAACCTCACTTTCATTCAACAACCATTCACAAATATTCATACAAAGCAATAGAAACCAATAGCTACAAGAGAGGGAAATAAATCACCAAATAGAACCCTAAAAGCCCAAGCTTTCCCTCTCTTGCTCCTCCTCCAAGCTCCATCAAGCTCCAATGGCCTCCAACCCTAGCCCTGGCCTTTGGGGAAGAAGATGTGGGTGTAAACCCCCAATGAAACAGTAAAAACGCTCTGGCCGCCCTATTACATCAGAGTTTAGGGGTTTTAAACCCCTAAGGGATTACATCCTAACCCTCCAAAGGAGCATCCAACAGCTCGCATCGACCGGGGAAGAAATCGGGTTAAGCAAAAACCCATTTCTCGCAACCCAGATCCGACAGAAAAAACCCACGACATGCGACTATCGAACAACTGTCTGTCACCTGTCGTTGGCCAGGCAGGCGACTGCTGTGAATTTCACAAGCGACTGTGAATGACACAGGCGCATGTCTTTTGAGCTTCAGTCGCCTTCTGCAGAAATGAAAAATTAATAGAGAGTCGGCTCTTTGTTGCTCCCTTCAGGCGGAAATAAATAGTCCACTGTCTTTGAAAGAACAGTCGACTGTCGTTGAAAGAACAGTCGACTGTAGTGGCCCCCAGCTTTACTTCTCCATTTACTTGATTTTGTCTCCTTCGGGACTCCAGAAAAATCCCAGAAAATTCTGAAAAATCCCCAAGGCTCCCAGAAGTACCTGAAAAATAGAAGAAGGAGAAATTAGTCCATATAATATTGTTTTGTGCAAAGAATGGAAATAAGCTCTAATATGAAACATGAAGTGATAATACACTTAAGAGAGCAAGGTTAAGCCTAATCTTTAAAACAAAATGGGAGTAGTTAGGGGGTATAAATATACACTTTTCACTACGAATCACACCCCCCAACTAGCCTTTTGCTAGTCCCAAGCAAAATATGCGATAATTTCGGATTAAAGTGAAAACATGCACCAAACTCAAAATATCATCAAGGCATACCACAAATGTTATTTCCAAATGATTTCAAAGCCAATATACACAATGTATGAAAGTAAACCACAAATGACATTCACCTCAATCCAATTCAAAGAAAAGTAAGATAATAAGCACTGTATCACATTCTTTGGAAAGATGCGCAAATGACAAAGTTTCTAATTTTCATAGAAATGTCCAAAACCAAAAGAAATTCCTTCTAAGTTATGGGAAATGAGATTGCATCATTCATGTAGCTTATTACCTCATTTATTCATTCACTTTTTCTTTTTCTTTTCTTTTTCTCTATTTTTTGTATTCTTTTTGTTTTTAGTATGTTTATGTTTATGTTATGCATTCACACAATAATGCTATAAAATGCAAACACTGCCACTTTTGCATACACGCGATAACACAATATAGGCAAAAGGATGGAATGATCCCCTAAATCTCATCTTTGGCATCCTCCCCAATGTTTCGTGGGGCACCGGCTACTTAATTTGATTAGAAAAACCATTCACTTATATAACTCTATTTCTCATTCTAAACATGAATTATCAACTCATCCACCCACTCCTTAGGAGGAAAACAAAACACACACCATTAGTCACATCCTATCCAATCAAAAACTAAGCCATTCATCCCAGTTCATGCAATCACTTAGACCAAACTATTTCCGAATTATTTCAAAGAGGGTATCACAACATATAAAACAGTTTCATACATGGCATATTAACATTTGACTCCAAAATGGAAAAGAAATTAAAACACACCAATCAGACATCTATGAAGTTGATAACAAAATAATAATCCGAAAAAATTGCATAGCATTAAGCATGTAGGGACTAAGCAAAAGAAATGTGATGGAAGCAAGGATGGATGCATCAACATGATATTCTCAAAATGAATGAATGATGATGATGAATGAGAAAAAAATTTTATTAACATCAAAATTTTCATAACCACCCAAAACTAGCATCCAACTTCATAATGCACTCCCCCCAACTAGAAATGAGCATTGTCCTCAATGGTTGAAGTGAAACTATATATTATTAAACGATGCTAGAGGGAAAACATGCATACTAAAGCAAACATGCAAAAACAAACTAAACTAAAAATTTTTATTTTTTCTTTATTAATTTACACTAAGTAAAGGAAGGAATACACCTTCGCAAAAGGCGGATCCCGAATGTGTAATGGTGGAGGCAGCTGCTCTATCATCTCCTTTCGTTCCTCAGCTAGCTGCTTTGGAAACGAAGCTCCTCCATCTTCCTTGGATCCAAGCAACACAGCTCTCAGCATCTCCCTAGAATATGCTCTTGTGTCCTCCGGGAGACAAGCTGCGTCAATCCAAGGAAAATAAGTAAGACTTCCAATGAAGGAAGTCCAAATAGGGTCGTCATAATAAAGATAAGGAGATGAATATGTATGACGACAATCTGAATCTAAAATATATGGAAATGAAGCATGAGATTCAGAAATGAAGGGAAAAGTGTGATGAGAACTTCCCTGAATGGCGATGCTATCGCCTGGCTGATGCGAATCCTCAGGAGGAGGGTGAAATGGCTGCAAGGGTAAGTGTGGAGGAGAAGGTAGCACAGGCTCAATGTAGATCATCTCGCAGTCAATGTCGCTTGTCGAATCCTTGCCCTCGGAGGTAATAGCCTCTGTAGTCATCCATGGACTCTGTGGTCCACCCTAAACATCATCGTCCTGGATGATGAGCTGATGCGTGTCCTAAGGTGTCTGAAGTAATGGCTGCTGAACTGAATCTGTAGAGAGGGAGAGCTCGGGCTCCAAAGTAGTCTGTAGGCTGTATCCCGTGCACTCATCCTTCTCAATACCACCATAGTAAACCATCTCAGCAGTCCACCCAAGATGCTCGCACACCTCCAGCTGTGATAATGGATCAGACAGGCAATGTGACTCAGGCACTCCGATGTCATCTATCTCACTCTCGCCTGGACACATCTCCATCTCATCATCACCACCAACCCAACAAAACTGCCCCGTGTCTCCAACATGGGTGAGACACACTCCATCATCCATCTCCTCCTGATCCTCAATATGTAATCTCTCAACATCCTTTACCTGGCCCTTTTGCAACCCATAATCCTGCTCTGCTAGGTATCCCATGGGGTCGCAAGAGAAAGAGCCCAAAGGTGGCTCCTCAACCTGACACTGGACCAGATGCTCTGAATCCTGAAGTGGAAGAGGGTACTGGCCATCATTCTCATATATCTAAGTGACGGCTCTCCAAATGGCGCAGTCTGCTCCCACTCTGCAAGGTCCCTCACGTACAACCATGCATCCTCTGTCGTGTATGCATAGAAATCTCCACTGCTGCTCATCTGCACAAAGTCTCGCGTGGACGGATGCAACCCTGTGTAGAAAATACAAAGTAGATCATCTGTGCTGAAAGCATGGCGTGGACACCCAAGCACTAACTCATCGAACCTCTCCAAAACCTGACAGTAGGTCTCACCGTCAAACTGGATAAAGCTTGCCATTTGATTCTCAAATGCCTGGCTCTGTACCTGATTCATGTAATAAATAGGAAAGAAAGCTCGAAGGAAATCAGTCTGAAAAGAAAGCCATGTAGAAAAAGAATCTCGAGGAAAAGCATCAAACCAAATTTTTGCATCATCTCTCAAAATATGTGGGAACACTTTAAAATAAACAAAATATGCACAAGTGTTCTCATCAAACAAATCCTAAAACTCTTTTCTACACCATTTTTCAAACTTTGGCATAAATGAACTAGGATTTTCCAACCCCATACCGTGAAAGAACAGTGGTAGTTGGGAATCCTCCACATCAGTATCACTAAAGTTTGAAAATGTATCCATAAGAAAAAAAATTTATATACAAAAGATTTTTAAAATAAAAGAAAGAAAGAAAGAAAAATGACTCAAAAAAGTATAAAATAAACAACCAAAAAGACTCAACACTAAGCTGAAAGTACCACACCTAAAGTGTCCAAAACCAACCAAAAATGTGAATGCGAAAACCGTTGTCCCCGGCAACGGCGCCAAATGATTGCACGCGAGGGCGTGCACGATCCAAGTAGGATGCACACGCTCGCCTCCCAAGAGAAGGAGGGTCCAATGCAATATAAACCCGTGAGTACGGGGTCGATTCCACAGAGACAACTCGTTTCACGTTCACAATCTCGATTGGTTAAGGAATACTAAAGGTGTTGGTACAACCAACTAAACTAACAAGTGTAGTGTGAGGGAGTGTGGTGGAAACACGGTCGAGCCAAACCCAAGGTAGGTAGGGTGGAGACCAAAGTGTGGAGCTAGTCAAGCAAGGAGAAGTGTGTGGAATGGGGTGTCATTAGGGTTGTGAGATGATTAGCAATAGGTTCACTCCAAATGAATCAACCTTCGCATCCATTTCAAGGTATGCGGGGTTGTACATGTAGATAATGCCCTTAAGGCACACCGCCGTTCTACGGCCCCACCAAGGGTAATGCACGATTCATTCATGTGTTGATTAGTGGGTTGAAATCCCTAACTTAAACCCGTGAATCGATCCTTGCATCCGTGTCACTAGGATGCACGGATTGTGCACATAGGTGTGACCTTAAGGTACACCACCATTTTACGGCCCCACCAAGAGTAGTGCACGACTCAATGAAATCTAGGGCACAACCCATCAATCAACACTACTAGCATCCATTTCAAGGCATGCTAGGTCTATTAAATGCAAGGAATGAGTAATAACTATTCAATCTCACAAACCCTAGCTAATCCCAATTCAACACACTATTAGCTCTAGGCCTTCATAATGAAAAGCAAGATGATAAACATTAATGAGCATTCATTACAAGACATTAAGCAAACAATTATCCAATGAATCTCACTTTCATTCAACAACCATTCACAAATATTCATTCAAAGCAATAGAAACCAATAGCTACAAGTGAGGGGAAGAAATCACCAAATAGAACCCTAAAAGCCCAAGCTTTCCATCTCTTGCTCCTCCTCCAAGCTCCACCAAGCTCCAATGGCCTCCAACTCTAGCCCTGGCCTTTGGAGAAGAAGATGGGGGTCTAAACCCCCAATGGAATAGTAAAAATGCTCTGGCAGAATTGATCCCTATTATATCAGAGTTTAGGGGTTTTAAACCCCTAAGGGATTACATCCTAACCCTCCAAAGGAGCAACCAACGGCTCGCATCGACTAGGAAGAAATCGGGTTAAGAAAAACCCATTTCTCGCAACCCAGATCCGACAGAAAAAACCCGCGACAGGCGACTGTTGAACAACTGTCAGTCGCCTGTCGTTACCAGGCAGGTGACTGCTGTGAATTTCACAGGCGACTGTGAATGACATAGGCACCTGCCTTTTGTGCTTCAATCGCCTGCTGCAGAAGTGACAAATTAACAGAGAGTCGGCTCTTTGTTGCTCCCTTCATGCGGAGATAAACAGTCGACTGCTGTTGAAAGAACAGTCGGCTGTCGTTGAAAGAACAGTCGACTGTCGTTGAAAGAACAGTCGATTGTCGTGGCCCCCAGCTTTACTTCTCCATTTACTTGATTTTGTCTCCTTTGGGACTCCAGAAAAATCCCAGAAAATTCTAGAAAATCCCCAAGACTTCCAAGAGTACCTGAAAAATAGAAGAAGGAGAAATTAGTCCATATAATATTGTTTTGTGCAATGAATGTAAATAAGCTCTAATATGAAACATGAAGTGATAATACACTTAAGAGAGCAAGGTTAAGCCTAATCTTTAGCACAAAATGGGGGTAGTTAGGGGGTATAAATATACACTTTTCACTACGAATCATGCATATATTGGAAAAACTCTATATATGAATATTTAAGGGACAAATATGAAAATATGCAAGAATAAATTGACTTATATTAAGAAACTACCCCCACCCCTCCCCTCCCCGCATGCGAACACACAACATATGTCATATATATGTCACATATGTCATATATATCTTAACAATAACACCAGCCCCTACTTATATTTAAAAAAACTCTATATATGGAGATTTAAGGGACAAATATGAAAATATCCAAGAATAAAGGGAATTATATTAGAAATCACCCCCCTCTACACACACATACATAAACACATATCATATATGACATATGAAAATAAAAAATTTAATTGGTTATTGATGTGTGCCATTATTACACATATTTTACACTCTTTTCATTTGCATTTCGTATCATTTCATCCACCATTTCACGTTATTTTCTCCGTTATTGTTTCATTTCACATTTATTGGTATTTCTCATGCGTAGCAGGAGAAATCAGAAATTTTGGGGTCAAAAGTGAAGAAAAGAGGACAAAATGGAGCAAGAAGCATTTGGGAAGAAATTGGGAGAGAATTGAGCTGAATTGTGACACACGCGGTCGCGTGAGCCAAGCCACGTAATTGCGTCGACCAGGACATAGCAGTAGCCCAAGCAGCCAATGGAATCTAACGCACGCGGTCGCGTGATTGACGTGCGTTTATATTTCATATATTCACGCACGTCTTCTTTTCTATTTTTCCGTTATTTTCTGCCGTCTCGTATCCGTTTTCTCGTATTTTCTGGTTTTCTTTCACTTCTTCGTGTTTTTACGTGTTTGCAGGAGTTTGCCAACGTAGGGGACACATAACGATGATATCATAAGTCCCCGGAGCAACGGGAGGAGTCACGTGTTATCCAGGGGGTCAAACGACAAAGATTTCTATCTTTCAGCCCCCCACCCGATCGGTTGGATATAGCCAACCGATCGGGTGATGCACGCGTGCACGACCCGGACAGCTGCTGAAGCAAGAGAGCATCAACCGACCGGGTCAATCGACCGGTTCAGCCCAACTGTCTTCTCGGAAATTTGGAGCTGAACTCCAACCGATCGGGTGACCTTCAACCGATCGCTTCATCTGTAGCCGATTCCCCAAAGAAACGACCCGGAAAGCCTACCCGACGGCCAGCTGACCGTGCCAAAGCGTCGCAACTTTCTGTTTATTTGGGCGACGTTTCCAACCGATCGGTTGATTTATCAACCGATCGGTTCACTTGATGAACTCAAGATCCAAACGACTAGAAGCTTCTGCCAACCGATCGTGTCGCGTGACCGGGTGAAGTCCTGAAGAGCGCTGCCGAAGAACGAAGCAGGTCACCCGATCGGTTGATTCTTCAACCGATCGGGTGACGTCGTTTTCTATATATATTAGCCCTAGGTTTTCAGAAACGTAAGCTGTGTTTTATTTTCTGTTTTCCTTCTATTGCGACGGCTGGAATTTTATACTTATTTGTAAGTGTTCCGATCTTTGTACTGCTTTGATATTATCTTAATTGCATTACTACTACCGCATTTCAATCGCCTGATTTTTTAACGATCGATTTCCATTTAGATTGCTTTTTACCTAAAATATGTGAGTAGTTCCCTAATCTGGGATTTTGAAAGATAGGCTTGATCGCGAGCACCTAATATATACACACAGATTCATCTGATTCGGCTGTAGGGGCCCAATACTAATCCAATTTTATGTTACACTTGAATTAGACTGAAAGGGGACTGGTGGTGATTTATAATCCAATCATAGAGCTCGTGGGCCAACAACAATTATGGGCCCAGAGGCCCATCAAGCATTGCAAGACTTAACGGGCTTGACGTAAATGATGAAGGGCCCAACCACAAAGTATGATTACTAAATTACCACTTCAAAGTTTTATATATATGCATCCCATTTGGGATGATGTGAACTCATTCTATTCTGTTCCTTTCAGTTGAGATTATATAATTTATATATCGTGTTTCAATTTGAGCGTCGGAAGAGTCGAAATTGGAGCCTCACTTCAAGTTCGACTCGGTAATGCACTTACAGACAATGATATGCATACTATAGTAGGACAAGTAGGATGAATGCTTATCTAGTCCTTTCAGGTCCATCTTTTCACTACATCATCAATAGGCCTTTAAAAAAAATATTAGAAGAAAACAAAGGCAGATGAGAAACGACCAAGATGGAACGATTGAGGGGTCAAGTTAGAGGCCCAAAGGCCGAGGTTAAGCTTGCTCAAGCAAGTCCATTTAGGCTTCAGTCTGGGTTCCGCTTTAAGTTTAGGCCGACGTTAGGCCCAGTGCGACCGGCCCATTATCATCTTCGGCTCTTTTAGGCTTCGGCTTTTGTTTTGTTAACAGTGTTACTCTCACGTTCCACCGTACCCCACAGGAGCGAGCATCATTTGCCACGCGACTCCCGGGAGCTTTTTGTGGTTAAACCACCTCGTTTTGGAGTACCAAGTGAAAACCCTAGCACCGCCCCAATCTCTCTCTATCTCGCGTCTCCATCGCTTTGATACTCGGCATGGTACTCTCTCTCTCTCTCTCTCGTTCTTTCTCTATTCTCTTTGTGCTAACCCTTGCCCTAATTGCTCCCCTGTTGCTGTCTGTTGCAGGCCGATTCCACGCGGATGAGGTAACATTGCGGAAATTTCTTCCTTATTTGTTTGTTATTCTCGTTCCATTTAGGCTTGTGATCTTCTAGGGTTTTATTTTGCACCCCGTTTCTATGCGTTCCGATGTCTTGGTTTTTTTGATACATCGAAAAGCAAGAATTGAAACCATCAACCTCTCACCAGGGAAGGATGGCCAATTGGCTCGGGTCAATGTCTTGGTTTTAGTACCCGAAGAACTTCAATTCATGATTAATTCCCTTACGGGGAATTCTATACACACAGACATAATTGCTTTACACACAGACCACATTACTCTCATACCCAATGTTATTTAAAATTTAGTTTTTATTACTTTACACCCACCAATATCCCCAAACTAACCATATTCTCTTCCACCTCTAATCTTCCGCCGCCACGCCCTCACCAGTCATGAGGGATAAGGTTTAGGAATGGAAATATTGCGGGACGGGGCGGGTATTTAATTACCCAAGCTTGCCCCGACTCATCTACAGGCCGGGGCGTGGTTTTTCTTACCAAAACCGGGTCGGGCCGGTCGGGTCAGGTCATTAGTGCCATCCATATGAATTCCAAATAAAAATTTTATTTGTGAATTGGGAGAATTTGATTTATTTGGTAATTTGGAATTGGAAATTGGCCCAATTAGGAGAACCGTGGAATAGAGTATGAGTTATGAGTTATTCGCTGACTGCATGGTCCGCATCAAAATAGTAAAGTTTTTTAGAACCTCTATAGTTTATCGGGGCGGGCCGGGGCGCATACAAAGCCCAAGCTTGCCCCGACCCGGCTGCGGGCCAGGTCGGACCGGGTCAAAAACGGGTCGGGCCAGGTCGGGCCGGGCGGATCAGGCCATTACGGCCATCCCTAATAAGGTTGAAAAAGAAGGTTGAAGGAGGGCTCAGAAGAAGGTTGAAGAAGGAGAAAATTACAGAAGAATGTTGAAGAGGTTGAATGAGAGAGGAGGAGGAGACGGTGGTGATGGGAGGAGGAGCTGGGCAGAGAGGAAGACGAAGAGGAGAGGAGAGGAGTATGATGAAGAGGAGAGGAGGGTAAATATGGAAAAAATTCAATGGCAAACTTGTAAATAAATGGCCCTTGTGTGAAACAATTAGGTCTGTGTGTATAGCAACTCCCTTCTCTAATAGATATCCAATCTTGTTGCCATGATTTGGTAGTTTGGCTCTAATAAACGAAATTTTAAACCCTTTTACCATTGTAAGGACATTTTGTAATTCTGGAACATTTATGTATGTGGCATTTATTGTTGTGATTCACTGATCACGTAGAAAATAATAATTAGAGAGAAAAAATAAGTAACTCTATCTCATCGGTAAATAAATACACAGAGATGGCCAAATACTTTAAAATACTCAATACAGCTTTCTCTTTGGAGAAGTTTACAATTCTCTTATTGGAGAAATTATAACTCTCTTTATGGAGAAGTATTCTTCGTTTTCTACACTTTCTGTTTTGTTTTTTAAAAAGCGTTTTAATCTTCCCTTTTATAGTGTTAAAGGGGTTGAGAAAAACGTCATAGATGATGTTAGAAATAAGAAAAAGAAAACTTCCGTAGCTATCCACATTTTCTTTCAAACGTTACCATCATCATAATTTTGTGTGTCCTACACATTAATTAGATCTCATAATTATGAGAGATATTTTTAATGCAATGAGTCCTATACATTAATTGGGTGGTTTTATCCATTAATGATGTGCGGAATGCAGTTAGAAGCTGTCAATTATTATTTTACGTTCTACGTGATCAATAAATCATAATAAGTGCTATCAGAGTCCAGGTGAAGAATTTGGGTACAGATTGTGGGATCCAAAGATGATGACGGTTATTTGGAGCACGGATGTGTTGGTCAAGAAAATTAGATCTTGAAAGACATTGAAAGGCCAATAATGTCTTCAAATTTAAGTTCAAGTGCTCAAGACATTGTTCTAATACTACCACCAACGCAATATCTACATATATTGAAAATGTGCATGTGGAAATACTAGAAGCAGAATATGAGGTGGAAGAAGAGGAAGATGTTGAGCAGGGGGCCACAATCCTCTTCACTAGCTATTACGCCACCATTATATCAAGCATATGATGATACACCTCTTGAAGTCAGCAGCTCACACGTACAAAGATCTGAACGAGGTCAAATTCTATCAAATAGATATTCAGAAGCTGAGTATATTGTGCTTTCTGAAGAGGACGAGCCAGAGAGATTCTAAGAAGCTATAGCTCATAAGAATAAGAAGATGGTTGCAAGCTAGTAGGATGAGATGGAATCTCTATAGAAGAATCAAACGTATGGTTGGTTAAGCTTCCACATGGAATGAAGATATTGAAGAACAAATGGATGTGCTTAAGAATGATGGTAACAAATATATGAAACACAAAATCCAATTGATGGTCAACAACTTTCTCCAGAAGAAAGAAATTGACTTTGACGAGGTTTTTTCACATGTTGTTAAGATTGTTTCAATCTGTGTCATTCTCAGGTTGGTAGTCAAGTTGAATTTAGAGCTTTTCATAGTGATCTATATAAAGAAATCTATATAGAGCAACCAGAAGTCTTCAATGTTTAGGCAAAGAAAACCTCGTATGCAAGTTGAAGAAGAGTTTATACAGCTTCAAACAAGCACCAATACAGTGGTATTTGAAGTTTGACTCATTCATAGTAAGTCAATGCTACAAAGGATCGCTATAGACTAGTGTATTTATACTCAGAGGTTTTCAGATGGTAACTTTGTTGCGTTGCTCTTATATGTAGATGCTATGTTAATCATTGGACAAGATGCAATGAAAATCAACCAGATGAAGAAGGAAATCTTTATGTCTCTTGATATGATATACTTAGGTCCAGCTTAACAATTTATAGGAATGCAGATAGTCCAAAATAGGAAGAATAAGAGGTTATGGCTATCGTAAGAGAAATACATTGAACGTGTGATCAAGAGATTTTATATAGACAATGCCAAACTAGTTAGCATTCCATTGGCCAATCATTTCAAGTTGCGCAATAGATCATGTCCTTTAACCAAGGAAAAGATGAAGGAGATATCATCGATACCTTATTCTTCAGCAATTAAAAGTTTGATGTATGTAATAGTGTGTACAAGACCTGACATTGTCTATGCAGTTGGAGTGGTGAGTCTATTCCTTTCTATTCCTGAAAAATATTAGGAGGCAGTCAAGTAGATTCTCAGACACTTCACGGGTACTTTAAAGATATGGCTCTTCTATGGAGAAGTCGATTTAGTCTTGGAAGGTATATAGATTCAAATATGGCTATAGATCTTGATAGTAGTAATTCTACATCATATTTTCTCTATACTTTTGCATGGTAGCTATGCCTTGACAATCAAGATTGCAGAAGTATGTTGCGCTATTCACAACAGACAGAGTATTTTTGAATCACAGAAGCTAGTAAGAAAATGTTGTGGTTAAAGCGTTTTCTCTAAGAAGTAGGGATCAAGCGAAAAATATATAAGGTACATTGTGATAGTCAAAGTGTTTTGTATTTGAACAAGAACAAATGTATCATGCTCAAACGAAGCATTTCGACATCCACTATTATTGGATACGCGAGGTGATGGATCAACAATTGTTGAGACTAGTAAAGATTCATACAAAGGAAACTTTAGCAGACATGTTCATGACGGTGATGACACGAGAGAAGCTAAGGCTGTGCAGAGACATTGCATGACTGATTGTTAAATAACAATCACTTTTGCTACTTCCGTTGCAGTTGGAGGGGGAGAATTGATGGCTTCCAGCTATATTTGATGGCTTCCAGCTATATTCTACCCAACATCATTAATGGATATGACCATCCAATTAATGTGTGGGGCCCACTATATTAAAAATACATCCCATAGTTATGACATCTAATTAATGTGTGGAACCTACTGATTTATGATGATGGTGACGTTTGGCAGAAAATGCGTGGGTTGCTATGAAGGTTTTCTTCTTCTTCTTTCTAACGTCATTCGTGACGTTTTTTCCCAACCCGTTTAACACTACAAAAGGAAAGTGTGGGAAGTTTTTGAAAAATAGAACATAGAATATAGAAGAATACTTCTTTAGAGAGAATTATAGTTTTCTAGTGAGAATTGTAAGCTTCTCCTGAGAGAGAGTTGTAGTAAGCCTCTCCTGAGAGAGAGAGAGAGAGAGTTGTAGTGATAGTTTTTAAGAGAATTTAGTTAGCTCTATGTATCTATTTTCTGGTGAGAAATAGAGTTATTTATTTTTCTCTCTATTTTTTGCTTTCTACAAGATCAGTGAATCACAAAATTACTTAGTTGAAATTAATCTAGAATTAGAGAGAACTTATTTATTTAGCATGCAGATTGTTTTACAAAGGAAAGCGAACGAGAAGGAGAAAGCAAAGGGGAAGGGAGGAGGGGGTAAAACAGAGTTTTTAGAAAATGGAAAATAGGGAGGGAGCAGAGTGTGTGCATCTGGAATAATGAAAATAATGATAAATAGAAGGGATCACGGACTTCTTCATTTGTTATAACATCTTATGGTGGAATTCAGCTCTTGCATAATTTATGTTTTGCATGTTAACTAGCTAAACGATACAAAATACATAAATGAGGCATAATTCACATTCACATGTAAATTATATCCATTTTGAGTGAACTATATGTTCATCATTTGCCATTTTCCCTATCACATGTTTAACTGTTCAAACCAACTGTTTTTTTATTATCAATGACATTAATATCGACACGGCTAAGGACATCAACGATTTGAATGATAACCTTAGCTGAGTAGTTTGGATGCACACAATAAAGTTGCAGTATTGATAGTTTGGATGAGATCTTTGATAACATTCTAGAAAACCGCATCATCAAATTAGTTGATGACAACCTTGTTGTAATAGTTTTACAGGCATACGATGCATATTCTTGTTAGGTTTGGAGGAGAGTCTTCATTTTACTCTTCCATGTCTAGCTTGGTGAATGTGAGGTAAAATGATGTTTCATGTAATTTCTTCCAAGGACTTTTTATGGGAGTAAAATTGAAGAATGTTTTGCTAGCCTAGTTCATATCATCTGTATTGGTTCTTTGGCATGTGGTCATTAGGAGCTCTGTCTTGTTCTGTCGGAAACATGTTTACATGAGATGATAATTAAAAGCTAATCAGATAGCTCCCTAGAGCCTAACACTCGGGTTCATGTTGCCTGATTAGAAGTCTTACCCGAATTCATGTGGGAGAAAAATAAGTGAGTAATTCTCGGTTTATTAATTCTTTTGATCTTCCATTTGCTTGGTGATGCTTTGGTCTTCCACTCACATTTCTCATATTCGTTCCTTGCTACGTGTTACCTGTTGTGGCCTGTAGGCTTGCCAATTCAAAGGGAATGGTAGAACGAATGAATATATGGCTGCACGGTAAATCATGCCCCAATCCACCACTCAATACTAAAGTTTGCCAATATTTGGCCTGCTTTTATTATAAAGTGGGTTAGTTCAGGTTAAAAGATTAGTAGGTTTCTTTCACCCACACCCACATCTTGCTCTCTCGTTTATTTTTAGATGGTTGGGTAGTTGTGATACGGGTGGAAACAGCCGTGAAATGGTCGATGATACAATTATGGTAAAATTAAAGCTCATTAACCTTCTCTTTTTTCCATTACCTTTTTTTCCTTTTTTCCGTTATCTCTCGTTCTGTGTCTGTCGAGATGACAGTAGTAAAATTCATCATATTTTTTGCTTTGTCAACAATGGGGAATAAATAAGGCACATAGGGTTTCATAAATGCCAAGGGGAAAATAGGATATTCTACTTGGCTATGCTCTGTTGTTAATTCTAAACTCAAAAGTATATATTTGATTGGTTTTGTAGATCCTTTGCATTATGGTATAATAATACTACGACCTAAATCATTGATGTAGGGGTTTGATGCGATTAGAACACCTATGAATGATAATATTTTGAGCAGTAGTGAAAGCTATCGACACCGTATGGATATGAAGCATTTTGCTAAGTCTTCGATGTCATGACATGTGTTAGAGATTGGGGTGTAACAAAGCTTTTGTGAGTCTAGTGGAAATTTTAATTTGGTCTGAAGAACAGGTGATGTGACTTTCTGTTGTTTTTTAAAGAAAGTAGGTTGCTGGATGAAGTTTGCACTTGGAAACTAACCACATTTTGAGAAATATAGGTGAGGAGATACTGTTTTGTATGCTTTCTGCTGGGTAGCTATACTTTCTGTATTATTAATTGGTGGCTAGACAACAAGTGCAAACACCAGATGCATTTCTAACACATGATCTATACCCTTTCTTACACTGTGTTCTAAAATATTGTTTAAATATGCGTGCAGTCTGATGGGCCCCCACCACCCCTGCGGGTTTATACCCGCAGGAGGCCGGCGCGGGCCCAAGCCTAAGCCGCCGGCCCCCCTTAGCCACGCGCGCCTCTAGCCCCTTGAAACCCTATTTTTCATTATAAATAGAGGGACTAGCCGTCGCTTGTATGCTTATGCTTGATTATTGATATTGATGTGACTTTATAGGTAGACGAGTGCGGACGTCCTCCTTGGCGTCTTGGAAGGAGAATACACCTCTTTTGTATTCATTTATCAAGTTTTGTTACTATTTCTCTATAAAAATTGCATCTTTTCGTTGGATCCTAATAATTTGGTATCAGAGCGTGAAGATCCATGGCGACCACGACGAGATCGAAGGATACAATCGAGGCGTTGGAGGAAAAGTTCATGGGGGAAATTGAAGTGGTAAAGAAATCGGTGGAATCGGTGGTGGAATCCATCGAGCACATGAAGGCATGTCAAGCGAAGAACGACGAGCAATTTGCAAAGATCCTCTCCCTTTTGACGGCTAATCCCCAAGGCGAAGGAAACCCTAACTCGACACCAAAGGCGGCAACTTTGAAGAAGGAAAAGGAAAAAGAAGAGATTTTTTACCCAAAACCAACCTTATTTTATGGAAGAATTGGACGAGGAAGAAGATGAGGGACCATGGAAGGTTGATTATCGCGAGGAGGTGCGGCGAAAGGCTGTGGAGAGTCAAAGAGGGGCGGCGGCCCTAGCCGCCCCTTCCGGACGTCGCACGCAAGCGAGGAGGGGCTGCCGACCCCAGAACAGTTTTGGGGGCCGGCCGCCGTGGGACTAGGGCGGGGGAGACCCCTTGCTTGCCGCAAGGCGTGGCAGGGCTGGCCAGGCCCTGCTGGCCCTCGCCCAGGTCCGGCGACCCTGCCGGACCCTCGGCAGGGCCCGCCGGCCCTGCCAGAAGTCCGGTAAGGCCCATCGGCACGTCGGCAATCCCCGGAGGGCCCCGTCGGCAACCCCGGAGGGCCCTGTCGGAGGGGCGCAATGATCGGGAGACCCCCGGCAGGCGCCAGGGGGTGGAGACACGCACAAACATCAATTAGGGGGATTTTTCGAGCCTTCAGGGCAGCGATCAGCAGTGGAGGATCAGTCTTACGGAGACGGACGCGAGAGAGACTATTATTACGCCGGCGGGGAGGCTACAAAGCTGAGTTCGGCGATGATGCAGGTTGGGATGACTTCGATGGCCGGCGTGGTGGTCTCCGAGGGGACTATGGGGTCGTGGAGGAGTGCTTCTTAGACAGTACGAGACCCATGATGAGAGGCGACATCACTACCGTCTGCATCACCGAGTGGAGGGGAGGCCCGAGCAGGGGCACTTTGGAGGAGACTACAGGGTGCAAAAGTTGAAGATGCCGCTATTTTCTGGGGAGGATCCACATGCCTGGTTGTTCACAGCAGAGAGGTACTTCGCAGCGCACCACATGATCGAGGCACAGAAGCTGGAGGCGGCATCTATTTGCATGGAGGGGAGAGCCTTAGGGTGGTTCTAGTGGAAGGAGAGGAGGCAGCAGATCCGATGCTGGGAGGAGCTGAAGGACCTCGTGTTGGAGAAGTTTAGAGATCCCTGCCTGGAAAACTTTCACGAGCAGCTATATGCCCTCAGACAGGAGGGACCTGTGCGGGAGTACATCGAAAGGTTCGAGACCTTAGCAGGGAGAGTACATGGAGTCTCAGACGAGTCGCTAGAGGGCACCTTCCTGAAGGGGTTGAGACCCAGCTTTCGAGCTGCAGTGAGGCCCTATAAGCCCAGGGTGCTTTCTGAGGTCATAGAGATGTCACAGATGGTGGAGTACGCTCAGACAGAGGATAGGAGAGTACGGAGCAGCTACATCGGCCAGATACAGAGGGGCCCTTCATCAGGAGCTGGAGGGGCCGGGATCGCCACGGGGGCGGGCCAGACCAACAGGGAGAAGACGGGAGAGAAGAGTGGTGCTACCCCAGCGGGAGGACAGTACAAGAGGATGACTGACGCCGAGATGAGGGAGAAGCGTCAGAAGGGGCTCTGCTTTCAGTGTGACGAGAGGTTCACATCAGGCCACAGGTGCGCTGAGCGAAGTTACATGTCATACTGCTGGAGGATGACGATATCGATGAGGAAGTCGAGGATGAGACCGCTGGGCAGGAGGAGTCTGAGGACCATCAGCTTGACGTAGCAGAGGTGTCACTTAACTCCGTGGTAGGGTTCACACCGAACCACACCATGAAGTTGAAGGTGGAGATCGACGAACAGGAGGTGACCGTGTTGATAGACAGTGGGGCGACCCACAATTTCATCTCCAGGAGAGTGGTGGACTAGCAGGGACTGCAGTTGATCGACTGCGGGAGCTTTAGTGTGATGATGGGCACGGGGAAGAAGGAGAGTAGTCGGGGGGTATGCAGGGGATTGGTGCTGACCGTACATGGGGTACAGGTGATGGCGGACTTTCTGCCTATAGACTTGGGGAGCACTGATGTCATCCTGGGCATGACTTAGTTGCAGATGCTGGGGGAGATGATATTGAACTGGAAGCTTCTCCGGATGGAGTTCCAGGATGAGGGGAGAGCAGTCATCCTGCAGGAAGACCCTAGTCTTTGCAGATCGGTAGTGTCATTGAAGACTATGCTGAGGACCTTACAGACTGAGGGCGGCGGTTTCCTGGTTGAGCTGTATACCATGACAGAGGGAGGAGACATAGAGACCAGTGGGGAGTAGGCCGTGCCGGGGAGGTGCAGCAGATGTTGGCGCAGTTTGAGGAGATTTTTCAGGAGCCTCGGGGTCTGCCACCGCCGAGGGACCATGAGCACGTCATTGTACTACGAAAGGGGGTTTCTCCCATCAGTGTCAGACCTTACCGGTACCCCCAGCACCAGAAGGACGAGATTGAGAGGATGGTAGCCGAGATGGTGGAGGCGGGGGTGATTCAGTATAGTGTGAGCCCATTCTCTAGCACCGTACTGGTGAAGAAGAAGGATGTGAGCTGGCGTTTCTGTGTGGACTATCGAGCCTTGAACAAAGAGATAGTGCTAGATAAGTTTTCCATACCGGTGATAGACGTACACTTGGACGAGTTACATGGGTCAGCATGGTTCAGTAAGATAGATCTCAAGTCAGGCTACCATCAGATAAGGATGCGACAGGAGGATGTGTCTAAGACGGCGTTCAGGACGCATGAGGGCCACTACGAGTTTCTCGTCATGCCTTTTGGCTTGACGAACGCACCGGCCACCTTCCAGTCTCTTATGAATAAGGTATTCCGTCCGTACCTGAGGCGATTCGTACTTGTTTTCTTTGAGGATATACTAGTGTACAGTCGCACCCTGGAGGAGCACTTGGACCATCTGCAGGTGGTGTTTACGAAGTTGCAGTACCACCAGCTGGTGGCGAACAGGAAGAAGTGCCTATTTGGACAACCACATGTGGAGTACCTGGGACATGTGGTGTCAGCAGAGGGGTGGCAGCAGACGGGGGAAGATTGCGATGATGCTGGATTGGCCGCGTCCTACCACTCTCAGGGGGCTACGGGGGTTCCTAGGGCTGACAGGATACTACCGCAGATTTGTAGAGGGATATGGGACCATTGCTTGGCCGTTGACCGAGTTATTAAAGAAGGACCAGTTTCATTGGGGGGAGGAGGCGACGACAGCTTTTGAGGCTCTGAAGAAGGCCATGACTACAGTGCCAGTCTTGGCACTACCAGATTTTCCATACCCTTTCTGGTAGAGGCAGATGCATCAGGGTATGGGCTGGGGGCCGTACTGATGCAGGAGTGGAGGCCCATTGCCTATTTCAGCCAAGCGTTGACAGTTAGAGGCCGACTGCTGTCGGGCTACGAGAGGGAGCTGATGGCCATAGTATTGGCTATTCAGAAGTGGCGGCCGTACTTGTTGGGGGCAGAGTTTCCTGGTACGCACCGATCAGCGGAGCTTGAAGTATCTATTAGAGCAGCTGATGGTAGCAGATGAACATCAGAAGTGGCTGCGGAAGCTGATGGGGTACAAGTTTGAGATTGAGTATCGCCCGGGGCTGGAGAACAAGGCGACTGATGCATTATCCCGGCGAGAGGAGGAGGCGGAGCTGGCGGCACTAGCAGTGTCCGTCCTTGAGGACTGGGACCCACTACAGCAGGAGGTGGAGCAGGACCCGGAGTTAGCAGGTATACAAGAGGCTCTTCTGCAGGGGTCGACTGAGTTTCCGGGGTATTCTCTTCAGGATGGACGGCTGCTGTACTGGGGGAGACTTGTGCTATCGAGGACATCTGCATATCTACCGGCCATACTCCAGGAGTTTCACGGCAGTGCCATTGGAGGACATTCTGGGGTCCTCAAGACCTACCAGCGGCTGGCGAGGGAGGTCTATTGGAAGGGTATGAAGAAGCAGGTGGTGAAGATAGTGGCAGAGTGTGACGTGTGCCAGCGTCACAAGTAGTAGACGATGTCCCCAGGGGGATTACTACAGCCACTATCCTTACCAGACCGAGTATGGGAGGACATCTCCATGGACTTCATAGATGGTTGCCGAAGTCGGGTGGATACACTATCAGCAAATTTGCCCACTTTGTTCCGCTTCGGCATCCTTACAGCGCAGTATCGGTGACAGAGGTGTTTGTGAGGGAGGTAATTCGTCTGCATGGACCTCCAAAGTCCATAGTCTCGGACCGAGATAAGGTGTTCCAGAGCAGATTCTGGCAGGAGCTTTTCAAGCTGCAGGGGACGACATTAAAGCGGAGCACGGCCTACCATCCTCAGACCTATATGCAGACAGAGGTGGTAAACAGGAGTGTAGAGACTTATCTGCGGTGCTTCATTTCAGAGAATTCCAAGGAGTGGGCGCGTTGGCTAGCATGGGCGGAATACTGGTATAACACTTCATATCACACGGCGGCGCAGACGACACCCTTTAGGATTCTGTATGACAGAAACCCCCTGCACTTACTACATTATGGGCATGAGACTACACCCGTGTCGAATGTGGAGCAGTACCTAGCGGAGAGGGACCGGATTATAGAGGAGCTTAAGCTCCACTTGGCAAGGGCACATCAGATGATGAAGGCTAGGACAGACTTACACCGTCGTGACATACAGTTTGAGGTAGAGGACATGGTGTATCTGAAGCGGGGACCCTACAGGCAGAGATCGGTGGCTCAGGGGGAATGAGAAGCTGGCACCACGTTATTTTAGACCTTTCGAGGTCGACGCGAGAGTTTGGCCGATGGCCTACAGGTTGAGCTTGCCCCCAGGATCGGCCATTCACCCAGTCTTTCATGTTTCACAGTTGCGCCATGCCATTGGCGACCACACACCATTCCCGTCCCTACCAGAGACCCTTACTGCTGATATGGAGGTAAGACTGGAGCCCGAGGTGTTGAAAGGGGTTCGGAGGAGCGACACAGGAGATCGGCAGGTGTTGCTGCAATGGAAGGGCTTGTCAGAGCATATGATAGTACGTGGGATGACATGGACGAGATGACAACACGATTTCTAGACTTCCACCTTGAGGACAAGATGGCTCTTTGGGGGGAGTATTGATGGGCCCCCACCACCCTTGCGGGTTTATACCCGCAGGAGGCCGGCGCGGGCCCAAGCCCAAGCCGCCGGCCCCCCTAGCCGCGCGCGCCCCTAGCCCCCTTGAAACCCTATTTTTCATTATAAATAGATGGGCTAGCCGTCGCTTGTATGCTTATACTTAATTATTTATATTGGTGTGACTTTATAGGTAGATGAGTGCGGACGTCCTCCTTGGCGTCTTGGAAGGAGAATACACCTCTTTTGTATTCATTTATCTAGTTTTGCTACTATTTCTCTATAAAAATTGCATCTCTTCGTTGGATCCTAACACAGTCCAGGAGTGTGGTCTGCATCGTGCATAAGCATGAACCCTTTATGCGTTGATTAAATGTATTATGTGAAATTACATGAAAACGAATATCGTAAATCCATATAAATAAATAACAAACAAGCATGCTCTTGCACACATATTTTCATATACAAATGTCATAATAGTTCCGAGAAAGGTTGGTGTTATCATACTAGTCCCTCAAGTCATTAAATTTATACCATATTAGCATGTCTAGTTATATTAAACTATTAATAACCAGAAGCTTCCACTAACTTTGAAGAGAATGATGGTTGGACAATTTTTGATTTCCCCCCTTCATTGATCACTTGCAATTATTGTTTTCTACATTGGAAACAAACAGTGGATTTTTAGTGGCGAAAATAGGGCAGTGTTTTTTGTACAAAATAAATGGAAAAAAAATTAATATTATTGTTCTAATCTAACTTGTAGAACTAATTTGGTGTAACATGAATGATTCGATGGACTAATATAAAAATACCATGTCTTGAAGGACAAATAAAAAATTAACTTAATTTAAGGGACTAATACCAAAACACTCTTTTTCAGGAACAAATATAAATGGTTGTGCCTGCATATTGGGTGCATATTCCGAAGACGCCCGCTTAAGCGGGCTGACCACATAATGATGATGCTTTGCCCAATTCCTATGTGACAGCCATCACATTCATATATGCAGCCGCATAAACCATGTTTTACAATACTGTTCTCACGACTTAGTTTCTTCATGAACTAGACTTTTGCAAGTTGTTTTCCATACTTTAACCTTTGATATTGTTGGAAACTAAATTCAGTTGGAATTGAGAATATTGAAGATTCAAGGGAAAAAAAGAAGAATATAGGTCAGAGCAAATTCCTAGAAACTAAATCCTTTTGTTACTAGTAAGCAGGATTGGTTTAGTGATGTTTTAACCCTAAAATTAATTTTTTTTTGGAAAATATAAGAATTGATTAGTACACGGATGGGAATAGTGAAGGGTGGGTGGTCAGGGAGAGTATGGAAGATAATTCCATATCGTTACTTTTGTTTCCATGAAATTAATCAGTCCTTTATTCTGGAGCCACGCTATTGTTGCATTAAACAAAATCATCTTGACCCTAGGAAGGCCGTACATATGTCAAATCCTCTTCTAAGGGCTACAACACACTTTCATTTATCAAATTTAACATGGATGGAGGTACATCTATTCACCAATTGTATGCAACAATCTTGCTCTTTTAAACCCACAATTACCTTCTTGTCCTTAGCTAATTGTGGTATAAGTACTGTGGTCTACTACTTTAGAAACTGCAATCTGTTTTCATGGGATATATTCCAGCCTATCTTTGTGAATTCACAATTCTATGTATCATATTTTTGGTCACCAAGATATTACGCTTTGTTAATCACCTTGTTTGTGCCGTGTGTACTCTGTCGGCTGCGTTTATTGTTGTTGGCCATAGTTGGATGATAATGGGCAACCACTAAGTGCTGTGGTCTTTCCCTCATTGTTCTGAGCCTACGGTGTCATGGGCCTTGCGGATTGTATTTGGTTCCTGTGATGTGGTTACTCACTAATTATTTCTTCCAATGTTTTTACGAAGCTTTGGCTTATGCCTATTAACTTGTCAAATTTTTATATGCATGAAATTGCCCTGAAGGCGACCGACCTCTTGTTGCTTAGCGAACTTAGCTTTAAATATAATTCCAAGATATGTATCAACAATGTTATAACTTATATATATTTATATGTGTGCATACCTATGCCTCGTGCTACGTTAATGGTGGTCTCTTTTTGATAAGCCAGGTTGCGACAGTTATTTCCAGCTCAGTTTGGCATATGGGAAATATGTGCATCTGCTAGGCAAGGAGGAAATCTCGGCTAGCATCAAAAACATCACCTTTTACCAAACCATCAAATATCAAGTGAACTTAAGGGTTTTTGCTCGTTTTTACACATCGTACATTTAACTGAACTTTTTGCAACGGTTAGATGGCAAACAAAACTTCTTGGGTTCACTTGATATTTGGTGATTTTTGGTGATTTGGTGTTTTAAAATATGAAGATCAACATAACGGATTTGATCGTTACAAAGACTAGTTGATGCTAATCTTTCTATATGTAAAGTATATATGTGACATGATCTTGTGTGAAAATTCACTCAGGATCATGATGCGAAAAATATTTTATATCTTTGAATTTTGTTATAAATTTTTTTCCAATGTTTCATCCATAAATATATATACCGTAATAAAAAATATGGGTGAACCTTAGGTGGATTTCACTATTGGTCACGCTACTACAAATTCAATATTTTCAGAATAATAGAATGTATTGTACCGATTCGATCGATGAGTAAATATGAGGGAGTTTTTGTATTTTGGTTGGCAGTTATTAGGATATATTGATACCATCTATCGGTTTAGATCTAGAGAAATAAATCAAAAAGATACTTTTCTCACCGTGTTTGCATAGGGGGTTTTTTGCATGGGATTATATGCCTATATATGTGTATGTATATATATGTATATATGCACACACAGATAATGTATGTGTTGTTAGCGTAAGAAATTTTTTCCCATATTGATGCACATATACAACATTTGTTTTTATATATATATTTTTTCAAATGTGTTTTACACCATGGATTATCAACATACTAAAAATCAAGTAAATCTAATTTTATTTGACCCTCGATTCCATTATTACAATTCCAACAATTCCAGAGATGAAATTTTTTGTAACGAGTGGATTGATGGTCAAATCTGTTGGGATCTCCTTCTAATACCAAGGAGGCTGGCAAGTAGATACTAGAGGCAGGTGATTAGTGTATAAAAATTCTCTAGCTAATCTACCTAAGTTAACAAATGGTGTTATCCAAATTTAACTTAATTAACAAATATTATGTTTGTTAAAGAGTGCAGCGAAAATAAAAGACGAGCAAAATATAATTGCAATAATCACAGAAAATAGATAGTCAATCACAAACACGAGATTACCCTAGTTCGGATCCCCAAGCCCCACTTGGTTCCTGTATACTACACTAGCCACCTGATTCTTACTCGGTTTAATTCACTATTTCCCAAATAGTGCAATTGACTCTTCTCAAGAGGTTTTGCTTACAACAATTTTTTCTAAGAATTAAAACACTTGCCACCTCAACATTTTAATGATTTTCTACTTACTCTTTTGAAAGAAGACTTACATTTTTTCTATAGCCTTGCTTTGAGGCTTGTTGAGTGTGTGATGACTATAGTGTTGATTTTCAAATACATTGAAATTGAAAGCTTTTGGGAGATCAAGAAATTTTGCCAAAGAGATTTAAGAAATATCAAAATATAGGCCAAGAGAGTTTTTGAGGGCTTTTGAAAGAATAGTAAATGCTTTTAAAACTCAAGTTTTTGCTTATTAATTCATTCTCAAAAAACTTCAGTAGATGCATTATCTTAAATAGGGGTGGACAAATCGTTGAAAACTATTCCAAAAACACCCCTTCAACGGATGGAAAAACAATTTTTTGTAAATCATGGAATTGTGTGTTACTTTTGTTGAAGATGTCGGTAGTCGGTTACAGTTATACTGGTAGTTGACCACTCAGACTTTTATAGTCGACTACCAGAACAACTATAGTTAGCTACTTCTGGGTACAAAGAAACCCCTAGAAAAGTAGTCGACTCATATGTTAGGAGTAGTAGGTTACAAAGCTGATGCATATGATATCAAGTTAAAAAACCCTTTAAATATTTTAAATATTTTTAAATCATTTGTAAAATGTTCCTATGTGAGAGAGAGAGAGCTTCTAGCAAGGCTTTAACAAGCAACGACAAAATAAATAAAAATAAATAAAAATAAATCAAAATGAATATTACAATGAATTCCATTCTAGAGTCTTCATGCCTTTCTTTAGCTTCAATTTGATCCATGGCCTTGTTTGCTCATCACCTAATCCTATTGAGTGTTATAATTGATTCCTTAAGCTCTTGCACTCAAAAGATGTTATATGCACATTTGATCATCATCAAACCCACACGGGGTGAGACTCATTATCTCAACAAAACCCATTATGGTTTACACATATTTAGGGTTTTAGGGTGTGTACATCAAGCCCATCAAAATTTTAAAAAACAGAGGGTGAATTTTTTGTGCTGCCAATGCAAGAAAATTCCTACATTGATGGCACGTACCCATTAACCTCGTGTGTGTGTAAGAAAAAATGTTCTTAGGGTGAATCCTTAGATAATTATCTGAGTTAACCTAAAATCACATAATTGAGTTACTTTGTACATAATACACTTTATCCATTATTATTTCCATACTTCAAAATGGTTGTCCATAAAAATTTATGTAATTTAGATATTTTTTGAACATTGATCAAGTAACGTCAGTTGTTCTATTGTTAAATCATTTGTTCCATTATGATTTCCATACTTCAAAATGGTTGTCCATAAAACTGTTTATTTTGTAAGCACATAACGTATTGTTAAAACACATTAAAGGTGCATGATTTTTTATAAGCATATGATATGTAGATTACATTGAACAGATCGGATCATCCATAGAATTCGTATAAAGTGTGTATTAGGTTGACTCTTTAGATAATTATTTAAGTAGTCATCTTAAGAATACTTTTCCATATACACACACTAGAAATAACCCGTGCACACAGTGCATGATGCAAAATAATCCCCCAGGAATAGGATGTGGTGCATGCGCGCAATCGAAAAGGAGTGAGAAGTGTGGGTGTGAGTGTGTCGGTATCGTCGGGCGGTAAAAGGGGGAAAATCCCAATGACAAGCATGTAAATAAGGGGGTCAAAGGGGGAAAAATGTTGATGGAAACCTTGTAAATAGAGGGGGGACCAAGGTGAAAATGTTTGGAGGGGGTTGATGTGACATTGCCATATAGGACAAAGTCACATTAACCTCCCTCTTTTGTATAATAGATATGTAAATAATTGGAAGCACATGACATATATGACTAAGCCACAAATGCGCTCGCCGTCACTTATTTTTTCGGATGGTTAGAAATGTTCATTTTGATATTCATATTCCAAAACTTCAAAACACCAAATATCATGTGAATCCAAGGCATTTTGCATCCACGAGTTACAAATTTAACAGTTTCTCAGGAATAGAATTTTTTGAACTGAGTGGATAAATGATCAAAACCCACTGGGTTCACTCGATGTTTAGTATTTTAGGATGTTAAAATATGAAGAACATAATGAACGGTTCCGATCGCCAAAAAAATAGAGGATGGAGTTTTCAAGGGTGTTAGCCACTTGTCATGTTTTCCATTATTTTTATATGTAGATAGGGATTTTCTGGTGTGACCTGGCATCACTAAACATTTGGTGCCACAAAAAATATATCTTATTTTTTTCATTTTTATAAAATATGGTCCATTGGATTTGTTGTACGCATTTTAAAATCCCAAAATATTAAATTTGGGATGAACCCTACAAGACTTCACTCTCAATCAAATCATTACAAAAGTTCCATTGTTCGAAAACCATTATATATATATAGTAGTTTTCGGGTGCGAAAACTATGGTTTTCACACCGTGCGAAAACAATTTTAATTTTTTAAGAAAATTTTTTCCAAATTTTTTTTGATGTTTAATCCATTCAATTATATACCTCGGGGAAAATAATGGGTGAACCCTTGCGGGATTTGATCACCGATCAACCCATTACAAAATTAACGGTTTCAGAACAATAGAACTTTTTGTAATGCATTGATCGAATGCCAAATCACATTATTTTTCAACCATTTTTTGAGGGGGGTATAACAACATAAAATGAAGTTGGGAAATTTTTTTGAAAAATTTCAAAAAAAAACATAAAAAAGTTTTCGCACGGTGCGAAATGTTTTCATTTGAAGAAAGAGTGAGAGATATGTTTAATGTAGAAGGTGGCACCTGAGAGAGAGATAGAGAGAGAGATATATATATATATATCGATTTTTTTTCTTTTTCCGGTTTTTTCAGTCTTAAGTTTTTTCAGTCCAACGTTTGTTCTTCTCAAGAGAGGGGTTTCCGATCAAGGTGAGTATTCTTTTTCTTTTTTACATTTTTACATTTTTTCAGTTTTTTATTTTTATCTTCATACTGTTAATATTGATCCACATGAACAATATGAGAAGTTGCTTGTTTGAGCTATCACTATGTGTCCATTTGAATAATATTAATCCTCGTGACCTCTTAAAGAAATATTCCACCAATTGGAGGACTGGTATTCACGTTTAATGAGGTAAGTATACCCAAAACATACTTTTATTTGAGTTTCTATGCTTTATATTTTCTTAAACACATCTATACTTTTATTTGACACCATTTTAGCTTATGATATTACACTCCGATATTTAGTCAATATTCCTGACATTCACGTTTAATGAGAGAAGTATAACCAAAATATACTTTTATTTCAGTTAGTATAGTTTATACCTTCTTAGATACATTTATGAATATGTCATCATTTTAAGCCTCCGATATGACACTCCGATATTTAGTCAATATCTTCGATATCCGCAATCCGATATCAAATTTCCTAGGCCGATACACGACCGATATCCAATATTTAGAACACTGATTCGCGCCGATAAGATCTACCTCATAATACGACTACTTATGTCTGCCAGTTCGTGTTATCCCTTTAATTTTGTTTGTAACTCTGCATGGGGAGATTATATACTATTATACTTTCAACTTTTGTTAGAGAGTATTCGACAAATTGTGGATTTTTGTGTAAGGAATGTTATTGACTATATATGGAACGTGGTGATCATCGTTGTTACGGACCATATTTATGGTTAAACAGCTGAATTTTAATTGTGACAACTGTTGATTTTCTTTTTGGTGCTGACCATTTTGATTCACTTTGACTCGAGTTGGTGTTTGCATACTACACATTGTATTGTCTATTTGAACTTTTGTGGTTATGACAAATATTTTCTATCAAAGCTAACATGTTTCTTGGTCTTCTGCCTATTCTTCTTTCTTACATTTCTATGTAGGCACGCATTTTCTTTTAAACGACCATGTCTGCCATCACTTTGATATTTGATATTCTTGTTGGCGAATGTATTCCATTCTCTTTATCTGTGTGATCATTTTATACTGCTGGGTATGCATGTTGTTATGTTGAAATTGCATGGGTAAAGTCCTTCGACATATGTGAGTAACCTTGGGATCATGATGTGATCATGATAATGAGGCCCAATGTATCCGTTTAAGCATATATCCCAAATGTTCTTGGTCGTAGGTGAAAAACACCCTAGAGGGGGGGGGGGGGGTGGGTGAATAGGGTGTGTGACACAAATTTAAAAACAATCACAATCACAGAGATAATCAGACACAGATATTTTTTAACGGAGTGGCTCCCCGCCAAACTCCGACCCCAAGACCTATGAGGATTTCACTCAATAAACCTGATCACACTTACGGGTAGTGATCTCACCGTACAAATATAGTTCAAGAGTTAAAGCGCAGAGATAGCTTCAGAGTAAAGCTATTCACAATATAATCTCACAGTTAAAACAGATTCAAATAGCTTTAATATTGCGGTGAAAAATCAGAGAGATATCACCGTGATAAAGTTTGTGAGATCGTGATCGCGTGGGCGCAAACGGTTCGCTGATCCGATGTCTGGATTGGAAGATATAGTCTTCGGAAGATGACTGCGCGAATCTGAATTCTGCAGTGGCTGATCTGTAGTAAAACGTCCGAACTGAGTATGATCCTGTAGACTGAGCAATGGAGACTATCACCGTAGCGAAGGGCATGAAGATGTGGTCGCGTGGGCGTAAACGGCTCGTTGATCCGACGTCTGGATCATGAGATATGAGCGTACGAAGTCGGATGCGCGAATCTGGAATCTGCAGTGACGAATCTGTAGAAAAACGCCCGAACTGTGTATAATCCTGAGGACTAAGCAAAGGAGACTATCACCGTTGCGAAGAGGATGAAGATGTGGTCGCGTGGGCGCAAACGGCTCGTCGATCGGACGTCTGGATTGAGAGATATGGGTGTTCGAAGTCGATCGCGCGATTGAAAACAGATTTCACGAATTTGAACTCTTTATATCTTGCTGGATCAACTCCTCCTCTGGATTAAAACTTGAAGAGAACTTGAAGGTGATGTTGTGACCCTTGCCGTGAGATGTATGGAGTTGCAACAACAACAAAAGCCAAGGTGGAAGGAGCACCTGCATTTGACAGAGGCGCCACAAGAAATCTCAAAATAATAACTCACGGCCTTGCAAAAAAATCTCAGTGCTTTTTGTTTTTGACAGAAGCGCACCGAAATTTTGTGCATGGATTAATCAGAAGCACACCAAAATTTTGATTGGGCGTGAGTTGCTCTTTTAAAGCAAAAAAAAATGAACACTCTGTTTTTCTTTTAAAAGTTACGCAAGCCCCCTTTTGTGATTATCGGCCTACTGTCAATTTGAAATCATCATTTTCAAAAAACAACAGCAGCCAATCTTCTAATATCTCAGGGGATAAGTTTTTGAGATTTTAAAAGATTTGTTACACCCAGTGTTCTAAATATCGGTCCGCAATCCGCAATTTCGGCCGCAATATCGGGTTTCACACAGGGCCGATACGATATGGGGTCAGTAATTGCGTTTTCCGATTTTGGGGCCAATATCGCCGATATATCGGTAAGGACCCGCTATTGCGACCGCAATATCGGTCTCCAAATATCACCCGGTTTTGGCAAATATCGGGTTTTTAAATTAACCAGCTGCGGGTTCAATTATATACGTTTTAAATCACTCGACCCGTACCCGATATCCATTCTCAAACAAACCTCGATACGATCTCTCGCATCATTCTTTACAGCGAGCGAAAACTGAAGAGGAAAAAAGCCCTAAAACTCGACGGCGACTCGACGTCTTCTCCAACTTTCCCTCTTCTCCGGTGAATCGGTGAGTTATTTCGATTCTCGTCAACGTTTTTTTACTTCTTTGACTCTCTTTTTTACTTCTCCATCGATTGTTGTGTGCTTCGTCGTTGACAGTTCTCAAGTTCGGACGCCGTCGATAGTTCTCAAGTTCGGACGCCGTCGACTGTGCTTGGAGTGTTCGAAGCTCGTCGATGTTCGAAGCTCGACGGACGCCATCGACTGTGCGAGGCGTTGGAGCGTTCGGACGCCATCGATTGTGCGAAGTGTTGGCCGCCATCCACCCTTCGCTCTCAGCTCGTCGGTGTTTGAAGCTTCCAAAGCTTTCGAAGCTTGCTATTGTGCGAAGCGTTGGAGTGTTCGAACTTTGAAGCATCTCCAGTCCACGCCGAAAAACGGTAAGTTAAGATTTCTCTCTTTTTTTCCAGTTCTTATTGGTTAGGGTTAATTTCAATTTTTAAGTTTATTTTTTTTCAGTTGAGGATCTTCCCATAATCGGTTGAGGATTTTTTTCCAGTTCTTTGTTCTTTTCTCTTGGAGCACACAGAGTAAGGGGCAATTCTTGGTTTTTTTTCCAGTTCTCAGTTTTTTTCAGCAATGCTCTTGCTTTTTGACTTTGATGCAAGTGGTCTCAATAAACATTGTACATTCAAATAAAGGACAGTGGTCCATATGATGAGGATCTTCCAATAATCAGCAGATTAATGTGATGTGTTTTAGCTGACCACACAGAGCTTACCAAAAGACATCATATTTATTATTTACATTGTAGATTCATATTACAAGGACCCCTGTTATTGTGATACTCTTCCCAGTTCCCACCGATCCAAATCCAAATACAATGTCAACGTTTGAGGATCCATCAAACGATCAGTAACTAAATGTCCCAAGCAAGCATGAAACACTAAGTTAGTTGACATGGGTCCATTGTTTTCAGACCCCAATCCATCAATATTTCCTTCTTAAATATGGTTTGTGTCATTAATTTGAAGGCAAAGCATATACTGCAAATTTATAGCGCTTGTCTGATTAGCAATTCTTCTGCATGATTATCAACAATTTTTGCTACAATTAAAAAATTTTCTGCCTCAAACCTGCAAAGAAATCAAAGAGAACACAAAATTAGTTATTAAATTAATAAAATTTAAAAGTAGTATTGACACGTGAAAATTGAAATATACATTGATGAGTTACATGATTGATTATTAAGAATGCAAACAGCCAAACATCCATGGTTAATGTAGAGAGAGATTTGTCCATGACTCCATATATTGCATTATTTTTCACAATATTCAATTGTTATTTATTTGTAACATTGTTGGCTTGTTTTAATTTATTTATTTACATTTTTCAACGTTTGTTTTCATTATGATTTAAGGTATAGGATTTCTGCTTTCAAGTCTTGTGATTTGTGATGATGGCATCCTCTGGAGCTTCTAGTAAAAGTATAATATATTCATCATATATTTATATTCTAAAACTTTTAATTTAGTGAGAATAATCAGTTAATGATTTCTTTATCTTTTGTAGACCCATACCAAGAAGCGAAATAGACTTGAGTCACAATAAGCTACGTGACTTAGTTTTCGTCAAGTTCAATGCCGAGCTGAAAAATAAGCATGAGAATAAAGAGAGGAATCCATTGGCTGCTTATAATGATAATGAAAAGGTCTCTGATTGGTTGGTATCAAAAAATGATGGTGCTTCAGTTTCTGATAGCGATCATGAGGTGTTTCCAGATGAGCAGTTGACTTGGAGACAAGTTGCCACAGCTATGGGAGCTAATCCTAAAAGAAAGAAGACCTCAAGAATGGTGACATATAAAAGAACAAAGAAAGGTGCATCATCATCATCCAAAGGAAAAGAACCAGCCATGGAAGAAGATGAATTTGAATCATCATCAGAATCATCGGAGGACGAGCTAGATGAGGGCAATGATGATTCCGAGCATGGAGATGATTATTGATTACTTTGATGTTTTAGAGACTGGGACATGTTTTAAATCTATGGACTGATATTATTTTCTGCTTTTAACATGATGTTTGTGGTTTACTTTTTATTATATAACAATTTGAATTGGTTTGTCATTGAACCAGGTTTGGCCTAATCATATGATTCATTTCGTAAATGTTAAATTATTCATGTTTATTGTTTATTAATTTAATAATTTTTAACGCATGCCTACTTGCCTATTGATTTTATTATCATATTTTGTAGGTATTTAATTCGCTTGGTTCGTGATCACTTAAAGAAATATTCTACCAAGTGGATGGCTGGTATTCACGTTTAATGAGGTAAGTATACTGTAAATATACTTTTATTTGAGTTTCTATAGTTTATATTTTCTTAGACATATCTATGCTTTTATTTGATATTATATTAGCCTCTGATATGAATGACACTTTGAATCCGATATTTAGTCAATATCCCCGATATTCATGTTTAACGAAAGAAATTTAACCAAAACATACTTTTATTTGAGTTAGTATAGTTTATATCTTCTTAGTTACATTTATGCTTGCATATATCATCATTTTAAGCATCCGATATGACAGTCCGATATTAAGTCAATATCTCCGATATATCCCCGATATCCGCAATCCGATATCAAATTTCCTAGGCCGATACGTGACCGATATCCGATATTTAGAACACTGGTTACACCTTACCTTTATAAGAGAATTCGGCTGGGGATGGATTTTTGGGAGATCATGCGGCAATTGAAAGAAACAACTGCACGCATCATATTATTATTTTTTGTTTAACTCTGTTTTTGCGTCACAGTGTGATATGATATCTTGAGAGTTTTTAGATGAGACTAATTAGGGGATAGAACAAGAGACCGAGTGCGTTGTACTTTGGATGAGAGTATGGAGTTTGAATTCAAGTAGAAAATCCCTTGAGTATCCAATCAGTTACTTGACCAATTCAAGTCTTCATTTGAATCTGAATATAGATAATGTAGAATCATTTGAATTTCCTTCTTGCACCAATGTCCACATACACGCTCTCTCTTGCAAACGAAATTTATTTTGCATTTTGCTCTCTGAAATCACTTAATGAAAAATGTTAGTCACACATGACTTGTTTGTCATCATCAAAATTTAATCATACGACCTAGTTAGTAGACTAACTAGGCCAACAATCTCCCCCTTTTTGATGATGGGAAACAAGTCTGGGAAAAAATGAGAGATAATATTAAAGAGCAAGTCATATAGTGCACATGATTAAAAACATCATACAAAGCTCCCCCTATCGATGTGCTCCCCCTATCGATGTGTTCTCATGAGAAGTTGCGACAAGCTCCCCCTCAACATGTGCACCCCTTCCTTTACATTATTTTTCGCATTTTTCTACTCTCCCCCTTTTGCCATCAATCGAAAAGATCACAAAAATAAATTGAAGGGGTTACGAATGAGACATGAAACAAGTTTAGCAAATCGAAGAAACAAGAAATTGATGATGATGCTCATATTAGTTCTTTTCCCCACGAACTTAAAGTATAACAAATGTCATGAGCATTGAAAGCATACGATTGTTGTAAGAAATCTAACAAGAAGATGTATTATGAAACACTTTGACTATATGAAGGGTGCTTAGAAACTTAAGAGATGAAAATATAAGATTATCTAATACATTTTGTGAGCCTTCGTTGCTATGGAATAATCAATAAGTAATGTATAGGGAGACACCAATCAAGGGATACCATGGTGTTAAATTTTGGGTCCTTTGGAATTGAGGTGCGCTAAGTGGTTACTTCATCTACCATATTTCATACACATTGCTCAACAAACCCCCGAAATCCGGTTACTAGCCGCCGGTATCAAATGAAGTATATTAGAAGATGTTTTGCTATTCCCTTTTTCTTTTTCTATTTTTTTTAAATGCTCATTGCAATTTTTTTTATTACAATGATGGTGTCTCAGAATAGTGACGCATGAAGGCATCGACATACTCGACTCCTACTAAATAATTTTCCATAGAGATTAAAGCGCACACAATTGTAAGGATAAAATATAAATTCAGAAACTTTAGAATCTAAGCACATCCAATTGTCTCCATAGTTTATAAGACTCAATCAATCTATTTGATTCGTACAA
This sequence comes from Scilla litardierei, assembly GCA_030789695.1. Classification (NCBI taxonomy): domain Eukaryota; kingdom Viridiplantae; phylum Streptophyta; class Magnoliopsida; order Asparagales; family Asparagaceae; genus Scilla; species Scilla litardierei. The sequence goes on along the minus strand of CM061140.1, from coordinate 26,534,665 downwards.
TTTGGCATGCTTACGAGTTTCACTTTTCATTAATAATTCAAGCATGTGGATTTTACAATAATATGGTGCATCATCATCAAAAACATTTTAATGTTTCTAAGATGTCTAACAAGGTTCATATCAAATTCTCAACCAAAATCAATAATAGTGATGACTATCATGCATGCACATACAAAGAATGATTAAACACATATTGAGATAAAAATAGTGTGCAATGTGTGTAGCATGGATACAATTTTTTTAAGCATGTGTATGTGCATGGATATGCGTGCTAATGCTCAATTAGTGACATAATCCCCAACTCACTTCGAATGAAGCAAAATTGTTTTTGTTTAAGTGCCATCAAATTAAAGCTACTTCTAGTGCGAATACATTCCGTTGTGTCTCCAATGATTTGGTTCTTTGGATGATCCTTCTTGAAGCGCCAATCCTTAGGGAGACCTTGTGATGACGTAGTAGCTTCTGCTTCTTTTGGTACACCATCATTGTTGTTCTTTTGCTCATTGGAATTGCTAGTGTTTATCCCTAGTCCATCCAAGCCACCTGTAATATCTGAAGATTCAATGTTACCTTTACCCAAGATTTTGCACTTCTTTCCATCTCCAAGAATAATCGTCCCTCCATATTTTCTTGATAGCGTCGTGAAGAGGGATTCGTTGCCCGTCATGTGGTTCGAGCAACCGCTATCAAGGTGCCAAATGCTGTCATTTTCCACTTGAAGATGCACCTACAAAAGAAGATGCACCCTTTGGTAACCAAATTTTGGATCCACAATTGTTAGTACGATGCTTTGGAACCCATATAAAATATTCAGGATAATATTTGGCCAAGCAATCATTCATAACATGCCCACTTTTGTTGCAATAAAAACATGTAACATTGAAATGCTTATTAGTACATGACATATGATTTTTGTGCATGCAATGGTGAAAGCTCATGTCTCTTGCAAAATTCTTTTCAATGATCTTTCTAGTTTTTTTAGGTTGTTTTTTTCTGAAAGCCAAGACCATGTTTACTAGATTGTTCATTTCGCCCATTTATCATCTTATTAAAGCTTTCTTGGCTATTTGTGAATTTCTTTAATGTCAAGCTAAGACTTTGATTTTCATTCTCAAGTTCACTAATCTTAGTCTCATATCTTTTTTCTTTTTCGCTAGTTTCTAAATCAATGGCAATGTGTTTTCCTTTTATTAAATTAGATTTTTCTTTTTCAAGCTCTTCCAATTTTTCTTCATAGCTAGCCACTTTTAGGTTCAATAATTTTATTTCAGAATCTTTAGAACCAATAATGCTAATTTTCTCTTTTAATTCTTTAGCTAAATTAACGTGGTCAAGCTCTAACGTAGCCAATTTTTTATTAGTATTTTCTAGCTCTAAGGTTTTGTTTCTAATTGGGTTTCATCAAAATTGTATATTATTTCCTTTTGTTCTTTCCACTTAACAAAAAACTCATCTCTCTCTCTTGTCATGCTCCCTAGTTCCTCTTTTAATGAATCACAAACTTTTTTTAGTTTAAGGAATTTAGGACCCATTTCTTGAAGGAGTTCTACAAGAAATTCATAAGCTTCCTCCATGCTAGAAAACATATCATCACTAATATTCATTTCATCATCAAAGCTTTGAACAAGAGAGCTAATTTTTACCTTTTTGTTTCCAGCCATAAAGCAAGTTCCAGTGTTGTAGTTCCAGTCATCATCTGAGGAGAGCTCCTCTGCGTCACTTTCTCCCCACGTAGCCACCATTCCTCGCTTTGATGTCCTCTTTTCTCCATCACCAGTCTTTTCCTTTCCTTTTCCTTTCAGACGTGGACATTCTGCTTTCATGTGCCCTCTCTTGTTGCATCTGAAACACTGAGGTGCAAAATTTTCTCCATCATTTTCTTCGTTTTTCTTGGTTCCCCAAATGCTTCCTGTCCGCCTTTTGTTGTTTTTGATGAATTTCACAAATTTCCTCGTAACAAGATCCATGCTTTCATCGTCTGATTCATTTATCTCCTCCTTGAGCATTTTGGAGACTTGAAAGGCTAAATTCTTTTCCTTTGTTTCCTCCTTCTTAGATTTCTCTTCCATCTTTGGTGTGCTATCATTGGCCATCTTCAATTGAACCTCATAAGCCATTAATTTTCCCATTAGCTTCTCGAAACCGATATCCGCCAAGTCATGTGCTTCTTCGATCGCCGTCCTCCTTTGAATCCAATCGCCAGATAAAGAGTATAAAATCTTTCCAACTAGATCTTCCTGTGGGATGTCCTTCCCTAAGGATTTCAATGGATTGACGATATCTACAAAACGAGAAAACATAGCATCAATAGACTCATTAGGCATCATAGCAAAATTTTCATATTTCTGTAATAACATTCTAATATGAGTTTTCTTAACTTCACTAGTTCCCTCATGAGTAACTTCAAGTCTCGTCCAAATATCCTTAGCAGTAGAACAAGAACTAATGTGGTTAAATTCAGTTTTACTAAGACCACAATACAAGATGCTCATGGCCTTAAAGTTTAGATTTTGTAACCGATCATTTTCTTTCTGCTGCTCAGGAGTGGGTTTATCAAATAGTGTAAATCCTTCACTGATTATTTTCCATAATGCCATATCGATACCTTTGATGTGTATGGACATACGTTGTTTCCAATAACTATAGTCTGTACCATCAAATAGAGGAGATCTGAGATACGACTGACATCTTTGATTGTGCGTGTCATATGAGTATGTATGCGGAATTTGTGCCATAGGATCGAAATTCCACTAGACTTTGAGTCTAAAAGGAATCCCGCTCTGATACCAATTGAAAAACACCCTAGAGGGGGGGAATAGGGTGTGGCACAAATTTAAAAACAATCACAATCACAGAGATAATCAGACACATATATTTTTTAACGGAGTGGCTCCCCGCCAAACTCCGACCCCAAGACCTATGAGGATTTCACTCAATAAACCTGATCACACTTACGGGTAGTGATCTCACCGTACAAATATAGTTCAAGAGTTAAAGCGCAGAGATAGCTTCAGAGTAAAGCTATTCACAATATAATCTCACAGTTAAAACAGATTCAAATAGCTTTAATACTGCGGTGAAAAATCAGAGAGATATCACCGTGATAAAGTTTGTGAGATCGTGATCGCGTGGGCGCAAACGGTTCGCTGATCCGATGTCTGGATTGGAAGATATAGTCTTCGGAAGATGACTGCGCGAATCTGAATTCTGCAGTGGCTGATCTGTAGTAAAACGTCCGAACTGAGTATGATCCTGTAGACTGAGCAATGGAGACTATCACCGTAGCGAAGGGCATGAAGATGTGGTCGCGTGGGCGTAAACGGCTCGTTGATCCGACGTCTGGATCATGAGATATGAGCGTACGAAGTCGGATGCGCGAATCTGGAATCTGCAGTGACGAATCTGTAGAAAAACGCCCGAACTGTGTATAATCCTGAGGACTAAGTAAAGGAGACTATCACCGTTGCGAAGAGGATGAAGATGTTGTCGCGTGGGCGCAAACGGCTCGTCGATCCGACGTCTGGATTGAGAGATATGGGTGTTCGAAGTCGATCGTGCGATTGAAAACAGATTTCACGAATTTGAACTCTTTATATCTTGCTGGATCAACTCCTCCTCTGGATTAAAACTTGAAGAGAGAACTTGAAGGTGATGTTGTGACCCTTGCCGTGAGATGTATGGAGTTGCAGCAACAACAAAAGCCAAGGTGGAAGGAGCACCTGCGTTTGACAGAGGCGCCACAAGAAATCTCAAAATAATAACTCACGGCCTTGCAAAAAAATCTCAGTGCTTTTTGTTTTTGACAGAAGCACACCGAAATTTTGTGCATGGATTAATCAGAAGCACACCAAAATTTTGATTGGGCGTGAGTTGCTCTTTTAAAGCAAAAAAAAGAACACTCTGTTTTTCTTTTAAAAGTTACGCAAGCCCCCTTTTGTGATTATCGGCCTACTGTCAATTTGAAATCATCATTTTCAAAAAACAACACCAGCCAATCTTCTAATATCTCAGGGGATAAGTTTTTGAGATTTTAAAAGATTTGTTACACCTCACCTTTATAAGAGAATTCGGCTGGGGATGGATTTTTGGGAGATCATGCGGCAGTTGAAAGAAACAACTGCACGCATCATATTATTATTTGTTTAACTCTGTTTTTGCGTCACAATGTGATAGGATATCTTGGGAGTTTTTAGATGAGACTAATTAGGGGATAGAACAAGAGACCGAGTGCGTTGTATTTTGGATGAGAGTATTGAGTTTGAATTCAAGTAGAAAATCCCTTGAGTATCCAATCAGTTACTTGACCAATTCAAGTCTTCATTTGAATCTGAATATAGATAATGTAGAATCATTTGAATTTCCTTCTTGCACCAATGTCCATATGCACGCTCTCTCTTGCAAACGAAATTTATTTTGCATTTTGCTCTCTGAAATCACTTAATGAAAAATGTTAGTCACACATGACTTGTTTGTCATCATCAAAATTTAATCGTACGACCTAGTTAGTAGACTAACTAGGCCAACAGTAGGAACATCAAGATGTGACATTGATATTTCGGATAGACCAATGTCCGCTGATCTCCACCATGTGATGGTAGTGGTTGGTCTCGTTGCCACTTGATGTAGGGACATCGTGAGACTATACACATGTGCTTGTTAGAGAACAAGTTAACAGAACGTCTCATCGAGGTGTTTCTATAAGGTAACCATACTCTGTCACTAGAAGTTCTCAGGTGACAGTTGTCAGCATAGTCCTTACGACCAGAGACATGCTAAAGGACGTTGCACGTGAATGCTATACTTTAGCTTTTACCAAACATCGGCATCACGCCCGGTGGATAGATACTCGCTGGATGTAGTCCGAAGCATGCGAAGGGAGTGGTTGTCTAGACAGGATTTGTCTCATCCAGTATGTGAGGCTAGTGTCGTAGAGAGTTAATGGATCCATAATAAATCCTTGACCATGGTTGAAGGGATAAACTTGTTAGAAGTAACAAGTGTCATTCAACCGTTAACTATATGATCACATAGGCTTTAAGGTGTGGTGGGATTTGACAGGTTTCGTGTCTTAGACATCTTAGCGACATAGTTTTGACGAAAGGACCAGACTGCACGATAGCTGTCACTGTCGGCTCAAATTTTGATCAGAAGAGATTCCAGTCAGCACGTGCGGCTAGCGCCACTATTGTACATGTGACACGATACGACTGTGTCACTGCTGGAGTAGAAATCAGGTTATTAAAGTTTCACATAGATGATGGTAGGATATTTAGTCACCACGTATAGTTTTGATGATGAGCAAATATGTCATCTAACTAGCTGTGAGTTCAGAAACATGAGTTTCAAGCAACTCAAGAAGCACTTAAAGCTTGAGTAAGTTCAACAAGGCACAATGAATCAAATGAATCAAGACAAGCATCTTGAAGAGTCAAAGATTGCATCAAGAAGCACAAATGTAATATTTATTTGACGTAATTATGTTAAAGACTTAGTTGAGCTCACAAACACATGAATATCTTAAATATGTTTTTAAATGTTTAGAAAAGTTTTGAAACATTTCTTAAGTATTTATGTCAAAAACAACTTTTATAGGCCAACTAGTCGACTGGACTGACACGCCAGTCGACTAATTGCTTGGCCAGTGCACTGTCAAAAAAGTAATCGACCAGGGCTATGAGACTAGTCGACTAGTGGTTACACAGTGGTCAACTAGTTCATGAACTGTGGTTGACCAGTAAAATACATAGAGCATCAACTTCTCTGGACACTGTGAAATAGTCAACCAGTGTTCACCAAGTAGTCGACTAGTGTCCAACGAGTCGACTAGTGGTTGAACCATGGTCGTGAACGATGGTTGACTAGGAACTAGCCATTGGGCTATGCCGGTCAAATTTTTACTAGCCGTTTTAACTGTTTGAGGGGTATTTTGTTTAACTGCATGTACCTGAATTTTTTCCTAGTTCATGTTTAAGACATTATTTTTAAGATTTTGAAAAGAGAAAAACAAGTTTTAGTGCTCAAAAGTTTTTTAAAAAACAACCCCGCTTTCTTTTCGCATTTGATTAAAAGTTTTCAATCTTCTCTTGGCCAAAGCTCTTGATCTTCTAGGTGCTTCAAATCCATCTTTTGGACATCAAGTTTTTCTATAACCATTATACATCCACAAGAGCTTCAAGCGAAGGCTATATGTAATTGTATCAAATCTCTTTAAGTATAAATCCGCTTGTATGGATGTGGGTTGTAAATTCTTGTTGTAAGCAAGGTGGTTGTAAAAGTCCTCTTGGAGGTAGGCAAGTTGAAGTCCTTTTGTAAGGAGGCAAGTGTGACCATTTGTTGAATTAGTGGATTAAGGCTTAAGAGAGTTTTGGAGACTAGACTAGCCCAAGTGGAGTGAACCAGAATAAACTTACTGTGTTTGAGATTGTTTGTATGTGTTCCTTTATTCTCTTGCATCTCTTTATTTTCGATGGGCTTATTTCTTTATCTGCAAGAGTGTTGATTAAGATTAAATTAGGTTACTCTATTTTTCATCTTAGGGATAATTCTCTAGAGGATTATTTTATTTCATAAACATTATTCAACCATCTTTATAGTTTCTCCTTGCCATCTCACGATCCTACATTTGGCATCAGAGCATGGTTGATAGATGACGTCAACAAAAAGCAAGTTTTCAGAAGGCCAACCCACTATTCGTCCACCATTCCTTACTGGGTCCAAAGGAGTTGGAAGAATAGGATGATGATGTACTTCATGTTTATATCCTATGATCTTTGGAAGATGGTGAAGACTCCTGATGAAGAATCCACAAAGCCAGAAAAGTCAGGGACCGATGAGGACAAAGACTAGATTGCTCTAAATGCCACAACAATGTCAACACTTTATTGTGCATTCGATATAACATAATACAACCAGATCTCCATGGATACCTCCACACATAGGTAAGAAGAAAGTTAAATATACAAAACTTCTTTTATGCCCACATGTATGAGTGCTTCATGATGGAGGAAGGTGAATCCATAACGGAGATGTATGCACCAAGGTTTGAGGTCTCGGTTTCGGTCTTCCAAAAATTTAGGTTTCGGTATCGGTATCGTCCGTTTCGGCAGTTTCGGACGTGAGTTTCGGTTCGTCCGTATCGGTAATTTCAAATACTCAAAACCTTATCAATTAGTATCAAATACTCTCAAATACATCAAATATTTTAACTAAAGTATTAATCAAATACTATCAAATAGACAACTACTATCAAATTTGTATGACTACTGCGTATTTACAATTTTGTATAATACTATCAAAATTAAAAATAATCAGGAAGAGTTTGCTATTCACGTTACACATGATGCTAAATGTATCACATGATGCTATAATAGAATGGCAAACTTGTAAATAAAAGAAGTGGGTTAGCATTTATTTACAAGTTTGAATATAAAAAAAATCTGATTTGAGCTCAATTTACACATTTGTATTAATCTTTAACATTTATTTGCAACTTTGCCATTCCTTTTGCTTTTTGTTTAAATAAACGCAACTGTAGCTCGTTTTTCGGCTCTCTCTCTCTCTCTCTCTCTCATCCCTCCAGCCAGCACATCGTTGGAAAAAAAGAGGGCGGCCGCTGGAGGGTGGCCGCTGGACGGTGCCTGGAGGGCGGCCGTTGGAGATCCGGTAAGTCACCCCTCTTCTTGATCTTCCTCTTTGTTTTCTTCATCTTTTTTGATTTTTTGACGTTCTGATGTTGTAGCTGCTGCAGCTGCTGCTTCTTTTCTTTTTTTCTTTTGCTGTTACCCAAAAAATGAAGGCCGGTATCGGCCGAAACCGCCCAGTTTCGGCTGATATCGAGAAATCTGAGGTGTTTCGGTTCGGTCCCCTCCGAGACCGATCCGAAACGACCGAAACCTCAGTCCATAGTATGCACGATTCATTGAGATCATCAACACACTTGCGGGGCTAGGAGAGAAGTACTCACAAGATCACGTGAGCAAGATCCTTTGTTCTCTCACACCAGTGAGAGAGAAAGTCAACCGCCATAGAAGAAGGGAATGGTCTTTCTAAGTCACCTTGGAAGATCTTATCGGCAACCTAATGGCGTTTGAGCTTCTAATGAAAGAGAGAAAGGACAATGAGATAAGTAACAAGAAGGAAAAACCTTGCCTTCAAAGCCACTCCAGAATTTAAGACATTTAACGAGGAAGTTGATGACCAACTTGTACTCATTACAACAGGATTCTGAAAAATGATTAAGTCAGGCAAACCCAAACTTGGTAAACAAAGATTATCTGATTAATATACTATTTGTTATGAATGCAATAAGACAGGACATATAAAAGAGTCCCTCTTGACGAAGAACAAAGGGAAATAAAAGTTTGATAAGGTTAAGATACAAAAGAAGAAAGTATTGCGGCTTGGGATCAAGGCTCCAACGAGTCAATCGATGACTCCTCAGCAGAAGAAGAGAAAAGTGGGTCAAAAGCCTGCACATGCTTCATGGTACTCGAGGACAATGTAAACTCTAACCTAGACACCGATAACGATGACAGTGATGAAGATCATGATTGGAAAGAAGAACTCCACAAACTTTATGTGCAATATGAAAACACTTTAAGAGAATTAGTAACTCTTAAAAAACATAAAAATTGTTCCAACATTGATAATAATTAAAAGTTAACTAAAGTAGAGAAAGAGAATGAAGAATTTAATGAAGAAATCGTTAGATTAAAAGTCAAACTATATTGGAAGATCTAGTTGAGATTAATGATGACTCGGTAAGAAAATGCACAACTCTTAATGCTGAAAATAAAGAACTAAAAGGAGAAAACAAACTACTTAAAAATGAATGTAAAAATCTAAATGATAGGATTAAATGAACTATATAAAAAAGTTTCAACAATTAAGTTAAAATATGAAGATTTACAAAAGAATATTGAAAAAATTACAAGGGTAAAGAAAGCTTAAACAATTTGCTATAAACCTAACAACTTAGCAATAACTAGTTTGGCTTAGGGTTTAACAAGAGTAGTAATAATAAAAGTCAATACCAAGCTAAACCTAAGCAAAATATACATATGTAAAAATTACTTCAAGAAAACACTTAATCTAAACCAATATAAGAGTAAATATGTAAACAATGGAAACTCAAAACCAAATTGGGTTTGATAAAAGCATGCGAAAACAGTAAGGTACCTCAAATCATAAAGCTAACCCCTTTGGTACCTTAGATAAGAAAAGATTAGGAATAAAAATTGAATCATAACAAGTACTACTTTTATGTGCAAATATCTTTTTGTGCATGAGTAGTCGACTAGGATATTCACCGTTGTCGACTAGTTCAGAAATCTTGTTAGACAACGTTCTGTTTTTAGGAATTAGTCGACTACTGTAATGCTGCTAGTCAACTAACTTAATGCTAGTCGACTAGTCAACCTACAACAGTTGACTAGTTCCTTAGTTTTCTGATAGATTCTGAAATTTTCAGTTTTTCATCTCTATATCAGTTTCTTTATGCTTGTATATTCATGCTTACAGTTGTATCGTGTCGCATAAAGTTAAATAAAATTAATTAAATTAAAATATAATTCTATAGTCTTGGATAAGATTAAAATTAGATAATTTGATAAGTTTAGTGTTAAAAATTTATTTTACACCAAGACTAACCACAATGATATCGAATTAATTGATTATTTTAGGCATCCCTTGTTGCTATCCCATACAACCACATGATTCAAGAAGAGAATGCATAAATTCAGTTCAAAATTGATGATCAAATTTGTAAGGGGAGCTCAATCACTTTTGGGAAGTATGTTTGTAAGTATGTTTTATTTTAACATTTGGTATTATGCATCTCTCTCATATGTTTACACATTAATAGAACACTTGGTATCATTCTGCATGAGATATTGAGTCGCGGACACCACATGAACATTTTACTTGACTCATACTTAGGGGGAGAGAGTTGTATTGGGGAGAGAGTTTCTTAATGACAAAAGGGAGAGATCACTTTATTCTATATCTTTTTTAATGATAACAACATGGGAGAGAAATTAGATGACATACATAATAATATGTGCATGTGCATGTCTTGCAACACTTAGTAGCACTTATAATGTTTCTTGTGATATCCAGAGATGTTGCGGGCAGAGTAAGTACTTATCATATTATTTTGTATTCATGTTAGGCATCATCAAAAAAGAGTGTTAGGATATTGAGTCATCCTGTATGTTTTGATGATGAGTAAATATGTCATCTAATAAGCTATGAGTGTAAAAACATGAGTTTCAAGCAAATCAAGAAGCACTCAAAGCTTGAGTTCAACAAGTCACAATGAATTAAATGAATCAAGATAAGGAGCTTGAAGAGTCAAAAATTTCATCAAGAAGCACAAATGTAATATATTCGATGGAATTTTCATTTATGTCTTGATTGGTATGTTAAAGCCTTAGTTGAAGCTCACAAACATTTATGAATCTCTTAAATATGTTCTTAATGTTTAGAAAAGTTTTCAAAACATTTCCTAAGTGTTTATAAGTCAAAAACCACTTTTATAAGCTAACTAGTCAACCAGATTGACAACCTAGTCGACTAGTTGTGTCACGCCCCGTTTCCCATAATACGGGAGCAAGAACGAGACGAATGTCCGCATAGCTCCAGCCCAATAAGCGTCTGTAGGGATACACCAAAACAAAGCACATGTTCTTGCATTTAAAGTTCAGAACAATAAGAGTACTCAAAAGAAGCAGCATTCATTCAAGATAATAATAATCCAGCAGTACAAAAGAAAGTCTAATAAAAGAAAGCCTTGACATCGCTACAACTGAAAAGGAGAAACTATCGGTGCTACGCACCCACCTAGATAAGAATCTAAATGGTGCTACACACCTAAACTAGAAACCTGGACTCTCCAAGTCAGCAACAGGGAGGGAACTCTAAGACTGGTCCTCGTCCAAATCGTACTTCTGAGCAGCATCCTCCTGCTCCAAGTCCACAGGTACTGTCTCCTTGTCTACGTACTCTGTCTCAGTACCTGACATACAAACACCCAAGAGAAGAGGAGTTGTACGTCAGGCAGAGTCTACAAAGGAAATATAAGGACTCTACTGCAAGATATATGGAAATTAAAGACAGTTATTAAATGTTGTTTATATGGCAAGTTATGAGATGCGACAGCATGGCAATTTATGTAAACATGGCAGGAAAGTAAAAGACGGTGCAAGAAAGTTAACGTGGCATGACAATGGCAGTAACGTGTGCTACCGGTTACAAGACAAGACAAGATTGTGTGTGTGTCTAGGGTTCACGCCTTAAGGTTAAATGGGGATCAAACCCTCTAAAGCTTGCGACCGCTCAACCCAACCCAACCCCAAGTGCACAAGACAATTCCGTACAAAGGATCACTCTCTCTGTCTTGGAGAGTGCCTTATTCCCTGCAGGTTATTCAATACAATACAATTCATGCATATAATTACATGGCAAAGTAAAAATGATGCATGTCCGTTTTGAGATATTTATCAACATGGCAGTTTTAACATATTGGGCCTAGATTTCGTCATCAAGTCTAGGCTGTCGTGAGGGTATCCTAGACGCTATCATTTCACGTCTAGGTCTCTTGTTCATGTTTTACAGGCTAAGGAAAGTAATGGCCTAAACATGGCCGTATCAACGCAAGTGAGCACACTTGTCTGAAGTGGCGAGAAGTACGTCTGTAGGGCGTCTCGTCACGGATAGTGCGTCTCGTCACGGGTAGTGCGTCGGTTACGATTTCGCTGTAACAGGTCAAACGAGACGATGTCAGGACGATTTTAGAATACCTATTATGGCATGTCTCTAGGTTGAGCGTGGCTTATCCTAGCAGTTCCAAATCATGGTCACACGTCAGATCTATTCTACGATTCTCTACGTCGATTCTACCCTATGTGCACAGTCCAAAAGTCAAATCGATGGCCTAGGTTATCACAGCAATTTAAAGGGGCGTAAAATAAATTTAGTGATTAAGATGTCGATTTTTAATTAGGTTTTTAATGGCGTAACGTTTGGATTACTACGAGCAGGGGGGCCACCAACCTTGTATGACGATCACGCGTAGCTCTGGCGTCAGATCTGGAAACGGCAACAGATCGCGTCGCGGCTCCGGTTCTTTTGACTGCGGGTAGCGCAGTGAAGAGAGGTCGTCGGGGTCGCCTCGGCTGCTGGTAGCGCAGTGAAGCGGTGTCGACGTCGGATCTGAAAGCGGAGAGGGGCAGCGACAACAACAAGGCAGCGGCTTGCGGCAAGCGACTTGCAGCGGCAGCAAGGGCAGCGGCAACGACGAGGATGAAGTGGCCTAGGGTGTTGCGCGTCCTAGGAGAGTGGAAGAGAGGTGGAGATGGAGGCGCGCGTGGAGGGCTTGCAGCAGCGGCAAGCGAGGAGGACGGTAGCAAGGGCCTGAGAGCCTGTCCGGAGATGGGCTATGGGGACAGTCGGAGGGGGCCCCGACGGTTGCAGTCAGCGGCTTGCGGCACCAGAGAGGTTCAGCTGCCGGCTTGTGGGACAGGCCGGAGGGCTGTCGACGTCGGAAAGGGACGCCGGGGGTCTGCAGTCGGGAGATGGTGGCTGCAGTGAAGTGACCGCGCGGGCTGCGGCGCGGTTGGTCGGACGGCGGCAAGCGGGGATCTGCCTGTTGACTGTCGGCGGAAGGAAAGCTGCGAGGGCTGCTGAGCATCGTCGGGAAGGGTTCGAGGCCGTCGAGATGAGGAGAGTGAGCAACGGCCGGGGTATGCGGCCTGTAGGGTTTGATGCAGGCTGCGCATGAATGAAGAAGGCTTGGGGGGTTCTGGGCGAAAGCTAGGAGGAGGGGACGTCGGGCTCTAGGGTCTTTTTCGTGCGGCTGCTAGGAGGAGTAGATTGCGTAGGGTTTATATATACAAGTTTTTAATATAGATATGGCTTGCTCTAGAGGATTGAGTTCACGTAGGCGAGGGGGGGTCCTGTTAGGATTAGATATAGGATGGTAGGTCAGGATACTAAAAGATTTGATAATGAGCTGTTTAAAACGTACGGGAATGTAAAATTCAAATTTAAAAATTAAAGTTTAGGTTTAGAAAATATGATTAAGGGAAATAATATATACAAGTAATAACCAGATTTTGCAACTTCACCTCGGGACATCCAAAAATTATAAGGAAAATACCGGAGCGATCACGCCTCCGAGAGGATCATAAAAACGGGGTTCGGTCGCGCGTCTGAGCTACGGAGAATAAAAATAAAAATCTAATACGAAAAGACGCACACGAAACAACAATACGTGCTAAAATACGTACGGTCGAAAAGTGACCGTTACAAGTTGTTTGGCCAGTGCAATGTCAGAAAAATAATCGACTAGAGTTATGCTAGTTAACTAGTGGTTACTCGGTGGTCAACTAGTACACGAACTGTTCGACCAAAAAATACAGATAACATCAACTTATCTTGACATTGCAAAACTAGTCGACCAGTATTCACTAAGCAGTCGACTAGTAGCCAATTAGTCGATTAATGGTTGAACTATGGTCGACTAGTAACTAGTCGTTGGTCTACAACTGTCGAATTTTTACTAGCCGTTTTTAATCGTTTGAGGGGTATTTTGGTCAAATGTTTGGAATCGAATTTTTTCCTATAAATAGAGGGTTCAAATTTTGAAGACATTATTTTGAAGATCATTTTGAAAAGAGAAATAAGTTTTAGTGCTTAAAAGTTTTTCAAAACAAGCACTCTTTCTTTTGGCTTCTCATCAAAAGTTTTCAATCTTGTCCAAAACTCTTGATCTTCCAAGTGCTTTAAATCCATCTTTTGAAGATCAAATTCTTTTGTAGCCACTACACATTCACAAGAGCTTTAAGTTAAGGCTATATGTAATTGTATCAAATCTCTGTAAGTATAAATTCTCTTATTAGGAGGTGTGTTGTAAATCCTTGTTCTACACAAGGTGGTTGTAAAAGTTCTATTGGAGGGAGTCAAGTGGAAGTCCTCTTGTAGGGAGACACATGTAACTATTTATTGAAATAGTGGATTAAGTTCCAACAGAGTTTTGGGGACTGGACTAGCCCAAGTGAGGTGAACCGAGATAAACTTGCTGTGTTTGAGATGTTTATTTGTGTTTCTTTATTATCTTGCATCTCTTTGTTTCTGCTGTGCTTATCTCTTTATTTGCAAGAGTGTTGATCAAAATTAAATTAGTTAACTTTAATTGTAATTTTAAGGAGAATTCTCTATAGGATCGTTTTATTTCGTAAATACTATTCTCACATATAGTGTTTCTCTTTGTCATCCCAAGATCCTACAGATGGCTCGTCACGAAAAACGAAGGAAGAAATTTTATGTATGTATGATATACAAGTGATCGATCACAAAAGTTGTGATGAACATTTTTCGAGAGGATATAATGCAGAACAAAAAGTTGCAAGTGTGAGAGATGATCGTAAAGAGTTGCAAACATTTCAGCTGAAGAAAGGCAAACAACTTTCTGCATCTGATTAGTCGACTATGCGTGGGCTGTTTTAGTCGGCCATTAATCGACTAACCATGTTTTGCTAGTCAACTAATAGCTGACAATGCAGATTAGGGTTTGCGTTTGCGTTTTTGTGCGGGATTTGATTCAAAAATTGGATCTAAACCGAACCAAATCTCTACTGTTTGACTCTAATAAGCACATCTCATTTTAGGATAAGATTTAGAATCAAATCCAGAGTTTGGATTGAACACCTAATGAACAACCTTCTTTTTAATAACACATTTGAAGATAGAGTTGTGATCCAACTCGAATTCCAAATACGGTTCAGATTCGGATGACCCCTAGCACTATATAAAGGTGTCCTTTCTTCCTATCTCAAGCACCACAACCAGAACCAAGAGATCCCAACTAGAGATCGAAGATCAATCATCTAAGATCTCTTGTGCGAAGAAAATCAAACCTCTTTGAGAGAGAATCTATCGCACTAAAGATAAAGTTTTTTCTTCTCATTCTCTCTAGCCATAGTAAAGCTTGTGAGCTGGTTTGAATTCTAGGAGAGTTTGTGAATCGTGAAGGGGTGCATCAAATCTTCTAAAGCATTGGTTGGTGATAGAGCTTGGGGTCCATGAGTATTACTAAAGTATATCCACGTATGTCTTTTATCTCAACATTAATTTTTAACTTTATAGTTTGTTCCTGGCTTGAATGTTGCTAGATAGAAAAATTAAAATTTTCAAGTCTTTCGCTTTTAGAATATCTAGCATATTCCTTACAATTCCATAGGGAATGATGTGATCCTAATTATTAAATGTGCAATGTTTTAACCTTGATATAATGTTATGTAGCCTTTACAGCACCGTCATTAATTAACCCGACTTTTTTTTCAGGCATTCAAGATCCCCTTCATATAAGGGGAATTCAAGATCAAAATCCCAGTCAAGGTCCAGATCTCGAGGCCAGTCTTTGTCCAGGTCTCCATCTCCCCGCCACAGGGTGCAGCCTCGGGGCCATTCGCAGTCCATGTCTCCACCACCCCGCACCAGGTTGCCATCCCAGGGGCAGCCCCAGTCTAGGTCTCCATCGCCCCATACCAGGCCACAAGCTCGGGGCGGCGCCCAGTCCAGATCTCCGTCTCCTCGTCCTAGGTTGGTTTCACGGTCTCCTCGTCCAAGGTCACTATCGCGGTCTCCCCGCTTGAGGCCTCGACACCGGGGTCGGTCTCAATCCAGGTCCCCATCTCCACGCCGCAGATCGTTTTCAAGGTCGCGATCGCGGTCTGGGAGTCGTAGCCGGTTATTTCATATCCCGAGTTTATTTCTTATACTGGAGAACGAAAATACTGGTGTCTTAGTTTTTTTAATCAAAATTTTGTCACATGAAGCAGGGTGGATGTAGCAAATCCCGGCAATACTCTTTATGTGACTGGCCTTTCCTCTAGGGTTACTGAAAGGGACCTTGAAGATCACTTCGCAAGAGAGGGAAAGGTTAGCCTGGGGCCAAATTCATCATTTTGTTGCATTCATGCAGTTTTTGATCGATTTAATTCCTTAGGTTGCCGAATGCCGTCTGATTGTTGAACCCCGTACTCGGATCTCCCGAGGGTTTGCGTTCATAACCATGGACAATATTGAAGATGCTGAACGCTGCGTCAAATATCTTAATCATTCAGTTTTGGAGGGCCGGCACATAACTGTGGAGAAGGTAACTCCTCATACCACCACGCCATAGAAATCATCGAAGAAAACCTTTTTTAAATTCATTTCTATGTTGTTTGACTTGGAGGTTTTTGGTTATATTCAGAAGCCCTTGTCTCAGCTATGTTGGCAGCAATCAAAGATGATCAGTTCATCCATCCATCCCAACTTAAGTCAATACAGCTTGATGAATGGCCAGCCTAATGGTTTTCCATGCATCACATCAACTAAACAATAGCAAAATTGTTCAACTAAACAACCTCCGCATTCACTCAACAACTAATCAACGGACTATAGCAACTCTCCTAATCGGGCATATATGGTACCTCACCTGGCATTCATTTAATGACAGTTGTTGGTCATGTCATGATGTTAGTCTTTTCTTCGCATTTGCAGCTTCATGTGTATGATCATTAGTATTTTTTCTGTTTAGCCATAGTACCTTTTATTTTAAATGCTCGTAACTATTCTTTGTTGTGTGTGTGTTTCCGATTCTTGAAATTTTTATGATCTATATGATCTTGAATGTTGAAAAAATTGATGCGTTTTTTCTGTTTTCTTTTCATCCAGTCAAAGAGGAAACGACCGCGGACGCCTACACCCGGAAACTACCTTGGCCTGAAAAATTCCCGGGAAAGTAAGTCGATCCACACTTCCCCTCTTTCTTTCTTTTTTATACTTTCGGGATGGATTATTATCTGCAGAAGCATTTACTGCTGCCAATTTCAGTTCTAGTCTTACTCATCCGGTCATGTTTCAGGCTACCGTGGTAGGAGCCGTGGTGGCTATGGTCGAGAAGATTATGGTGGGTACCGCAGGTCACCAAGACGCTCGCCTTTCCGGGGTGGTCGTGATTATTCTCCTCGTCGGTCACCTTATGGTGGCAGATCCAGAAGAGAGAGATCTAGATCACTGCCTTATTCTCCGTACAGGAGCCCTGACAGAAGCAGCCACAGCCGTCGTGGAAATGTTTATGCGAGGTAAGTTGGCTCACCTTGATCCTGTAGGACTAGCGTGAAGATCCCGTGGAAGTAGCGTGTATGGACTGAGTGACCTAAGGGCTAACTCTCTGATTGCCATGTTACCGTCGTTTCTCTCTGTTTTTATGTTTCAAAGAGAGTTGCTTTTCGGAGGATCGCTAGCGATGTTTGCGAAAGATTTGGGTAAATCATGATGTTCCGTGACTAGCAAAACAAAATTTTGTTGTCTAGTTGCAGATTTTTGATCTCAGTTCTATGTTTTTCTGTAAAATGGGAAGCTCAAGGGGCTCCATCACGGATGGATCCAACCTGTGTCCATGTCCAGCAAATATGATGCCAACTTTTGTGAGCTGATGCCACATTTGTGCTTGGAGGCTGACCATGGATGAGGATAAGCTGGAGGTAACAAAAAAAAAAATCAAATTCGAGGGGTCATAACAAATCTCAAATCAAAATCAAGATCAAAGTACAAATTTTGAGTATGCATCGTTTGGACTCACTAACTGTTGCTTAAATTCTGTTGCTGTCACTTGGTCCATAACTGATGTTAGTCCGATGTTCTGACTGCTTGCATATACGGATTGGTGAGGTTTTATCTGCGTATGTTGATGGCGTCCATGATCTTGTTGATCCTCTCATTATTTCCCAAGATGTTGCCTCTCACTCAGATCCAAAATCTATTTTACATTAGACATATCTTGCAAACTAACTTCGAGCTAACATTCCGTGGTTCTTGGGGTTTTACACACACACACACACTCTCTCTCTCTATTTAATTCATATAATTAATTGACTAATATGACCTTCTAGTCGATTGATACTGAAACAAAAATGCAGACTAATTCATATTTAACCTGATAAGATGACCAATACCTTTTCTAGTCGACTATTCGTCTCTTCAAAATCTATTTTTAATCTAGGTAGGCGACTAAACAATTTTCAGTTCGACTAATTTAGAGCATTTCAAAATCTTCTTCTGATCTAGCTAGTCACCTAATTAGTTTTCTAATCAACCACTCCGGAACTAGTTTATTCTGAATTGAGTACTATTAGTCAACTAATTCCCCTTGTAGTCGACTAATATAGTGTCTTTTGTACTAATCTGTATACTGACTAGTCGACTAATTAGGTAGTTTGTGGCGGTTAAAGGGTAAAGGGATCCTAAGGTGCCTCCCTAGATTCAATCTAAGGAGGCGCCCCCATTTCCCCACAGCTCACAAATTTTTTTTGAAATTTTTTTTCATGTGTTTATTGTTCACCTCATGGATGATCAACATACCAAATTTCAAAAGATTCCAATACTTTTTGCGTCCCCATCCACCCCTTGCAACTTCGTGGGATTTTCAGCACGTTTTTAGACCGTTGAAGTTGTAAGGGGTATATGGTGGCTCAAAAAGTATTGTAATCCCTTGAAATTTGGTATGTTGATCATCCATGATGTGAACAACAACCCCATGAAATTTTTTTTCCAAAAAAATTGTAGGAGATGGGGGGAAATGTGGGCGCCTCCTTAGATTTTCATCTAAGGAGGCACCCTAGATCCCCTTTTCCCATATATATATATATATATATATATATATATATATATATATATATATATATATATATGGGAAAAGGGGATCTAGGGTGCCTCCTTAGATGAAAATCTAAGGAGGCGCCCCCATTTCCCCCCATCTCCTACAATTTTTTTGGAAATTTTTTTTCATGGGGTTGTTGTTCACATCATGGATGATCAACATACCAAATTTCAAGGGATTCCAATACTTTTTGAGCCACCATCTACCCCTTACTATTTCAACGGTCTAAAAACGTGCTAAAAACCCACGAAGTTGCAAGGGGTAGATGAGGGCTCAAAAAGTATTGGAATCCCTTGAAATTTGGTATGTTGATCATCCATAAGGTGAACAATAAACCCATGAAATTTTTTTTCAAAAAAATGTGTGAGATGGTGGGAAATGGGGACGCCTCCTTAGATTGAATCTAAGGAGGCACCTTAGGATCCCTTTACCCTATATATATATATATATATATATATATATATATATATATATATATATATATATATATATATATATATATATATATATATATATAGGGTAAAGGGATCCTAAGGTGCCTCCTTAGATTCAATCTAAGGAGGCGTCCCCATTTCCCCACAGCTCACAAATTTTTTTTGAAATTTTTTTTCATGTGTTTATTGTTCACCTTATGGATGATCAACATACCAAATTTCAAAAGATTCCAATACTTTTTGCGTCCCCATCCACCCCATGCAACTTCGTGGGATTTTCAGCACGTTTTTAGACCGTTGAAGTTGTAAGGGGTATATGGTGGCTCAAAAAGTATTGTAATCCCTTGAAATTTGGTATGTTGATCATCCATGATGTGAACAACAACCTCATGAAATTTTTTTTCCAAAAAAATTGTAGGAGATGGGGGAAATGTGGGCGTCTCCTTAGATTTTCATCTAAGGAGGCACCTTAGATCCCCTTTTTCCATATATATATATATATTAATATATATATATATATATATATTTGTGAAGGGAAATTTAGGGAGAATAGGTGTAGAGGGGAAGAGCCCACTACCCTCATATATATAGCTTTCAATAGTGGGCTTGGATACCCAATGGGCCTCATGGGCCTATTCATAACACTTCCCCTTATCCAACCAACATTGAATAAGAGGTGGATTCTTCAGGATCCGAGTTATGGTAACTGTCTTGTTAAAGAAAGAACAATTAACCCAAAACTTCCCCTGTTTTAGGGATGTGTCTAGGGGTGGATACTTCAGGATCCAGAGTTAACGAGGTTGCCTCGTCAAAACCTTGACTACGGAAAACCCAGTGGGAAAAAAACCTGTAGCCAAGGGAAAAGAGTACAACTCTGCAGTTGACTCCCCCTTATCTGACCAAGCTTCAGGTTTGCAGATTTCCTATGAATCTATACATCAGTCTCCTATGTATCTATGAGTTCATAGTTCTCTCATCCTGACCCAGTTTACATTTACTCACTCTCCTCATCCCAATCCCATATACAAGTTTCTCAAAGATACTAGTAGGCAGGGATTTGGTAAGCAAATCCGCCAAGTTATTACATGATTGGATCTTCTGTACCTCAATCTGCTTTTGCTTCTGAAGGTCGTGCGTCCAGAAGAACTTGGGGGAGATATGCTTTGTCTTGTCACCTTTGATGTAGCCGTCCTGTAGCTGGGCTATACATGCTGCATTGTCTTCATGGAGTGTAGTAGGTGCAAGAACGTCGGTCGTCAGGCCGGTGGAGGCGAATATGTGCTGGATCACCGAGCGTAGCCAGAAGCATTCCTTGCTTGCTTCGAAGATCGCTAGTAGCTCTGAGTGGGTGGATGAGACGGTCGACATGGTCTGCTTCACAGATCTCCAGGATATGGCAGTGCCGCCATATGTGAACATGTATCCGGTCTGAGACTTCTCTGTATGAGGATCGGACCTGTAACCTGCGTCCGCATAACCAACTAAACCAGTTGATGCCCCTTTCCTGTAGAATAGACCTAAGTCTATGGACCCTTGGAGGTAGCGCAGAAGATGCTTAACTTCGGCCCAGTGCCGCTGTGTAGGTGCATCACTATATCTGGCTAGTAAGTTTACTGCAAACGCTATGTCAGGGCGAGTGCAGTTAGCCAGGTAAAGGAGTGCACCGATAGCACTTAAATAAGGCACTTCGGGGCCTAGTACTTCCTCCCCCTCTTCCAGCGGCCGGAAGGGGTCTTTGTGTACATCCAATGATCTGACGACCATCGGAGTGCTGAGGGGGTGGCACTTATCCATCTGAAACTTTTTCAATAAGTTCGATGTGTAAGTTGACTGGTGTAACAGGATCCCATCTTTAAGATGCTCTATCTGAAGGCCTAAACAGAATTTTGATTTTCCGAGGTCTTTCATCTCGAAAGTTTCTGTCAGGCTTCTAGAAATCTTTGTGATCTCTTCAGGAGATCCGATGAGGTTTAAGTCGTCCACATAGACGGCTATAATTACAAATCCTGTTGCCTTTGCTCTTATAAAGATGCAAGGACAGACTGGGTCGTTTTTAAATCCTTGCTGTGCAAGGAAGTCGCTCAGTCTGTTATACAACATCCTTCCAGATTGTTTTAGACCATATAATGATCTTTGCAGTTTCACTGAGTAGATGTCACGTTCTCTCTCTTTTAGTGCTGCAGGCAAAGAATAACCGTCAGGCAATCTCATATAGATGTCTCGGTCTAGGTTGCCATATAGGTATGCAGTAACCACGTCCATGAGTTGCATATCTAAACCCTCTTGTGCTGTTATGCCAATGAGGAATCGGAAGGTGATCGCGTCCATGACCGGGGAGTATGTGGCTTCAAAATCCACCCCAGGACGTTGGGTAAAACCCTGCGCTACAAGCCTTGCTTTGTAGCGTATGATCTCATTCTGTTCATTTCGTTTTCTAACAAATACCCATTTATAACCCACAGGTTTTACACCTTTTGGTGTCTGGACTATTGGTCCGAAGACCTTGCGTTTGGTGAGTGAATCCAACTCCACTCCTATTGCCGCTTTCCACTTTGGCCAATCATCTCTGCTTTGACATTCTGTCAGAGAGCGTGGTTCAATATCATCGTCGCAGTACGCGACGTTGATGGCAATATTACACGCAAATGTGTCATCTATTGTTGTGCTTTTTCTGTCCCAATACTCCCCAGTTCGTACATAGTGTATCGATACTTCATTTTCTCCCGGTTTTTCCTCTTCATGAGAGTTTGGGAGAGATGGGGTAGCAGGGCTTAAATTAGCATCCTGTGGTGGTATTTGTTTACCATTGCCAAGGGTCTTGCTCTTTCGAGGGACTTGGTCCTTGGATCCCGGTGGTCGTCCTCTCTTTTTGAGAGGTCCAACCATTTCTGCTGCAGGCGGATTGCATCCATTTTGCGGTATGTCAATTCTAGCTGGTGTGTTAGCAGTAGGGACGTGTGATTTGACAATCTTCTGGTTGTCAGTAAATTTGTCCGGCAAGAGATGGACAGTGTTTTGGATGTGGAGAATCTTCAGGACCTCCTCCTCACACTGGCTTGTTGGCGGATCAAAGTGACATAAAGTTTTTGTATCCCAAGTGATACTTTCTGAAGCTTCGGGCTTCTTTGTCTGTGAGCCTAGTCTTGGAAACGATGTTTCATCGAATTCACAGTCTTCTAGACGTGCCTTAAAGACGTCCCCCGTAAAGGGTTCTAGGAATCTAATTATGGAGAGGGTGTCAAACCCAACATAAATGCCTAGGCGACGTTGTGGACACATCTTTGTCCTTTGTGGTGGTGCTATGGGGACGTATACTGCACAACCAAATATTCTCAAATGTGAGACAATTGGTGGGGCTCCAAGTGCTAGTTGCATTGGAGAAGATGACTGACCTCCAGAGGGTCTTAATTTTATTAAAGATGCAGCATGCAAAATTGCATGACCCCACGCATTCACTGGCATCTGGGATTGAAGTAATAATGGACGAGCGATCCATTGCAGTCTCTTAATTAGAGATTCTGCTAACCCATTTTGGGTGTGAACATGCGCTACAGGATGTTCGACTTCAATTCCCTGAGCTTGGCAATAGTCTAGAAAGACTTGTGACGTAAACTCCCCCGCATTGTCCAGACGAAGTTTCTTTATCTGGTGGTCGGGGAAGTGGGCCCGTAACTTTATTATCTGAGCTAAAAGCTTAGATAGTGCTAGGTTACGGGTGGACAGTAGGCACACATGTGACCACTTAGTAGATGCGTCTATCAGGACCATAAAGTACCTGAACGGACCACTTGATGGGTGAATCGGCCCACAAATGTCTCCGTGGATTCTTTCCAGAAAACTGGGAGACTCCACATCCACTTTCAGTGGAGAGGGTCTCGTGATCAGTTTACCCTTGTAACAGGGTGGACATGGGAATTTGCCTTTTTGAAGAATCTTCAGGTTCTTCAGGTCAATGCCCCTGGAGTTCTTTATGATGCGGTACATCATAACCGAACCAGGGTGTCCCAGTCGACTGTGCCAGAGTTGGAATTCTGGTGTTTGGGGGCACTGCAGGTGCTCCACCATGGATGTTTCTGGAGTTTGTATACTTGTTTGGTAGAGTCCCGAGGGGAGTCCCTTGAAACGTTCCACAATGGTTTTTGAACCATTTGTAAGAGCCGTTACAAGCAAGTATTCCCTTTTATCTTCCTCGACCGTCTCTAAGTGATATCCGTTTAAACGGATGTCTTTAAAACTTAGGAGGTTTCGGATGGATTTAGGGGAGTATAACGCATTTTTAAGTGTTATTTGTGTGTTGCCGGGGAGCAATATAATTGCTTCCCCTGATCCTTCGATTATGTTTGCTGGTCCTGAGATTGTTCTCAGTGGGCCAGAATAACTACTTATGCTCGTGAAGTAGTCTAAGTTTTGAAGGATCGAGTGCGTCGATGCACTGTCCACTAGGCAGATAAGTTCCATATCTAAAAAAGGGGGGAAAGACATTCAAGCAATAAATATAGATAAAAGATTCACTTTCATAAATAAATGCTCAAAAAGATATTGTTTGACATGGAAAATAGAACTAGATACGATGCATAAAATTGAAGATACATTGCTAATTGCATAAAAGTGGTCCAGATCTAGAGAGTGTCATCTCCCATGAAATCTTCAGGAGTCCACGAGGTCTCTGCCAACGCTGCGCTCTCAATCAGGTTTGTCTCAGCTCTAGGCTTGAGGCTTGCCTGGTAGAGGTCCTGGAGGTGTTTTGCTGTGCGGCAGATTCTGGACCAGTGGCCCGTCATCCCGCATTTGGAGCATTTGTCCTCCCAGTCTTTCTTGGGAGTGCCTCCTTTGTTGGGAATCCTCTTCTGCTTCTTATCCACGAACTTCTGGTTCTGGGGAGGAGCTGGGGGAGTGGCCTTCTTCCGCTGCTTCTGTTCTTTCCATTTCTGGAATTTTGCCTTTTTGTCCGTCTTCTTCTTCAGGGAAGACTGGAAGTGAGCCTCTGTAGGAGGTGGCAATGGAGCGGAGCCAGGAGGGCGCAGGTTGTGGGTGGCAACCAACAGGTCTCTGTTCTGTTCAGCCATAAGCAGGCATGAAAGAAGGTCAGAGTACTTTGTGAACTTCCTCTCTCGATATTGTTGCATAAGGATCATGTCCTTTTCGTGGAAAGACGTAAACGTCTTTTCCAGCAACATCTTCTCCGTCACTGGTTCACCACACAACTTCAGGCGTGAGGTGATGCGGAAGAGAGCTGAGTTGTACTCCGCTACGGATTTGAAATCCTGTATGCGGAGGTGAGTCCACTCATACTGTGCACGGGGGAGTATGACATCCCTCTGATGTCTGTACCTCTCCTCGAGTGCATCCCACAGCTCGTAAGGGTCCTCTACAGTGAGGTACTCGTCCTTTAAGGTCGAGTCTAAGTGTTTCCTGATATATATAATGGCTTTCGCCTTTAATATATCGGAAACTTCCTCTGTATGAGGTGCTTCCACTGAAGCCTCCTTGTTAGCTGGGGCAGTACTAGTTGTTGCCTTTTCAGTCTGTGTGAGACCGAAACCATGAGAGCGCAGATGGAACTTCAGGTCCAACTGCCAACTCAGGTAGTTTGACCCATCGGCCTTCAGGACCGAGAAGTCTACGTTTGCGAGTCTGGCCATTTTATGATCTAGCAATGTAAAGAAAAATAGCATGTATCATTTAACTGAGTAAGATAGACATCCACGCATGTAAACATTTTCATAGCATGAATTTAATTAATGTGATTTTAACATACATGCTTGCTTTTTTTGCAGATAATGTGAATAATTAATTACTAAAAATTAACAATCACGCATGCTGTTAAGGGATTTCATTGTGACATTAAAACATGGTATTAAGCTATTAACAACCATGCAGTTTAATGCATAAACAATGAAACAGAAAAGTGACCTAGGGCTATGGGGATCAGCCAGCCGACACCGAAAAGTAAAAAAAGTCCAGTCCGAAGTTACATCAAAAATAAAATGCATGAAAATTAAAGTACAACTCGGGAACTTCAGAGAGAAGCCCCTATCTTCATTGAGCGAACGCCTTCAGCTTCTTCTTGGTGTCCTTCGGTCTTCTTTTTTTTACATTTTCATCCTGACATACAAAATTTCTCTCAAAAAAGAAGAAAAATTGTAGGAATTTAAAACGGTGTCGGAAACCTGGCTGATCCCTAAAAACATAGCCTAATATTTGCACATCCACGCAGATAATATATTCGCGACATACAACCACGCAGATAATCAAAGACACATGCATTTAAAATAATTTAAAAATGTGTGTGACGTGCAAAAAACATTTTTTTTTGAAAAACTTTTTGCCTTTTGATCCATATTTTACTGTTTTATTTTACCGCTTTAAACCCTTTCAAAATTTCTTTTAACTATTTTGGGCTTTTTAGGGCCAAAAATAAATAAAATAATTTATGTGGATGAGCTAATTTTCTGGCCTTTTGGGCCATGAAAACAACCCATTAGGGTTAATATTGGGCCTCCCCCGAAAATAGCCCATTAGGGTTAGGGTTTCAAGAAACCCTAGGGGAGGCCCGCGGCGTGTCGCCGCGACGGCTGGCCGCGTAGGGCGCGGCCGCCGTGGCGGCGGGCCGCGGCTTGAGGCCGCGGCAACTGGCCGCGGCCTGAGGCCGTGGCGCAGGGCCGTGGCTTGAGGCCGCGGCCTGCAGGCCGCGGCGACTGGCCGCGGCCTGCAGGCCGCGGCGCAGGGCCGCGGCTTGAGGCCGCGGCCTGCAGGCCGCGGCGACTGGCCGCGGCTGCTGGCCGCGGCGTCAGGCCGCGGCCGCCGCGGCGTTCTTTTTCCGCCGGCGGCGCAAAGGGCGAGCCGCCGTTCCGCCCTACGGGCGTGCGGATTTTTGGATCAAAGGCGGGGAGGTAAAAATCGGATTTTTCAACAATTTTGATCGCTAAAAAACAAGTTTTTATTGTTTTAAACATGCAGATCTATTTAAAAAGGTTGAATTTCACCGAGTTTATAAACTTTTTGATCCTAAAACATGCAGATCTAATGAGAAAAGCAAGTTTAGATCTAAAAAGTTTGGATTTTTACCTCTAGATTCGACGAGGAATCTAGGCGACGGTTGGTGAAGGATGCCCTTTTCGCTCCCCGTTGAGAAGATTACGATCTTCTTGAATCTGAGCGATTTGTGGATCTCCTTTCCCGCGAGCCGCCGTCTCCTCCAACGAGCGTGATCGTGCTGATAACGTGTTGTGAAGGGAAATTTAGGGAGAATAGGCGTAGAGGGGAAGAGCCCCCTACCCTCATATATATAGCTTTCAATAGTGGGCTTGGATACCCAATGGGCCTCATGGGCCTATTCATAACATATATATATATACATATATATATATATATATATATATATATATATATATATATATATATATATATATGGGTAAAGTGTTCCTAGGGTGACTCCTTAGATTAAATCTAAGGAGTCGCCCCCATTTTCTCCCATCTCCCACAATGTTTTTGGATTTTATTTTTCATGGGATTGTTGGTCACATCATGGATGATCAATATACCAAAAATCAAGCAATTCCAATACTTTAAAAGCCCCCATCTACCCCTTGCAACTTTATGGGGTTTTCAGCACGTTTTCATACCGTTGAAGTTGCAAGGGGTAGATGATGGCTTTTAACGTATTGGAATGACTTGATTTTTGGTATGTTGATCATCCATGAGGTGACCAACAATCCCATGAAAAATAAAATCCAAAAAAATTGTGTGAGATGGGAGAAAATGGGGGCGACTCCTTAGATTTAATCTAAGGAGTCACCATAGGAACACTTTACCATATATATATATATATATATATATATATATATATATATATATATATATATATATATATATATATATATATATATATATATATATATATATCTATTATACATTTGACAGTGATTTTTGAATCCTAGGGCTGACTAGGACAAGCTGACTAGGACAAAGGGGTTGATAGAAAGAGGGCCATGATTAATTCTTGGGGAATGAACGGTTTAGATGAAGCTTTGAGATGAAGGGTTTGTATTTTAACACATATTTTGATATTTGCGGGTCCCATTTGATAGCAACAGGCTTCTTTGGATAGAGCACCAGTCTTAAATCATTTTAACTCAAAAATTAACTCGGGATAGCAACAGGCTTTTTGGGGAAGAGCACCAGTCTTAAATCATTTTAACTCAGAAATTAACTCGGGGATAGCAACAGGCTTTTTGGGGAAGAGCAAGAGGCATTTTTGAAGCAGAGTTTACCGAAACTCCTCTGGCTCTTCCACAAAATCATTTCCCCACCATCGTTTCTCGCAAGGAGAAGAAGAGAGACCGTCTCCTTTGTCTTCTGAAGGTACGGATTCTCGAAATTTTTGTTCTGTAAATTTTTCTCGCACTGGTTCTTACTCATTTCTGGACGGGTGTTTAATTCTCGCAGTTCTTGATCTTCCCCAAATCAGCATGGGTCTTCCCCAAAGCAGCAAGGTGAAGATGAAGATCTGAAGGTACAGATTCTCGCATGGGTTCTTGCTTGCCGCAGATGTGAAGGTACTGATCTTACTCATTTCTGGAATCTGTGGGTGTTTAATTCTCGCAGCAAGAAGAAGAAAGCAGCAATCATTCTTGCTCTTCCCCAAATTAGCATGGGCACACATTCTTGCTTGCCGAAGATTAGAAGGTATGGGTTCTTCTCGCTGATTTCTGGAAACTGAAGGTTCTTCTTATATGGGTTGCTTAGTGAGCTTGCTGTAAAAATTTTCTTTTGAGTTCATGCTCAATGTTTCTTATATGAGGGTGTTTAATACTGCGTGGGTTTAGCTTTTGGACCATGGGATATCGCACGAGTTGATGGACAGAGTGGAGAAGCTCACCAAAGAGCACTACATGAAGGGGATGGAGCAAAGATTCAAGGAGTTTGCGAGGCAGTCCTTGGAGAATTCGAAGAGATCGAAACAAACAACGTGGACTGTGAGAGCACCTTCTTCTTGCGCCATCTCCCCAGCCCCAACATTTCCCAAATCCCCGACCTCGATGACGATTACAGGATGCCGATCAAGGAGTTTACGGCGGACCTTGAGAAGCTCGCTGAGAGGCTGCTCGACATACTGTGCGACAACCTGGGCCTCAAGAAGGGTTTCCTGATGAATGCTTTCAGGGGATCCCGAGGCCCGACGTTCGGCACCAAGGTCAGCAACTACCCACCGTGCCCGCTGCCCGAGCTGTTCAAGGGCCTCCAGGCCCACACCGACGCTGGCGGTATCATCCTCCTCTTCCAAGACGACAAGGTCAGCGACCTCTAGCTGCTCAAGGACGGGCAGTGGATCGATGTGCCGCCAATGCGCCACTCGATAGTCATAAACATTGGCGACCAACTCGAGGTCAGACATTAATTAGTATATCAATTATCCATGAAAAGCATAACAATACCTTGAAAAGTTGGAGTTCATGATATGTTGAAGGTGATTACTAATGGGAGGTACAAGAGCGTGATGCATCGGGTGGTCGCTCGAACCGACGGGAACAGGATGTCGCTCGCGTCTTTCCGCACTCCTATTCTACACAGCCATAATCTTAATTTCTATGGGTTTTAAATTATTAATTTCTTTCATTTTTTTCGAATCATAAAGTTCAGGTTAGTGTTGGACTAATTTCTATTGATAATTTCAAAATTGTGGACTAATTTCTATTGACAGCCGTTACTTTCTGAAGGAGAGACTATTGAAAAAGAAAAAGAAATTGACAGAAAAAGAAAGCATGGTATTTGTTTTAGAAAGTTGCCATTGTCTTAGTGTTCCCTGTTGAGGTCTGAAGTTGGTTGTACAAATTGCCTGCATGATTGACAGTGGACTCAGTTCCCCTTTCCTTTTTTTGGAAAGTTCCCATTGTCTTAGTGTTGTTGAAGGAGAGACTATTGAAACAATTGTTGGATGGTTTGCCATAACAGTTGTGAGAGGGATTGTGAAGACTGGCACCCTTTAGACAAATTGAACTGAGCTCTTGAGCAATTGGTTGTTTATACACAGCCAGTAGGACATAACACGCTCATGTATGCTTAGGCCATAGTTTGTGACACTTTATCTGGGTTAATATTAGTATAGCATTCTTCTCGCAAGTTTATTTCAGCCCCTTGATGATGGATTAAGAGTGTTTTGAGTCATTGATCACTGAAAGTCTTTTTCGGCTTAGTTTCCATATGTTAAAAACTGAATAGATATATGTATGATCAAAGAGTTACTAACAACCGTGTCCTTTTGGACATGAGTTACAGATGCACGATATATATACTAATCTCTATGTTCACATGGGATACACTGATACATAATGCAAGGATTATATTTAATGTAACAATCACTAGCAGGATGCTAAATTTGTGAAAAGGAATATATTTAATGTTCTGTTAGACTTATTTTACAGAACACTCTTAGTTCTCATATCAAATAGAAAACATGCAAATAGAACACTCTTAGTTCGAATTATTCATTTCACAGAAATCACGCCAATATCGTATTATCCAATGCCTAAATTCATATGCCTAAATTCGAACTGCAATCAAGTATAGTTCAATATTTGAGTTGATATTGAAAGCTGAATTTTCTTGGAACATCTTCACTATCAAATTGTTGGTCTAACGCTGTTGGTCTAACGCTTTTGCTGTTTTATGACATTTTGTTCATTGCAGCAAGAAAATCACATTAACAGAAAAAAATAAGAAAAAAAACCCACCACATAATAATATAAGTAATGTATATTTGCACCATCTTCACTTTTCAATACATGTCTATTTACTAGCTATAATGGAAAAAATGAGTTCTCATAATGGGTGTGTTTTTTTTACAGATTTTTTTGGGTTTCTATATATGAGAACTCACTTTTCACCATTCTCATATAGGGTGTGTTTTTATGCAGATTTTATTTTCTTGGAACATCTTCACTATCAAACTGTTGGTCTTACGCTTTTGCTGTTTATGACATTTTATTCATTGCAGCAAGAAAATCACATTAACATAAAAAAATAAGAAAACAAACCCACCACATAATAATATAAGTACTGTTTATTTGCACCATCTTCACTTTTCAATACATGTCTATTTACTAGCTATAATGGAAAAAATGTGTTCTCATATAGGGTGTGTTTTTTTGCAGATTTTTTTTGGGTTTCTATATATGAGAACTCAGTTTTCACCATACTCCTTCATCCAAATTTTATGTTCTGATTTTTGCAGAGAATGCAAGGAGTAAGAGATTGTTATGGGGTGTTGCAATTAGTGTGGCTTTTCATACAGAACATTGAAGATATTGGCATCTGCATCTTCTTTTATCTCTGCGGGACCTCGAAGAGATCGGCATCATCTTTGATCTCTTCGCTAACGTCAGGTATTTTCGCGATTTCTTCTTCTTTTAATTTTCATTTGTTAATTTCTTTTCCACAGTCCTGTTAATTTCTACGCGATCTGCAATCTCTTTTCCAAATCCTATTAGTTTATAAATAAATTTTATCCAGTCATCAACAAAGGGGAAAACATTTGAATGATGTAGCTGAACCAGTCCTGTTACATTTGAGGCTGCTAAATTTTTAGTTATTTGTTAAATAAGAAGGGGGACATAACCAGTCCTTGGCTGCTAAATTTTCGCGAAAATTCCTTTCCCCAGTCCTTAGTCCTGTTACATTCAAATGATGATCCATGCCTTCTCTCATATTTTTCCATGCGTTAAACAGAAAATTTAGACTCGGTAATAATAATTTCTTCTATAGTGATATATATTTATGGTGCTAAATTTATTTATTTGCATGCTAAATTACACCACCTATCATCTATTTACTTTCATACCATGCACCATATGTGCAAATAAACTGCCATGTTTGATTTTTACAAAAGGAGTATAACACTGTCCTTACAAAAGGGAAAAAAGGTTGTCAGTTTAATATTAGATTAAGAGTCATACAGAACTTATGCTGCAAATTTCCCATTGATTATTTGAGTAATAATTCATCTGTGATATATCTGAAATTTTAATGACGATAATAAAGTATATTAAAACAGCCACATCTCCGACAGGGAAAATATAAATAACGACAGCATGCCCCTCTTCTTTGTTGCTTCTGGATTAGGGAGAGCTTTGGGACGAGGAAGGGGTAGAGGACATGGGCGTGGACGTGGACGTGGCCGAGGTCGTTAATTGTGTTGCGCATGTCTTTTTAACCAGCTTCTTTTTCTCCATCAGTAGCTCATGCGCAAAGGGAGGACTCTGAACCAAGCAATCTTTAAATAGTTGTATTTCTGATGATTTTTGGAGGTAATATGATGTAATGTAAATGATATCTGAATCTTGCATGCGAATCCCTGTATAAATTTTGATGATGAGATTATGACATATAGAAACCTAGCCATTTGTCTAATATTTGCTTACGAGGGAAGATGACGGACTGCCTTTCAATTGTTTATCCATATTATGGGTAAGTGAGAAGTACTCAAATCTTAATGAAGTAGAGCAAGAATCGCATTTCTTTACAATAATTTATTCTTCTTTTATCTTCTTTTGTGCAATTTAATACAGCGGATGCTAGGATGTGTGTGGTGGCTTATGGCGTACAGTAGCATGATGAGATTTAGTTAGCAATGTGATTGTCATTAAGATTATGATGTAAGTTTGCACGCGACAAAGAGACCAAATGGGATGAAAATATCAAGCTTAAGAAATTTGCTTTGTTTTTTTTGAAATACAACTATTGCATTGTTTTTTTGAAATCTCCTTCTTCTTTGTTACAGATGATGATAATATATGATCAGAGAGAGAGAGAGAGGCAGCTATGGTTTCTTGTTAGGATTGAGCTTTTTTGTGGATGGGTTGTTGTTGGATTAGCTTAAAAGCATGTTCTGTGTTTATAATGGACTTTTTAATCTTGCAGTCAATGATATGGTATTAGTCCCCAAAATGAGTCTAAAGCTTTTGCTATGATTTTGTGAGTCTGAACTGAACCGATGGATGTCTTGCTGCAGGATTCAATTCAATTGCATTGTACTGGCCATCCGCTATTTTACCTGAGCCTGACACAAAAACACAATCCGTGGCTAAGGCCATTGCTATGAGTTTTAGTACGGGCCTTGGACCCTTTTGTGGGGCCCCCTTCCTACAACTTGACCTAGGATCAATGTTTGCTCCTTGAGATAATCACTGCACTTATCAGGTGTTATTTATGGATCTGGAGAGCAAATGAGTTGTAATCTAAACACTACTTCACACTAAACAAGAGGGATCTAATTCAAATATATTACCCACTGCCTTTTCAACAAAGGAAAAAAGAAACAATATAGAAAACAGAAGATGTCCACTCATGATTGTGTCCAGGCTTCAGCATCCATGAGAATCTTGAGAGAGTTCTCAAGCTGTTGTCAGCTCTGAGCCATGATGACCACACAAACAGGCATGAAAGGCTAGAACCCTACCTTAATAGTGGCATTTGGCAACAGACGTCAACTTTCACTACAAAAGGCACATGACTACTACACACTGACAGGTTAACATGTGGTGTAATTTGAACTCTATATGGGCCTGAGAGGATACCTCATACCACTGAGATCTTCATTGGAGCCTTGGTGCATTTGCACCAGTCACACCCAACTCAATGTTTGGAGGCAATATGTTCTTAACAGTTTCACAAACAAAATTTCTCGCCATCGCCTTTGGCACCGAAGGCACCCGCCCGCTAAATTTTTTCATGCTAATTTGTAGTTTCACGCTAATGTTTTTCAAATTCGGTGCCCGCTAAAATTTTTCACGCTAATTTGTTGTTTCACGCCATTTTTTTTCAAATTCGGCGCCCGCTAAAATTTTTCACGCTAATTTGTTGTTCACGCCAAATTTTTTCACGCTAATTTGTAGTTCTGCGTTGAAGGCGATGTCCCGAATTTGTTATTCTATGCCAAATTTGATGTTCTGGGCCGAAGGCGTCCACGCCGAATTTGTTGTTCTGGGCCAAAGGCGTACGCGCTAAACTTTTTCACGCTAATATGTTGTTTCACGCTAAATTTTTTCACGCTAATTTGTTGTTCCGCGTCGAAGGCGCCGTGCCGAATTTGTTATTCTATGTCGAATTTGTTCTTCCGCTCCAAAGATGCCCACGCCGAATTTGTTATTTTGTATCGAAGGCACATGCGCCGAATTTGTTGTTCTGCGTCGAAGGTGCCTGTGTCGTTAAATATTTTTATGCAAATTTGTTGTTCTTTTAAATTTTGGATGTGAAAATAATTTTTTGGGAAACAAAGATTTTGCGAGGAAAAATCTTAACTGAACCGTGCCCACGGGCACGGGTTATGACTAGTATATATATATAGGGTAAAGTGTTCCTAGGGTGACTCCTTAGATTCAATCTAAGGAGTCGCCCCCATTTTCCCCATATCCCACATTTTTTTCGGAATTTTTTTTCATGGGGTTGTTGTTCACCTCATGGATGATCAACATACCAAAAATCAATTCATTCCAATACTTTTAGAGCCCCCATCTACCCCTTGCAACTTCATGGGTTTTCAGCACGTTTTTAGACCGTTGAAGTTGCAAGGGGTAGATGGTGACTCTAAAAGTATTGGAATGGCTTGATTTTTGGTATGTTGATCATCCATGAGGTGAACAACAACCCTATGAAAAATAAAATCCAAAAAAATTGTGGGATATGAGGGAAAATGGGGGCGACTCCTTAGATTGAATCTAAGGAGTCACCCTAGGAACACTTTACCCATATATATATATATATATATATATATATATATATATATATATATATATATATATATATATATATAAAGTGTTCCTAGGGTGACTCCTTAAAGTGTTCCTAGGGTTCGCCCCCATTTTCCCCATATCCCACATTTTTTTTCGGAATTTTTTTTCATGTGGTTGTTGTTCACCTCATGGATGATCAACATACCAAAAATCAATTCATTCCAATACTTTTAGAACCCCCATCTACCCCTTGCAACTTCATTGTTTTTCAACACGTTTTCAGACCGTTGAAGTTGCAAGGGGTAGATGGGGGCTCTAAAGGTATTGGAATGGCTTGATTTTTGGTATGTTGATCATCCATGAGGTGAACAACAACCCCATGAAAAATAAAATCCAAAAAAATTGTGGAATATGAGGGAAAATGGGGGCGACTCCTTAGATTGAATCTAATGAGTCACCCTAGGAACACTTTACCATATATATATATATATATATATATATATATATATATATATATATGGAAATATATATATATATATATAGGTTAATGGGCCAATGCTGACAGCGCTAGAAATTTTTCCAGCGCTGTCCGCATTTTGGGCGCCCTAAAAGTATTTTTTTTTGAAATTTTTTTTGCAGTAGTTAGATATACTTGTTGGTAAGCTCCCCACAAAATTTCAGCTCGATCTGACACCGTTTGAGCCTCCGTTCATCGATTTCAAGAACGTTGCGCAAAACTGTGGACAGATTTGCGCAACGTTTTTGAAATCGATGAACGGAGGCTAAAACGGTGTCGGATCGAGCTGAAATTTTGTGGGGAGCTTCCCAACAAGTATATCTAACTACTGCAAAATTTTTTTTCAAAAAACAAATACTTTTAGGGCGCCCAAAATGCGGACAGCGCTGGAAAAATTTCCAGCGCTGTCAGCTCTTCTCCATTTTTCACACATATATATATGTATATATATATATACTAGTCA
Organism: Scilla litardierei; assembly: GCA_030789695.1. Classification (NCBI taxonomy): domain Eukaryota; kingdom Viridiplantae; phylum Streptophyta; class Magnoliopsida; order Asparagales; family Asparagaceae; genus Scilla; species Scilla litardierei. The sequence goes on along the minus strand of CM061140.1, from coordinate 26,499,816 downwards.
TAACCCATGCCCGCAGGCACGGTTCATTTAAGATTCTCACTCGTGAAATTTTTGTTCCCCAAAAAATTATTTACCGGAACTTATTATTAGCGTAAAAATATTTAGCGGCCCTGGCGCTTACGGTGCGGGTGTCTTCGGTGCGGAACAATAAATTCGACGCGGGTGTATTCGGCGTGGAACAACAAATTCGGCGCGGGTGCATTTAGCGGGGAACAATAAATTCGACGCGGTTATTCCCTAAGTGAACAGTTTAAAAGAACAAAAATTGCGCCGACGCCTTCAGACGCGGATGCCTTCGACGCGGACCCATTTGACACGTCACGGGACACAGAAAAGCGCGTGCGACATGGGAGGTACCACGGGGTACACGCAATGCTGTGCTAATATTAATAAGCTTAATTAATAAGCTTAATTACACGCAATTCTGTTCAATTTAATAAGCTTAATTAATAATTTTTTAATGCTAACAAAGTAAATAACCTTAACTAATATTTCATCTGCCCACGTTCGTTTCATCTGCCCACGGATCACCCACATAAAATGTTGGAAGACCACCAATTAATATAGCCCAAAGTGGTCATTCCCCGAGAGAAGAGAGAGATAGACAGTACGCATTCGGAAATATTGGCCCGGTTTTTTAAAACATTTTTATGGGAAAGTGATACCAAAGGGATGTAAATGGATGTCAACTCTGGGTTTCAAATTCGTCGGTTCCCAATGTTTTTTAAAACAGTTGGAGGGCATCCATTTGTTGAATGTGCAAGGTTTAAATGTGCAAGGTTTAATTCGTCGGTTCCCAATGCTTTTCGAATTTCAAAATTTTGCTTGACACGCCAACCAGTTTCTCTATCAAAATTTTATCAAATTTTATGTTTTTTTCCACCAAAAATTTCTCCAACTCTCATCTAAACCCTCCATTTCTTCAGATTAAATCCAGACCGTCTTTTATCTACCCCTTTGTCCTAGTCAGCTTGTCCTAGTCAGCCCTAGGATTCAAAAAACTCTGTCAAATGTAATATAGATGTATGTATATATATATATATATGTATGTATATATATATATATATATATATATATATATATATATATATATATATATATATATATATATATATATAAAGGGGATCTAAGGTGCCTCCTTAGATGGAAATCTAAGGAGGCACCCCCATTTCCCCATATCTCCTACAATTTTTTTGGAAATGTTTTTTCATGGGGTTGTTGTTCACATCATGGATGATCAACATACCAAATTTCAAGGGATTCCAAAACTTTTTGAGCCTCCATCTACCCATTACAACTTCAACGGTATAAAAACGTGCTGAAAACCCCACGAAGTTGCAAGGGTTAGATGGGGGCTCAAAAAGTATTGGAATCCCTTGAAATTTGGTATGTTGATCATCCAAAGGTGAACAATAAACCCATGAAAAAATATTTCAAAAAAAATGTGTGAGATGGGCGGAAATGAGGGCGCCTCCTTTGATTGAATCTAAAGAGGCACCTTAGGATCCCTTTACCATATATATATATATATATATATATATATATATATATATATATATATATATATATATATATATATATGGGTAAAATGCGCCTGAGGTCGTGCTCAGATTGGATTCCTGCGCTCGACCCCTCCTGACCGTCCGATCCGATCCCACGGCTGTTGTTAAAAGCGGAACATGAGGAACTTTTGGTGCAATTACCAACGGGCCCTTACGCGCCCGGAACGTTTGGGGCAATTACCATCCCGCCCTTATAGCCCCTATGAAGGCAACTTTTTAGAACTATTGGTGCAATTACCATCCCGCCCTTTATATCCTTTTCAAAGAAATAGTTTGCACTATACGGCACCGTTGTGCGCGTCGACCCAGAACGGAGTATATTACTCCCCGCGAACAACGCGCTACAGCCTATGCGTCGTGCGCGGCGTGGGATTAAAACGCACAAGTGTTGAGAAGTTACCAACCGTGCGCACGACGGGCAAAATTACCCCCGTCGTGCGCGAGGGGGAAAACGCAATCTGTAAAGCAATTTCCATCCGCGCGCACGACGGGCAAACTTACCCCCGTCGTGCGCGTGGGTTAAAACACCTAGTGTGGAGCAATTTACGTCCGAGCGCACGACAGGCAAAATTACCCCCGTCGTGCGCGTCGTCCGCGGGGCTTAAAACGCACAAGTGTCGAGCAATTTCCATCCGCACGCACGATTGGCAAAATAACCCCCGTCGTGCGCATCGTGTGCGGGCAAACGCACAAGTGTGGAGCAATTTACCGCAGTGCGCACGACGGGCCAAATTACCCCCGTCGTGCGCGTGGGTTAAAACGCCTAGTGTGGAGCAATTTACGTCCGAGCGCACGACAGGCAAAATTACCGCCGTCGTGCGCGTCGTCCGCGGGGCTTAAAACGCACAAGTGTCGAGCAATTTCCATCCGCACGCACGACGGGCAAAATAACCCCCGTCGTGCGCGTCGTGTGCGGGCAAACGCACAAGTGTGGAGCAATTTACCGCCGTGTGCACGACGGGCCAAATTACCCCCGTCGTGCGCGAGGGGGAAAACGCAATCTGTAAAGCAATTTCCATCCGCGCGCACGACGGGCAAACTTACCCCAGTCGTGCGCGTGGGTTAAAACGCCTAGTGTAGAGCAATTTCCATCCGAGCGCACGACGGCAAAATTACCCCCGTCGTGCGCGTCGTCCGCGGGGCTTAAAACGCACAAGTGTCGAGCAATTTCCATCCGCACGCACGACGGGCAAAATAACCCCCGTCGTGCGCGTCGTGTGCTGGCAAACGCACAAGTGTGGAGCAATTTACCGCCGTGCGCACGACGGGCCAAATTAACCCCGTCGTTCGCGAGGGGGAAAACGCAATCTGTAAAGCAATTTCCATCCGCGCGCACGACGGGCAAACTTACCCCGTCGTGCGCGAGGGTTAAAACGCCTAGTGTGGAGCAATTTACGTCTGAGCGCACGACAGGCAAAATTACCACCGTCGTGCGCGTCGTCCGCGGGGCTTAAAACGCATAAGTGTCGAGCAATTTCCATCCGCACGCACGACGGACAAAATAACCCCCGTCATGTGCGTCGTGTGCGGGCAAACGCACAAGTGTGGAGCAATTTACCGCCGTGCGCACGACGGGCCAAATTACCCCCGTCGTGCGCGAGGGGGAAAACGCAATCTGTAAAGCAATTTCCATCCGCGCGCACGACGGGCAAACTTACCCCCGTCGTGCGCGTGGGTTAAAACGCCTAGTGTAGAGCAATTTCCATCCGAGCGCACGACGGCAAAATTACCCCCGTCGTGCGCGTCGTCCGCGGGGCTTAAAACGCACAAGTGTCGAGCAATTTCCATCCGCACGCACGACGGGCAAAATAACCCCCGTCGTGCGCGTCGTGTGCGGGCAAACGCACAAGTGTGGAGCAATTTACCGCCGTGCGCACGACGGGCCAAATTACCCCCGTCGTGCGCGAGGGGGAAAACGCAATCTGTAAAGCAATTTCCATCCGCGCGCACGACGGGCAAACTTACCCCGTCGTGCGCGTGGGTTAAAACGCCTAGTGTAGAGCAATTTCCATCCGAGCGCACGACGGCAAAATTACCCCCGTCGTGCGCGTCGTCCGCGGGGCTTAAAACGCACAAGTGTCGAGCAATTTCCATCCGCACGCACGACGGGCAAAATAACCCCCGTCGTGCGCGTCGTGTGCGGGCAAACGCACAAGTGTGGAGCAATTTACCGCCGTGCGCACGACGGGCCAAATTACCCCCGTCGTGCGCGAGGGGGAAAACTCAATCTGTAAAGCAATTTCCATCCGCGCGCACGACGGGCAAACTTACCCCGTCGTGCGCGAGGGTTAAAACGCCTAGTGTGGAGCAATTTACGTCCGAGCGCACGACAGGCAAAATTACCCCCGTCGTGCGCGTCGTCTGCGGGGCTTAAAACGCACAAGTGTCGAGCAATTTCCATCCGCACGCACGATTGGCAAAATAACCCCCGTCGTGCGCGTCGTGTGCGGGCAACGCACAAGTGTGGAGCAATTTACCGCCGTGCGCACGACGGGCCAAATTACCCCCGTCGTGCGCGAGGGGGAAAACTCAATCTGTAAAGCAATTTCCATCCGCGCGCACGACGGACAAACTTACCCCCGTCGTGCGCGTGGGTTAAAACGCCTAGTGTAGAGCAATTTCCATGCGAGCGCAAGGCGGACAAAATTAACCCCGTCGTCCGCGGGGGTTAAAACGCACAAGTGTGTAGCAATTTCCATCCGCGCGCACGACGGGCAAAATAACCCCTGTCGTGCGCGTCGTGTGCGGGCAAACGCACAAGTGAGGGGCAATTTACAGCCGTGCGCACGACGGGCCAAATTACCCCCGTCGTGCGTGATTGGGAAAACGCAATCTGTAAAGCAATTTCCATCCGCGCGCACGCCGGGCAAACTTACCCCTGTCGTGCGCGTGGGTTAAAATGCACAAGTGTGCAGCAATTTCCATCCGCGCACACGACGGGCAAAATAACACCCGTCGTGCGCGTCGTCCGCGGGGGTTAAAACGCACAAGTGTCGAGCAATTTCCATCCGTGTGCACGACGGGCAAAATTACCCCCGTCGTGCGCGTCGTGTGCCGGCAAATGCACAAGTGGATATTTATATACAGCCGTGCGCACGACGGGCCAAATTACCCCCGTCGTGCGCGAGGAGGAAAACGCAATATGTTAAGCAATTTCCATCCGAGCGCACGACAGGCAAAATTACCGCCGTCGTGCGTGTCGTCCGCGGGGCTTAAAACGCACAAGTGTCGAGCAATTTCCATCCGCACGCACGACGGGCAAAATAACCCCCGTCGTGCGCGTCGTGTGCGGGTAAACGCACAAGTGTGGAGCAATTTACCGCCGTGCGCACGACGGGCCAAATTACCCCCGTCGTGCGCGAGGGGGAAAACGCAATCTGTAAAGCAATTTCCATCAGCGCGCACGACAGGCAAACTTACCCCAGTCGTGCGCGTGGGTTAAAACGCCTAGTGTAGAGCAATTTCCATCCGAGCGCACGACGGCAAAATTACCCCCGTCGTGCGCGTCGTCCGCGGGGCTTAAAACGCACAAGTGTCGAGCAATTTCCATCCGCACGCACGACGGGCAAAATAACCCCCGTCGTGCGCGTCGTGTGCTGGCAAACGCACAAGTGTGGAGCAATTTACCGCCGTGCGCACGACGGGCCAAATTACCCCCGTCGTGCGCGAGGGGGAAAACGCAATCTGTAAAGCAATTTCCATCCGCGCGCACGACGGGCAAACTTACCCCGTCGTGCGCGAGGGTTAAAACGCCTAGTGTGGAGCAATTTACGTCCGAGCGCACGACAGGCAAAATTACCCCCGTCGTGCGCGTCGTTCGCGGGGCTTAAAACGCATAAGTGTCGAGGAATTTCCATCCGCACGCACGACGGGCAAAATAACCCCCGTCATGTGCGTCGTGTGCGGGCAAACGCACAAGTGTGGAGCAATTTACCGCCGTGCGCACGACGGGCCAAATTACCCCCGTCGTGCGCGAGGGGGAAAACGCAATCTGTAAAGCAATTTCCATCCGCGCGCACGACGGGCAAACTTACCCCCGTCGTGCGCGTGGGTTAAAACGCCTAGTGTAGAGCAATTTCCATCCGAGCGCACGACGACAAAATTACCGCCGTCGTGCGCGTCGTCCGCGGGGCTTAAAACGCACAAGTGTCGAGCAATTTCCATCCGCACGCACGACGGGCAAAATAACCCCCGTCGTGCGCGTCGTGTGCGGGCAAACGCACAAGTGTGGAGCAATTTACCGCCGTGCGCACGACGGGCCAAATTACCCCCGTCGTGCGCGAGGGGGAAAACGCAATCTGTAAAGCAATTTCCATCCGCGCGCACGACGGGCAAACTTACCCCCGTCGTGCGCGTGGGTTAAAACGCCTAGTGTAGAGCAATTTCCATCCGAGCGCACGACGGCAAAATTACCCCCGTCGTGCGCGTCGTCCGCGGGGCTTAAAACGCACAAGTGTCGAGCAATTTCCATCCGCACGCACGACAGGCAAAATAACCCCCGTCGTGCGCGTCGTGTGCGGGCAAACGCACAAGTGTGGAGCAATTTACCGCCGTGCGCACGACGGGCCAAATTACCCCCGTCGTGCGCGAGGGGGAAAACGCAATCTGTAAAGCAATTTCCATCCGCGCGCACGACGGGCAAACTTACCCCGTCGTGCGCGAGGGTTAAAACGCCTAGTGTGGAGCAATTTACGTCCGAGCGCACGACAGGCAAAATTACCCCCGTCGTGCGCGTCGTCCGCGGGGCTTAATACGCACAAGTGTCGAGCAATTTCCATCCGCACGCACGATTGGCAAAATAACCCCCGTCGTGCGCGTCGTTTGCGGGCAACGCACAAGTGTGGAGCAATTTACCGCCGTGCGCACGACTGGCCAAATTACCCCCGTCGTGCGCGAGGGGGAAAACGCAATCTGTAAAGCAATTTCCATCCGCGCGCACGACGGACAAACTTACCCCCGTCGTGCGCGTGGGTTAAAACGCCTAGTGTAGAGCAATTTCCATGCGAGCGCAAGGCGGACAAAATTAACCCCGTCGTCCGCGGGGGTTAAAACGCACAAGTGTGTAGCAATTTCCATCCGCGCGCACGACGGGCAAAATAACCCCCGTCGTGCGCGTCGTGTGTGGGCAAACGCACAAGTGAGGGGCAATTTACAGCCGTGCGCACGACGGGCCAAATTACCCCCGTCGTGCGTGATTGGGAAAACGCAATCTGTAAAGCAATTTCCATCCGCGCGCACGCCGGGCAAACTTACCCCCGTCGTGCGCGTGGGTTAAAATGCACAAGTGTGCAGCAATTTCCATCCGCGCGCACGACGGGCAAAATAACACCCGTCGTGCGCGTCGTCCGCGGGGGTTAAAACGCACAAGTGTCGAGCAATTTCCATCCGCGTGCACGACGGGCAAAATTACCCCCGTCGTGCGCGTCGTGTGCCGGCAAACGCACAAGTGGATATTTATATACAGCCGTGCGCACGACGGGCCAAATTACCCCCGTCGTGCGTGAGGAGGAAAACGCAATATGTTAAGCAATTTCCATCCGCGCGCACGACGGGCAAACTTACCCCCGTCGTGCGCGTGGGTTAAAACGCCTAGTGTGGAGCAATTCACATCCGCGCGCACGACGGGCAAAATTACCCCCGTCGTGCGCGTCGTGTGCGGGCAAACGCACAAGTGTGGAGCAATTTACCGCCGTGCGCACGACGGGCCAAATTACCCCCGTCGTGCGCGAGGGGGAAAACGCAATCTGTAAAGCAATTTCCATCCGCGCGCACGACGGGCAAACTTACCCCGTCGTGCGCGTGGGTTAAAACGCCTAGTGTGGAGCAATTTCCATCCGAACGCACGACGGGCAAAATTACCCCCGTCGTGCGCGTCGTCCGCGGGGCTTAAAACGCACAAGTGTCGGGCAATTTCCTTCCGCACGCACGACGGGCAAAATAACCCCCTCGTGCGCGTCGTGTGCGGGCAAACGCACAAGTGTGGAGCAATTTACCGCCGTGCGCACGACGGGCCAAATTACCCCCGTCGTGCGCGAGGGGGAAAACGCAATCTGTAAAGCAATTTCCATCCGCGCGCACGACGGGCAAACTTACCCCGTCGTGCGCGTGGGTTAAAACGCCTAGTGTGGAGCAATTTACGTCCGAGCGCACGACAGGCAAAATTACCCCCGTCGTGCGCGTCGTCCGCGGGGCTTAAAACGTACAAGTGTCGAGCAATTTCCATCCGCACGCACGACGGGCAAAATAACCCCCGTCGTGCGCGTCGTGTGCGGGCAAACACACAAGTGTGGAGCAATTTACCGCCGTGCGCATGACGGTCCAAATTACCCCGTCGTGCGCGAGGGTTAAAACGCCTAGTGTGGAGCAATTTACGTCCGAGCGCACGACAGGCAAAATTACCCCCGTCGTGCGCGTCGTCCGCGGGGGTTAAAACGCACAAGTGTCGAGCAATTTCCATCCGCGTGCACGACGGGCAAAATTACCCCCGTCGTGCGCGTCGTGTGCCGGCAAACGCACAAGTGGATATTTATATACAGCCGTGCGCACGACGGGCCAAATTACCCCTGTCGTGCGCGAGGAGGAAAACGCAATATGTTAAGCAATTTCCATCCGCGCGCACGACGGGCAAACTTACCCCCGTCGTGCGCGTGGGTGAAAACGCCTAGTGTGGAGCAATTCACATCCGCGCGCACGACGGGCAAAATTACCCCCGTCGTGCGCGTCGTGTGCGGGCAAACGCACAAGTGTGGAGCAATTTACCGCCGTGCGCACGACGGGCCAAATTACCCCCGTCGTGCGCGAGGGGGAAAACGCAATCTGTAAAGCAATTTCCTTCCGCGCGCACGACAGGCAAACTTACCCCCGTCGTGCGCGTGGGTTAAAACGCCTAGTGTGGAGCAATTTCCATCCGAGCGCACGACGGGCAAAATTACCCCCGTCGTGCGCGTCGTCCGCGGGGCTTAAAACGCACAAGTGTCGGGCAATTTCCTTCCGCACGCACGACAGGCAAAATAACCCCCTCGTGCGCGTCGTGTGCGGGCAAACGCACAAGTGTGGAGCAATTTACCGCCGTGCGCACGACGGGCCAAATTACCCCCGTCGTGCGCGAGGGGGAAAACGCAATCTGTAAAGCAATTTCCATCCGCGCGCACGACGGGCAAACTTACCCCGTCGTGCGCGTGGGTTAAAACGCCTAGTGTGGAGCAATTTACGTCCGAGCGCACGACAGGCAAAATTACCCCCGTCGTGCGCGTCGTCCGCGGGGCTTAAAACGCACAAGTGTCGAGCAATTTCCATCCGCACGCACGACGAGCAAAATAACCCCCGTCGTGCGCGTCGTGTGCGGGCAAACGCACAAGTGTGGAGCAATTTACCGCCGTGCGCACGACGGGCCAAATTACCCCGTCGTGCGCGAGGGTTAAAACGCCTAGTGTGGAGCAATTTACGTCCGAGCGCACGACAGGCAAAATTACCCCCGTCGTGCGCGTCGTCCGCGGGGCTTAAAACGCACAAGTGTCGAGCAATTTCCATCCGCACGCACGACGGGCAAAATAACCCCCGTCGTGCGCGTCGTGTGCGGGCAAACGCACAAGTGTGGAGCAATTTACCGCCGTGCGCACGACGGGCCAAATTACCCCCGTCGTGCGCGATGGGGAAATCGCAATCTGTAAAGCAATTTCCATCCGCGCGCACGACGGGCAAACTTACCCCCGTCGTGCGCGTGGGTTAAAACGCCTAGTGTGAAGAAATTCACATCCGCGCGCACGACGGGGAAAATTACCCCCGTCGTGCGCGTCCTGTGCGGGCAACGCACAGGTGAGGAGCAATTTACAGCCGTGCGCACGACGGGCAAACTTACCCCCGTCGTGCGCGTGGGTTAAAACGCCTAGTGTGGAGCAATTTCCATCCGAGCGCACGACGGGCAAAATTACCCCCGTCGTGCGCGAGGAGGAAAACGCAATATGTTAAGCAATTTCCATCCGCGCGCACGACGAGCAAACTTACCCTCGTCGTGCGCGTGGGTTAAAACGCCTAGTGTGAAGAAATTCACATCCGCGCGCACGACGGTCAAAATTACCCCCGTCGTGCGCGTCCTGTGCGGGCAACGCACATGTGAGGAGCAATTTACAGCCGTGCGCACGATGGGCAAACTTACCCTCGTCGTGCGCGTGGGTTAAAACGCCTAGTGTGGAGAAATTTCCATCCGAGCGCACGACGGGCAAAATTACCCCCGTCGTGCGCGTCGTGTGCGGGCAAACGCACAAGTGTGGAAATATTTACAGCCGTGCGCACGACGGGCCAAATTCCCCCGTCGTGCGCGAGGGGGAAAACGCAATCTGTAAAGCAATTTCCATCCGCGCGCACGACGGGCAAACTTACCCCCGTCGTGCGCGTGGGTTAAAACGCCTAGTGTAAAGAAATTCACATCCGTGCGCACGACGGGAAAAATAACCCCCGTCGTGCGCGTCGTCCGCGGGGCTTAAAACGCACAAGTGTCGAGCAATTTCCATCCGCACGCACGACGGGCAAAATAACCCCCGTCGTGCGCGTCGTGTGCGGGCAAACGCACAAGTGTGGAGCAATTTACCGCCGTGCGCACGACGGGCCAAATTACCCCCGTTGTGCGCGAGGGGGAAAACGCAATCTGTAAAGCAATGTCCATCCGCGCGCACGACGGGCAAACTTACCCCAGTCGTGCGCGAGGGTTAAAACGCCTAGTGAGGAGCAATTTCCATCCGAGCGCACGGCGGACAAAATTAACCCCGTCGTCCGCGGGGGTTAAAACGCACAAGTGTGCAGCAATTCACATCCGCGCGCACGACGGGCAAAATAACCCCCGTCGTGCGCGTCGTGTCGGGCAAACGCACAAGCGGGAGCAATTTTCAGCCGTGCGCACGACGGGCCAAATTACCCCCGTCGTGCGCGAGGGGGGAAACGCAATCTGTAAAGCAATTTCCATCCGCGCGCACGACGGACAAAATTAACCCCGTCGTGCGCGGGGGTTAAAACGCACAAGTGTGCAGCATTTTCCATCCGCGCGCACGACGGTCAAAATAACCCCCGTCGTGCGCGTCGTCCGCGGGACTTAAAACGCACAGGTGTCGGGCAATTTCCATCCGCGCGCACGACGGGCAAAATACCCCCGTCGTGCGCGTCGTGTGCGGGCAAACGCACAAGTGAAATATTAATTTACAGCCGTGCGCACGACGGGCCAAATTACCCCCGTCGTGCGCGAGGGGGAAAACGTAATCTGTAAAGCAATTTTCATCCTCGCGCACGACGGGCAAACTTACCCCGTCGTGCGCGTGGGTAAAAACGCCTAGTGTGAAGAAATTCACATCCGCGCGCACGACGGGCAAAATTACCCCCGTCGTGCGCGTCGTGTGCGGGCAAACGCACAAGTGAGGAGTAGATTACAGCCGTGCGCACGACGGGCCAAATTACCCCCGTCGTGCGCGAGGGGGAAAACACAATCTTAAAGCAATTTCCATCCGCGCGCACGACGGGCAAACTTACCCCGTCGTGCGCGTGGGTTAAAACGCCTAGTGTGCAGAAGTTTCCATCCGATCGCACGACGGGCAAAATTAACCCCGTCGTCCGCGGGGGTTAAAACGCACAAGTGTGCAGCAATTACCATCCGCGCGCACGACGGGCAAACTTACCCCCGTCGTTCCTCGTGCGCGTCGTCCGCGGGGCTTAAAAAGCACAAGTGACAAGTGTGGTGAAATTTCCATACGAAGGTAGCAATATGGGTAAACATATCTTTTAATTTCTTACAACAAGTGATTATTTTGCACAAAACCTAACATCAATTTTATACAGAATTTTTTTCAATATCAACATTCTTGTTGTCCCTTTTTACTCGGTGACGTGCATTATAAATTGATTTGCATGGAAGGTTGGACTTTCAAAATCTCAGCCGGCCTCAGCGTGCTATTTGCCAAATCTCTCACTGATCCATCTCCATTCCCAGCTACTGCCCTTCATCGGAATGGCCATCGACATATTTGTTTACTTTGCATGTGAAAGAAGCGGGGTTTACAGGTGACACCGAAAGGAAAAAACGACCGACAGGCCAGTTAAAACCAAGAAGTGTCAATGTCTGTTCTCATTGCGTGGTAATGGTGGGCGTCGGCGTTGGCGGTGAGGAGTGAAGGTTAACAGTCATTGAGGGCAGGCACAACCATCAATCTGCTAAATATGTCGAGGGCCATTCCGATGAAGGGCAGCAGGAATCCTATCGGAAGTTTTACATGCAAAGCGACAACATTCTTGAAGGTGCATTTTGGTTGCGAAGTTAGACTGATTTCATTGGAGTCATCTTCTACCGCCATCCCATTCTCTTTACAGGCATCTACATCATGAAGGAAATGGTCCACGACTCCACATTGAAATAGCAGGAGTAACTTTCAATTTTATCTTCCATTTACCATGGTATATTTCTACATCAAGCAGAACGAAGCAATGGTTAGAATTTGTCCGGTTAAACTGAGAAACAAATATATTGTAAGAAAAATATGTAGAATACCGTGGCTATACGAGGAAGATCCGAGAAGAAGAATACTTGGCAGATGTAATTGAAACCGCTGAGGCGCGACCTCGGTGGTAGTTGCCGGTTGCTCCCAAAGGTTAACACAGCAGCCCCTGGCCGCGTCCACACTTGGCCAGAGACTTTGGATTTTGCAAAGTATAGCTACCCAGGAGAACGGGATGAAGAACAGAAGAATTTTTGGAGGAAGCAGTTTTTCCGTGTATTTTCTTGAGGAAAGCAGTGGGATATAAATAGAATTCAAAAAATAGCTGTTATGAATTCAAACGGTCAAATATTAAACGAGTATTAAAATAGGCTTTGAATGCTGCGTATTAAAGCGAGGCTTTAACTGCGTATTTATTGAGAGGTTTTGAATGCTGCAATCAAATTAGCAGTTACCAACATTTTAGAATGAGACGCCATTTATTATAGACGATTTGGACTGCCCATGGATGAGGATGAGACTACAGTTGATTTACTGTGAGTAATGGAAAGAACCCGTGAGTCTACAGTTGTTGAGCTCGTGAATATACAGTTTATACAGATGTTGCGGTGTGAGTAATTTTTGAGGGTAATGTCAAACACAAAGCGAAATTTTTGAGGGCGTTCACGGTCAATTTATAGTGAAATTGACCATTCAAATTGATGAGTATAAGTCCGTTATCCTACAGCGATCCCTTCATTGCAAACATCTACGTAGACAATCATATGTATCAGTTTGTAAGCGCATAGGCTAATGAATCAGTTTGTGTCTGTATCAGTATGTACATCAATATAGTTGAATTCGATTGAATATGCCTTCAGCTTGCATAAGTATCAGATTTAATTTTAAAGTTTGCATGTAGTTTCTGAGTCAGATGGAATAAGTATCCGGTTTAATCTACAATGTTTCCAGATTGAACAAGTATAATAAGACTTAAATCTAAAAGCTTGCATGTAGGCTTGATTGGGATTCAGAATAAGTATGATTAAATATATTCCCGTGGTCGTGTTGAGAAAATTTGTCATCGATGAAACATCAGCTTAACGCGCACAACGAGTAAATTCTGCTGGTTGTGCGCGTTAAACAATTGTCCATAAAATACCTTAGATGCTCAAAGCGAACAGCTGGCTCTGGCTGTGCTTGTTGTGCACTTTGCGCAATTAAAGTAACCATTATAAATATCATCAACGCGCACAACGGCCATAAATTAGTTGGTTCTGGGCGTTGAGCAATTATGTAAGCGGCTATTAATTTTTCCAGCTCAAGTCCCACCGGCGGTCAAACATTCTTGAGAAATGCACATGTCTGGTATCAATCAGCTGTAGATTTACGAACAGTCTTTTGTATATTCACGAGAACCCCTCAGTTTGTAAGAGCATAGGGCCATAGGCTAATGAATCAGTTTGGATCTGTATCAGTAATTCAGTATGTATATTAATATATTTGAATGGCTGGGTAGTTTTCAAAATGTCATCAATTTGAATATGTATGAGATTTAATCTAAAATTTTGCATGCAGTTTATGAAGTCGATTGAATATGCCTTCCGATTGAAAAGGTATCAGATTTATTTTTAAAGTTTGTATGTAGTTTCTGAGTCAGAGTGAATAAGTATCCGGTTTAATCTACAATGTTTTCAGATTGAACAAGTATAATAAGACTTAAATCTAAAAGTTTGGATGTAGGCGTGGTTGGGATTCAGAGTAAGTATGATGAAATTTGGAATTTGATTGATTCACTGCGGTGGCGCGCAGTGGGAGTAAACTTATAGCATCTCACAAATATGATCAAAGAGCAAAACGGTCAAATTTATTCCCGTGGGGGCGTTGAGCAAATTTGTCATTGACGCAACTATAGAGCTTAACGCGCTAAACAGGCATAATTCTGCATGTTGTGCGCTTTGCGCAATTATGTTAGCCATAACAAATTTGAGAACGCGCACTCCGGCTCAAAGTGAACACCTGGCGATACTTGTTTCTGCATACATTGTTAATCTAATACATTGTTTCTGCATGAAAGAAAACTATAAATAATATTATTCTTCAATGTTAATTTTTTTAATTTTTAAGTATTTAGTATTTCTTGTAATGTTGTAAATATTTTAAAATTTGCTCGAAAAATATCCAATAATGGTCTCAGGTAGTATGTATAATTGAGATATTTCCATCGGTTCTAAACTTATTAAATTTGGTCATGTGCCTTGTAAAATACATTTGTAATAAATAGCCGTTACCAAGCTATGACGGTAATAAACTCAACGAAGGGCTGATATCAATTATCCGTTGTGCGCGTCGTGCGCGGTGGTTAAAAGTCATAGTGTGAATCAATATCCATCCGCTGTACACACACGGTCTCACATCTGAGGACTCCACAATCCACATTACACACAAGGGCTTATAGTGGAACCAATTAAACCGCACTCACAACAGAAACAATTTGATTGTTTTTGATGCGCTGGAAAATAAATAATTTTTCGAGTGTTCGACGGAGAGTAATTCAAGGCGCAAAACGGTTCGGTATCCTTGTCCTGTGGGGAGAGTAAATTGCCTCTTTTTCAGCTGACCCTAAAATTCTTAGGATTACGCGTTTTTCTCCGTGGGATTACGTGTTGAGTAAATAAGATGTTCATTCCCGAGATCCTTAGCATTACTGTAGGATAACGGACTTAATACTCATCAATTTGATCGGTCGTTTTAAACTATAAATGGACTGTGAATGCCGTGAAGGCCCTGGAGAAGCGTATGAAATCGGAGGCCTACAGGCTGATGCAGTCGCCTCCCGGATATGCTTCTCTCCCTGGTCTGCGAAGAGAAGAATGGCCCCCTGGTTGGCTGCTCTGGGTCAATTAGGTTGGCGGTGCATGGCTACCGTCTCTCTGAGGCACAAGCACTCCCTTCTGTTCTTTTCGATCTCTTGGCTCGCAGCCAAATTGGGCAACTCTGACTGTGGATGAAGCAGATCATAATTGTCCCTTTCCTCCTGGGGATTTCCAATTTTGGCTGCGAGCCAAGAGATCGAAAAGAACAGGAGGGAGTGCTTGTGCCTCAGAGGGCCGGTAGCCATGCACCGCCAACCTATGTGACCCAGTGCAGACATCCAGGGCGCAAAGGCCCGGGGGGCCATTCTTCTCTTCGCACTTCGCAGACCAGGGAGAGAAGCATATCCGGGAGGCGACTGCATCAGCCTGTAGGCCTCCGATTTCATACGCTTCTCCAGGGCCTTCACGGTCCATTTAGTGTGAAATTGACCATTCAAATTGATGAGTATACTCCGTTATCCTACAGCGAGCCCTAATGCCTGACGCTTACGGTAGAAATGGACGATGGAATTCAACCAGTTATCTTTTCACGTAAAGCTAAATGGTTGCTGTTGGAAACTTACGCAATGGTGGTAATAAACGCAACGAAGGGCTATCGTCCATTTATAAACATGCATGCCCGATGAATGCCTTCCATATGTGAGCATTTCGCCTTCCACTCCTCGACTATACACTCCATATCCATCTCCTCTTTATAAACTCCATCCAAACCATTAAATCCTTCATCATTTCACTATACCTCGTCTATGACACACAAACACTCCCTCCTGTTCTTTCCGATCGCGAAGATAAAAAGCTCATTCTATTTGTTATGCAACCATTTGGTGTTGTTCGACGCCTCATGTGAATCGGAGTTTCTCTAGGTGTCTTTGAAACGGCTACATACCCGACTGCAGGTTACACCGACGCATGCTATGACTACACTCATAGCCAGCCGATGATGGCAGAAAATCGGCAACGACGGTAATAAACGGAACGAAGATGGTCGCCCGGTGAACTCGCGGAAGTTGACGGGGAAGCACGCAGATCACACCGACAATCACATGTTTCAGTTTGTAAGAGCATAGGCTAATGAATCAGTTTGGATCTGTATCAGTATGTACATCAATATATTTGAATGGCTGGGTCATTTTCAAATTAACATCAACTAGAATATGTATGAGACTTAATCTACACTTTACCTAAACGCGCACAACGGGCATAATTCTGCTGGTTGTGCGCGTTTAAGTATGATGAAATTTGGAATGTGATTGATTCACTGCGCTGGTGCGAGCACTGCGAGGTGGAATTAAAATTATAGCATCTCACAAATATGCTCAAAGCGCAAAACGGTCAAATTTATTCCCGTGGGGGGGGGGGGGGGGTTGAGCAAATTTGTCATCGACGCAACTATAGAGCTTAACGCGCACAACGGTCATAATTCTACATGTTGTGCGCTTTGCGAAATTATGTTAGCCATAACAAATTTGCTGAAAGCGCACACCGGGTCAAAGTGACCATCTGGCGATACTTGTTGTGCGCTTTGAGCAAATTTTTAAACCATTAAAAATTTGCTAACCGCGCACAACGGCCAAAATATAAATTTTGCCAGCTCACTTGCCACTGGTCATACATTCTTGGGAAAATCACATGTCTGGTATCAATCAGCAGTAGATTCAGGAGCAGTATTTTCTTATTCACGAGCACCCTTCTGTAGCTTGACGGGGTCTTCGATGTAGCCACACAGTTAATATGGTACTGCAGCAGTCACATCCTCATTGACCCATCTGCGTTGTGCGCATTGAGCAATTCCCGTTTTCCATGCGTTTTGCGCGAGAATCAATTATAATAGTTTCTCTCTTCTGTATTATTTAGCCCGGGGTGCGTGTCGAATAAAATGTATTAAAAAATCTTAGTGGAGAGTAGTATTGTCGGGAGTAATTTTCCTATTAGCATCAATGTTGATCAAGGCGAAAAATCGTTGAGTTTCCTTGTTATGCGCGGAGAGTAATTAACCAATTTTGATCCAGATGCTAAAATAATTGGGATTACGAGATTTTCGCGTTGGTATTCCGCGGTTTGCGCGTTGAGTAAATAATTGTTGATTCCCGAGATCCATTGCATTACTGTAGGATCAAGGACTTATTATACGCTTCATTTTGATTGCTCCAATTCCCCTATAAAATTGGCGGACAAGGAGCACTCATCTTCTCACAAGTTCATCTACTTTCTTCCATCATCTTCTTCTTTATTTGCCTCCACAACCTTCCTATTGAAACAGTAAGTCCTTCAGCTGTTCGTGGAAGGCGAAATCCTCACATCTGGAAACCCTTTTTCGGGCATGCCTGATTATAAATGGACGAACAGCTAAATGAATGCTATCGTCCATATCAGATATCTATATCATGCCCGTTACTCTGTGGTGTCTCTTGCCGAAGATGAAAGAACTCACCCTCAGACGGATACCCTGCACAACAACGACATTTTCAATCTTGTCATGCTTGCTGAATAGCTGCCCGAACCTGGAGGATCTAGTCATTGGAGTAAGTTCAAATTTTCTAATTATTTCCTCTGAATAATTCAAAACTACGTATGTATGTATGATGGCATTAAGCATTCTGTTTTGTTACCATGATGAAATGTTTGATTTTCCAGACCCGGAAGCTTCAGCGCTAGAATACTGGGATCAGCAGATGCCTTCGGATTGCATGACAAATACGCTGAGCACGGTAACTGTAAACGTGGTCGATGTACACCGCAAAGGCTCGCATCCAATGAAGCATTCGAGAACCTCGGGATCGATGGTTACACGAATTTCGCCTTTTTCCGTATTCCGACGCGATTGTTCTTCATTTTATTCTTCAATTTGGATGCGAGACAAGCGATCGAAAACAACAGGAAGGAGTGCTTGTGCCTCAGAGCCAGAGGGACAGTAGCCATCCACCGCCAACCTATGTGACCAAGGGCCGCCATCCAGGCTTAATCATATGTATCAGTTTGTAAGAGCGTTTGGGTCTGTATCAGTATGTACATCAATATAGTTGAATTCGATTGAATATGTCTTCAGATTGGTTGTGCGCGTTAAACCATTGTCTATAAAATACCTTAGATGCTCAAAGCGAACACATGTTAAAGCGCACAACGACTCAAAGCGTCTACACCTGTCGTTTCTTGTTGTTCGCTATGAGCAATTATTTAAACCATTAAAAATTTGCTCATCACGCACAACGGCCATAAATTTGTTTGTTCCAACCTTTGTGCAATTATGTTAGCGGCTATTAATTTTTCCAGCTCACCTCCCACCGGCCGGTCAAACATTCTTGAGAACTGCACATGTCTGGTATCAATCAGGTGTAGATTGACGTGCAGTCTTTTGTATATTCACGAGAACCCCTCCTGTACCATGACGGGGTCTTCGATGGAGCCACACATTAACTCTACTTCGGTCGCATCCTCATAAACCAATACAAATCGCTGCCATGCTTTGTGCGTTGTGCGCCTTGAGCAATTCCATTTTACCATGCGTTTTGCGCGGTGAGCAATTCTGATTGTTAGTTTGTTACTCGATCCTGTATTATTTAGCATGGTGTGCGCGTCGAATAAAATGTTTTAGTATTGGTGGGAGTAATTTTCCAATTGGCATCATTGTTGATCAAGGCGAAAAACCGTTTAGTTTCATTTTGATTGGTCCAATTACCCTATAAATTGGCGGACAAGGAGCCCTCATCTTCTCACAACTTCCTCTAATTTCTTATATCATCTTCTTCTTTTTGCCCACACAACCTCCGTCTGGAAACAATAAGGTCTGCTTTTGTTCGAGCATGATGCATGAGGTATAAATGGAGGAGATGGAGATGGATATGGGGTGTAAAGATGAGATGGTTTTCTACTGTTCGGGCCTGATGCTTGAGATAAAAATGGACGATAGAATTCAACCAGTACTTTTTTCACGCATTCACATGGAACGGCCATCTCCTCTTTTACACTATCTTCTCCTCCATCCCCTTCATATTTGTACTATAGATCCTCTATTTATAACGAACCATGTGTTGGTGTTCACCGCCTCTTGGCAATCGGAGTTCTTTTCGGTGTCTTTGAACCGTCGTCATACTTGACAGCCGGGTACAAGGACGCCTGCAATGACGACACTCTTATAAGGGCTACGGTGGCAGATAGTTGGCAAACACGTCCATAAACTCAACGAAGATGGTCGCTTCGTTGCGTTAGTTAACGTCGTTGCCTACTTACGGCAACTGTAGGCAGGATAGGAGTGTCGTCATTGCAGGCGTCGTTGTAGGTTGAAGCACGCATATCACGCCGACAATAGATCCGGTAAAAAGCACCTTCATTGCAAACATCTTACGAAGACAATCATATGTATCAGTTTGTAAAGAGCATGGGGTAATGAATATGTTTTGTTCTGTATCAGTATGTACATCCATATAGTTGAAAGGCGGGGTCATTTTGAAAATGTCATCAATTGGAATATGTCTGAGATATAATCTAAAAATTTTCAATCAGTATACGAAGTCGATTGAATATATGTAGCCGATTTAATCTAAAATGTCTTCAGATTGATTATGTATCAGAGATAATCTAAAAGTTTGCATGTAAACAAGTTAATTTTATCATAGACGGAATTTAACAACTTGCTTGGAGGGACATTTTCGCGTTCTTTACAATACGTCGATAACGACGCCAGTGGTTGAATGCAGGACGTTGGATGGCGGGCCGTTCCACTTTACTGTAAACTGCATCAGGATGTGCGACGGGAGGTCGAGGAGTGGAAGGCAGGCCTTTGGATGGCGGTCGGGGGGTTCGTTCCAATTTACTATAACCTGCACCAGGATGTGCGACGGGTCGTCAAGGAGTGGAAGGCATGCCGTTGGATGGCGGGCTGGGGTTTCGTTCCACTTCAGGATGTGCGACGGGAGGTCGATGAGTGGAAGGCAGACCGTTGGATGGCGGAGGGACCCGTTGTCTGGGAACGGTGGTGCCCAGTGGGGTGATTGGCATGGCGATGCCTTCACCGGTGATTTGGCCCGACACCCCGCGGGCGGCGACGCCTCCACCGGAGGTGGAGGTTGTCACGGAGTAGGCGCTGTAGGGGAGGAGCGGTCCGCCCTAAGTCCCCTGGCGTTAGTTCTCCAAGGGAATTCGGGGAGTGGAAGGCTGGGCGCTCCATGTGTAAGAAGAATAACTCGTCGGCGATCCGCCTGAGAAAGGAAGAATTCGTCGGGAAGGAGAGGTCCGGTATCGGGCCAGCGGGAGGTTTCGGCGACGCCGCCCCCGGAGGTGGAGGTCGTTACGGAGTAGGCGTTGGAGGGGAGGAGCGGTCCGCCCTAAGTCCCCTGGTGTAAGTTCTACAAGGGAAGTCGGGGAGTGGAAGACGGGCCGCTCCATGTGTAAGAGTAATAACTCGTTGGCGATCCGCCTGTAAGACGAAGAATTCGTCGGGAAGGAGAGGTCCGGTATCAAAGGAGGGCCTATCCAACGATCGGGCCAACGGGAGGTTTCTTTTGAGAGGGGAGGAGTGTCTAGAGGCAAATCGCCCCAACACCCTGGGATTGTGAGGAGAGATCGAATACGAGGGATTTTCTTTCTTTGCTTTTATCAATTATGTCTCAGCGTTGAGCAATTAAGTAAGCGGCTACAAAACCACTCATACCTCAGAATTACTCACCGCACACAACCACTCAATCTCAGAATAAGCTCACCGCACAAAACCCACTCAAAACTCAGAATTGATCAGCGCACAAATCCACTCAAAACTCAAAATTGCTCATCGCACACAACCACTCAAACTCAGAAGTGCTCACCGCACACAACCGCTCAAAAATCAGAATTGCTCAGCGCACAAAACCACTCAAACCTCAGAATTGCTCACCACACACAACCAATTTTGTCGCAGTGAGGGTGAACTGCCACAAAGTTCGCCACTGGGTCACAATTGCTCTTCCCTTTGAGGACATTTGTGTCATTTTCCGGGTCAAAGGTCTCCCTGAGAGCTTTCAAATCGCTCCTGCTACATCAATTCTCTCCCATCGCAATTAACGTCTCTTCATCTCTCTGACATCAATCCGCTGTAGATGAGCAGTCATTTGTATATTCACGAGAACCCCTCTGTAGCACGACGGGGTCTTCGATGTAGCCACACATTAACTCTACTTCTTCTCATCAATACAATTCGCTGTCATGCGTTCTGCGTTTTGCGCATTGAGCAATTCTCATTTTCTAAACGTTCTGCGCGGTGAGAAATTATGATAGTTACTCGCCTCTGTATTATTTAGCCCGGTGTGCACGGCGAATATAATGTATTAAAAATTCTTAGTGGAGAGTAGTATTGTTGAGTGTAATTTTCCTATTATGTCATCAAGGCGAAAAACCGTAGGGTTTCATGGTTTTGCGCGGAGAGTAATTAACCTATTTTTTTCCACATTCTAAAATAATTTAGGGAGCCCCTTTGGCCTTTGGAGATGCTCTAAATGTCGATTCCCGAGATCCATTGCATTACTGTAGGATCACGGACTTTTTATACGCTTCATTATGATTGGTCCAATTTCCCCTATAAATGGCGGACAACGAGCACTCATCTTCTCTAAACTTCGTCTACTTTCTTCTATCATCTTCTTTATTTGCCCACACAACCTCCGTATGGAAACAATAAGTCCTTCAGCTGTTCGTGCATGCTTGATATAGATATGGACGATAGCATTCATCCAGTACTCTTTTCACGTAAAGGTAAATGGTTCATGTTGGAAACTTATGCAACGAAGGGCTATCGTCCATTTATAATCAAGCATCCCCGACAATGCTGGGGGGTGTTGCAACTGCGTTGAGAAAATTTTTCCCAAACAACACTATGAAAAATGTGTTCGATAATCATACCATATTCTTTTGGGGTGATATTGGCTATGCTGTCTCACATGTTTCAGGAAAGCTGCTGGGTGTTGTACCATGATAGATTGTTATTCCCTCCTATTATGAATTGTGGCTATGTATTTGTTTTGCGTGTCTTGCTATACACTCCATATCCATCTCCATCTCTACACTCCATCTCCTCCATCAAACCCTTCATCGTTTCACTATACATCATCTTTGACGCACAGACACTCCATCCTATCCTTTCCGATCTCTTACACTCCCAAACACAACTTCTTATGCAACCCTGTGTTGTTTTACATCGTCTTCGGTAACGGAGTTCCAATCGGTGTCTTTTGTCCTGACTTCATGTTACAACGACGACAGCAATGACGGTAATAAGCGAAACGGTCTGCCGACTTTTTAATTCACGGCGTCTTTTACAAAGGACAAAGTTCAACGTCATTGCAAACATCTGGTATGACAATCATCTTGAGCAGATCAGGGCAGAAATTCGGCAACTGCAACGTAGATGTGGAGCGCATTGCCCGTGTCGTACATCGCCACAGGGGAATCGGGGTTCCAGGCGTTGTGTTTGACACGGCTACATACTTGACTGCAGGTTACAAGGACGTTAATAAACGCAACGAAGATGTGCGCCCGATGAACTCGCGGAAGTTGAAGGGGGAAACACGCAGATCACGCGCCACTTCATTGCAAACATCTGCGAAGACACTCAAATGTATCAGTTTGTAAGAGTAAAGGGATATGTATCTGTTTGGATCTGTATCTGTACGTACTTCAGTATGTTAGAATGGGTTGGCCATTTTGGAATGGTCACCGTTTGAATATGTATCAGCGTTAATCTAAAGGTTTGCATGCAGTTTCTGAATCAGATTGACTAGGTATCAGCTTTTATATAAAATGTCTTCAGAATGAATAAGTATTGGCCTTAATCACAATTAGGTAAAGTTTCTAAGCGAAGTTTGACTGTTGGCATATGGCGGAATCACAATTTTAGTATGATGAAAATAGGAGTGGGAATGATTAACCGTGGGAACAAAAATTACAGCATCCAACAAATATGCTCAAAGCGCACAACCGGCAAAATTAGTCCGTGCGGTGCGCGTTGAGCAAATGGGCTATCGTCGAAACTTTGCTCAACGCGCACACCGGGCATAAGGCTACTAGGTGTGTGTGCGTTTAACATTTGTCGAAACGTTGGCATATGGCGGAATCACATTTTTAGTATGATGAAAATAGGAGTGTGAATGATTAACCGTGGGAACAAAAATTACAGCATCCAACAAATATGCTCAAAGCGCACAACCGGCAAAATTAGTCCGTGCGGGGCGCGTTGAGCAAATGGGCTATCGTCGAAACTTTGCTCAACGCGCACACCGGGCATAAGGCTACTAGGTGTGTGCGCGTTTAAAATTTGTTGATAAACTACCTTTTATATGCTCAAAAAGCGAACCACCGGCTTTCCTTTTTGCCCGTTGTGCGCGTTAATTTGCCCGTTGTGCGCGTAATTTTTGCCCGTTGTGCGCGTTGTTTTCCCATTGTGCTCGTAATTTTGCCCGAGCCTAAGGGCATTATTTTGCCCGTTGTGCGCGTTGGGCTATTTTTTAAGAGGCTACAGTTTATCCCAACGCGCAAATGAGCAACTCCAACCCATCTCTATAACTCTAAAATGGAGATTGAAGTTGCTCCAACCCATCTCCAAAATGAAGATAGAGATAGAGATTTGCAATAGTGCCCCTTCATATTTGGAGGGGCACTATTCACCCCTTCAAATCTCTAAAGTTCTCAATTAATGACAACTTAGACCTTAATTAAAATCTTATAATTATTTATTACTAATGTATTTTACAAATCACATGACCAAATTTAATAATTTTAGTACCGTCGGAAATATCTTAATTATACCTACAACATGATACCAATATTGGATATTTTTCGAGCAAATTTAAAATATTTACAACATAACAAGAAATACTAAATACTTAAAAATTAAAAAAAAATTAACATTGAAGACTAATATTATTTATAATTTTCTTTCATGCAGAAATAATATATTAGATTAACCCATTTTAATGATAAATATTTTTCATTAGTAAAGCTTAAACAAAGAGAAAATAGGATTTGAAGATGGTGGGTTGGAGTTGCCCATCCTCCAAAATGGCATCTTTTAGAGATATTCCATTTTGAAGGGGGGGGGGGGTTTAAAGATTTGGGTTGGAGTTGCTCGCATTAATCATTATAGAGCAGAACATCCGGCTGGTAGCAATCCGCTGTATATTAACGATCCCTGCTCTGTATGTTCACCAACACTGATCTGCAGACTCGAGGGGTCTCTTAGAATATTAGTAAGACCAAAGGTTATAATATATCGCCGTTGTGCGCTGTGAGCATTTCTGTTAACCATTAAAAATTTGCACGGTGCGAGCAGCAATAAATGTGGATATATCAGCAAATTTTATTGAGTGGACGAGGTGGAGTTTTTTTTCGCACTAACAAAATTGCACACCGCGCACAACCGGCCAAAATTATTTGTTCTGATCGGGGTGAATGGTGAGCAATTGTAGTAACCACTAACAAATTGGCTAATAAAGGCGCTCAATGGGCAAAACTTATCAATGGGAGTTTGTGGTAAGCAATTTTGTCAGACAATAACATATATGATACAATAACCCTACTCTCACTTGGAGTATTGGACACTCTAACAATGACACATTCTCATCGCATAACAATTTGGAACAAAGGTTGATGTTATTAAAAATACCCAGAGCGCAAAACCGGCACTAATATTGCCAGTTCTGCGCGTTGAGCAATTTGGTCGGTAAAGACTTAATTACTCAAAGCGCAAAACGGGCAATATTACTGCAGTGTTGTGCTCGGTGTAATTGGTATGATACACAACATCAATCCATACCGATGATGACATTTGCACATTTCGGAAGCCATGATAAAATTTCATCCGCCAAAGTGGTCCATTTTTATACCAAAAAAACGTATTACATTGATAAGCGTTTTATCTTACAGATACTAAAAACCATCAGCGGTAGCAATCTTCGTATCTTTTACTTTATCAACGAATGACTGCATCCTCTGCTCGTAACCAGCCGGCCATCCATCGGCCACAGGGTCATGCGATCTTGTCCACACAACTGAAGTCGGAGGGACGTCACCTGCTGGTTGAAGTTGAAGGATAAAAAAGTGATTTCCGTTCACATAACCCAACGTTATGTGGCGTCTGGAGGCTCGGTTTACTGGAGGACTTCTCAATGGGAAAAATGTCACACACATAAGATTTGAAATCAAATGTACTACACAGTTGTAGCATGAGGCAATGACATGTCCCATGTCTGGCATCTGCATCCAATTTTCCCGTCCTGGACCTTTATCAGTAATGAAATAGTCCACTGCCTTCAAATTATTATTATATGAAACCTCACTCAGAACACGCCTGTACAAGCCGCTGTATGTCCGCATCTCACGGAGCAAATCAGCTCTGACAGTCCCCCATTCGGAATCTTTCAAGCCCAACTGAACTGCCACAGCCCTATACCCACAGTTGCCATCTGCATCCACGTCTACGCCGCCCGCCATGAGGGGTTGTAGCTTCTCATGAAAATCCAAATAATATGGTATGAGGAAGTTGGCAGGCAAATCATCAACATAATCATCAGGGGGAAACGAAGGTTTCGGCTTCTTTATTTGAAGTTTCGGACGCCTACTACTTTCCTTCGAAGGCCGCCTCTTCCATTTAGGCTTCTCCTTCGCCGCCGCATTATGCTCCGCAATTGAATGCAACCGTGGAGCCTTAACAGGCTTCCTCCTAACTGTAGGCTTCTCCGTCACATCCGAAAAATGATCAGAAATCACATCAACCAGGGGAGAAAGTTGTTTAAGCATGACATCCATCTCCTCGTGCTCATCAAAATACGAGGCCACAGCCGTCTCCTCCTCCCTCCCAGCAGTCTGAGCATCCACATTATGATCCCCCGTCTCCACCGTCTCCCCCAACTCCAACGTAAGCTCAGCTTGCATCAACCCAGCATCCTCTATCTTCTCATCCTCCACATCCTCCACATTCGCCTCATCCTCCTGCGGCTCCTCATTCTCCCCCGCTGCATTCTCCCCCTCATCCATCTCCGCAGTCTGTTCAGCCACATTACGTTCCACCGTCCCCGCCGTATCCACCAACTTCCCAGTATGATCCTCAGCAATCAAATCAGTAGCCACTTCCTTATCATCATCCTCCTCGTTCGCCTTCTCCTCATACACCTTCGGCTCCACAGTCTCAGCCGCTGCATTATCCTCCACCAGTACCTCCTCAGCATTCTGCACCTCCACGTTAAGGGCAACCGTCTCCTCCGTCTCCACCATCTCCCCAATAACATAATCATCTACAGTCAACTCAGCAGCCTGCTCCATCGCATTACGATCCACCACATCATCCTGCCAATAAGCAGCCAATGCAGTTGACTCCTCAGCCTCATCCACCTTCTCCTCATCTCCCTTCTGCTCCTCCTCAACATTATCCACATGCACCACAAGCTCATCACCCACAATTCTACACGGTGATGCTAACTCCTTCAACTTGTTTACCATACCCACACTCTGCCCCCTTAGTAATCGGGAACGTGCATTATAAATTGATTTGATTGGTGTTTCATTGAAGGATTTAGTTTCCTTCAGGCCTTTCAAAATTGCTGACGGCGGCACCTTTCTATTTGCCAAGTCTCGCAATGCTTCCACCTCTTTTCCCTGCAACACCCCGTCGTCGGAATGGCCCGCGACATAATTAGCAGCTTGATGGTTGTGCCTGCCATCAACGACCGTTAAACTCCACTCACCGCCATCGCCCACCTCATTACCACGCAATTTGAACGGGCATCCACACTTGTTGGTTCTAACTGGCCGGTTGCTCTTTCGTACTGGTCGGTGTCCCCTGTAGTTCCCGCTTCTTGCACATGCATAGTAGGCAGCGGGAGTCCTATTGGACGATTTATTCATACTCGACGCACTGGTAACAATCACATGCCCCTGTTGTCGTCCGACGCTCTTTATCCACTGAAAGAGTTCGTCTCTACTTTTAAAACGTTGAAGCGTTGTAAATTCGGCTGTATAATCCATATACACTTGTATCAAACAATTCATACAACTAATTGGACCGGGAACCAAACATTAGTTACATTATTGACGTAAAGAAAAATCAATATTACCTCCGAATTTTTTAGCATCTCCATCAATCTCAACTGTATCTGCAGGCAATTAAAAACCAAAAATTTCGCCTCCTCTTTCTACACATTGTAATTGTAACAAGGATATCAAATAAAATGTACTTAACATTGTATACTTACCAAATCGCGATTTCGACAAATTTAGGTCGAAAACCCCTAAATCGATTGCTCTCGCTTCACCGATTTGTTTGAACGCAGTAGTTGCCACTGTGATGTAAATGTCGAGCCCAGTAATAAAAATCAAATCTTTGGAATTTCCGTCTGTGCGCCTTGAGCAATCTACGAAAAACTGGCCGTTTGATATTCCGCCTTGAGCAATCTGTGGAAGGTTATGGCTGTGGGCGGTGAGCAGAATTTATCAAGGGATGAAAGAGGGTCCAAACGGGTCAAAACGGGTAAAATTTTTAACCCTTTGCGCGTTTCGAGTAAATTCGGTGGTTTAGTTGGCAAATTTTACTCAGCGCGCACAACGGTTATATTTTAGCACGATTCGAACCGTTTTGCGCGCTGAGTAATATTACATGGATTGTCAGGCATGACATTAGTAACGGTAATCGTTATTAATCGTGACGCTGAGAACGATTTTGACCGCGGTGCGCGCTGAGGAGATCTAAATTTTGTTTTTAATATTTATTCTATTGGAATCCTCATATTCTTATGCCGATGTTAACAAAATTATTGATACGTATAAAATAATATAATACCAACGTGATAACTATCATTAGTTGTATTAATGAACACCCTTAAGAAAATCTGGATAGATTGCGTGTGTTATTAAGCATTCAAAATCCAGTATATATCAGTTTGTACCCGTTCACCAAAAAGTTAGTAAGAGGCAAACTTGATTAGTAGGTCTATCGTTGGGCATAACTTATAGATACCATACACCAAAGCACGGCATACAGATGATAACATTTGCACATTTAGGCAGACATGATAAAATTTCATGCTACCAATCTGTCAATATGAAATAAACAATCCACAGTAAAATGATACAACGTTTTATCCTACAATATTTCAATAACGTCAACGGTTGCAATATCGTGCCCAAATACTATTGACTGGAATTGATGCATCCTATCCTCATAAGCAGCCGGCCATCTGGCTGACACATCGGAACAGTATCTTAGCCACATACTTGAAGTCGGAGGGACAGGACCATATGGGGCAAGTTTAACAATAACGAAGTGATTATTGTTCACATGACCCAACGTTATGTGGCGTCTGGATGATAGGGGTACTGGAGGAGTTCTTAAAGGAAAATATGTCACACACTGATGAGGTGCAAGAATATGTACTACACATTCGTAGCATGAGGCAATGACATGTGCCATTTCTGGCATCTGCATCCACCATTTAGCTTTTGGCCGGTCTAACAAATGGCCCAGTGCCACTACATTCTTTTTAAATTCCACGGCACCCATAAGTTGCCGGTACAAGCCGTCGTGGTTCTGCATCTCTTCTCGCAAGTCATATTTCACCTGCCTCCATTCGTCCTCACCCAGTCCCAACTGAGCTGCCACAGCCCTATACCCACAGTTTCCGTCTGCTTTCACATCTACGACATGCACTATAAGGGGTCGTAGACACTCAGGAAAAGCGTTCCAATATGGTATTATTATGTCGGCAGCCAAGTCCTCGTCACTATCATCATGTGAAATTGATTGTTTCGGCTTCTTTATTGTACGTTTCCACAACGGTCTACTTCTTCCCTTACCCGGCTTACACGTCAATGTAGACGTATCCGTTATCTCAGCATGCTGCGTAGCAATCTCCGCTACCAGGGTAGAAATTTGAAGACGTAGAACCTCATGCTCCTTCTCAAAGGCCTTAGCCACTGCATTCTCATCATCATCATCCTCCTCCCCAGCAGTCTGCTCCGCCTCATTACGATCCACCTTATCATCCTCCCCACCCATCTTCCCAGTATGATCCTCCTCCTGCAACTCAGCAGGCACTGCATTCTCCCAAAACGCCTCCCCCACCTTCTGATCCCCCCTCATTATTCACAGCCTTCACATTCTCAGCACCCACAATTTTATCAGCTGATGCTAACTCCTTCAACTGTTTTACAATACCAACCTTCTTCCCCCGTTGTAACCGGTTTCATGCATTATAAATTGCTTTGATTGAGGTAGCACTGAAGTTTTTATTTGCCTTCAGTACTTTCAAAATTTCAGCTGGCCGAACCTTGCTATTCGCCAAGTCACGCACTATTTCCATCTCCATTCCCTGCAACGTCCCGTCATCAGAATGGCCATCGACATATTTAGCTGCTTCATGGTTGTGCCTGCCACAAACGACTGTTACCTTCCACTCCTCAACGCCCACGCCCACCATATAACCACGCAATGAGAAAGGACATGAACACTTCTTGGTTTTAACAGGCTGGTTGGTCTTTTTTAGCTTTCGGTGTCCCCGATACTCACCGCTTCTTTCACACGCAAAGTACACAGCATGATGCCCTTTGGCCGTTTTACTTAATCTCCCCGAACGTGTAACAATCACATGCCCATGACTTAACCCGACGTTTTGTATCCACTGAAACAGCTCTTTTCTATCCTTGAACAGTTGATTGGTGGTAAAGTCGGTTGTAAAATCCATAGTATCCTGTATCAAACAATTCATAACCGGATCCTCAAAGATTTAATGCATTATTACCGAGAAGATAAATCAATATTACCTTGGATTTTTGTACCGACTTCATCAACCTCAACCGTGGATGAATGCATGTAAAATCAAAATAAGAAAGGCAGATAAACTGTACTTAAAAGTATAGACGTACCAAAGAGTCGATGTTGATAAATTTAGGTCAAAAACCCCTAAATCGATTTCTCTCGATTCAGCTCTTTGTTTGATCTCACCAGTTGACTAAGTGATGTATCCTTCGAGCAATTAAATAAAAATCAAAGCTTTTGGATTTCGGTCTGGGCGACTGGAGCGATCTTTGAAAATACTTGCCGTTTGAAATTCCGCCGTGAGCAATCTGTGTAATTGTCTGTCAATTTGCTGCGAGCAGAAGGTATCACGGGACAATTTCGGGTCCTACCGGGTCATATCGGGTCTACAATAATTTACCCGTTGTGCTGGTTGAGTACACAAGTCTAGTTTGAAATATTACTAGCAAATAACCCGTCCACATGTGCACGTGGACTTGACCAAAACAGTTGTGTGCGGTGAGCAATTACGGGTTTTGAGTGGTTGTGTGCGCTGAGCAATTCCGAGTTTTGCGTGGTTGTGTGCGTTGAGCAATTCCGTGTTTTGAATCTTTTGATTGGCTGTGAGCGGTGAGCAATTCCCAGTTTTGCGTGGTTGTGTGCGCTGAGCAAGTCCGTGTTTTGCGCGGTTGTGTGCGGTGGGCAAACTGCTAGACGGTTTACAGAGGAGAGCAATTTACATTTTTGCCCTCCCACTGTTCGCGATGAGTAATTTACACTATGAACCACTATTTCTACGCATCCGTATATACAAATGCAGCGTAACAGCTTCCATATGCGATCAGTTTTGTGACCTAAGGCGGGAAAAGCTAACGAGATAGGGTTTGATCAACAGAAATTATTCTAATTCGCTGAGGTATATAGACTATAAGAGTTCCTGCTTATATCAAACGAAGGTCCTTAAGGCAGTGCAAAAGATTTGTGTCATTGGGTTGGGGTGCCCTAAAATACTCGACTGCGGCCGCACTGCATCGTAAAGTTGGTAAGCCATTAATTGATGCTAATTAATTTGGTATTTTTTAATAATTTCAGAAATTTATTGCTGCAATGTACATTTGGAACATGATTGCGTAGAAATTACGAAGATTGAGATGGGCTCGGTACACATTGAGGGGATCTGGGATGAAGCGGACAAAGAAGCAAAGGTTTGAAATTATTTTGCTTTGTTAACTGACTAATTTACTAGAAAATAAAGCTTAACATTTAGTGACTATATTGGTATCTGGGACTTAATTCAGCGTATTGTTGAAGGCTCAGAGGTTAATGAAGATTATACAAATCAGTTCACAACAAATAAAATTTTCCCCAGCATAGAAGAGCTTGGTAAATGGGTAAAAGGGGTCGGTGTGAAAACCGGGAATTTGGTTGTTACAAAATCATCAAATATGAGTACAAAGGGCAATAGGGTCCCAACTTATTATTTTTGTTGTGAAAGAAGTGGGACATATCGGCCACACAGGCCGGATATATCGGCCAAAAAATCAACTCGAAGCAAGAAGTGTTCATGTCCCTTCTACTTGAGGGCTAATGGTGTGGCAACAGATAAGTGGATTTTGACAGTTGTACGTGGCAATCACAACCATAAACCCGCAATGTACATCGAGCGACATCCAGATGAGAGGAGGTTCGGAGGTGGGGAGATGGCCACGGTGAGAGACTTGTCACATAGACTGCTTAGGCCAAGGGAAATCTTGAAATACCTGAAGGAAAAGGATAATGCAACATCTACCACAATCAACACTATTTATAAAGCCAGACAGAGGATGAAGGCAGGGGAAATGGCCTGGAGAGCAGAAATGCAGCTATTCCTTAATCTACTGACACAGCGTAATTACATTGTGTATCATGAAGTGGACGAAGTGACAACTGCAGTGAGGACTATATTTTGGGCACATCCGCAGTCGGTTGAGTTATTACGAAAATTTCCAGAGATTCTGGTTATAGACTGCGCGTTGAAGACCAACCGCAACAGGCCACCATTGATGGAGATGTATGGGGTGACGTCCACAGATATTCAGTTCGCAGCGGCATTTTGTTACACGGAGGCCGTACGTGAGGAGAACTACTTGTGGGCCTTGGGGAAGTTGAGCTCTTTGCTGCAGGGATACAGGATGCCACGTGTAATTTTGTCAGCACTGGAGCCAGCAATTATGAATGCCATTGGCCATGAATTTCCCCTTGCGGTGCACCAAATATGTAGAATGCACATATCCAAAAATATTGCCAAAAATTGCCAGCCCTCTTTTGAAGATCAAGAAAAATGGTTAGGTTTCATCTCTAGCTGGAATTTATTGGTGGGGGCACGCAAGGAGGAGGAGTATGTTGCTAAACTGAAGGCATTGGAGACCGAGTACAAAGATTACACAAGGGTCGTGAGCTATGTGAAGACATCTTGGTTGGACAAGTACAAGGAGAAGTTTATTTCTGTATGGACAGATAGCAATCTCCACTTTGGAAATGTCAGTACCAACAGAGGGCAGACCAAAAGAGCACAGACTGAACATTCTAAGCTTAAAAGGGCATTGGGTTCATCGGCCTTCAGTTTATCCGCTTCTTGGCCAACCATACATGAATCATTAGAGGGGCAGCATATCGAGATCAAGGCATCATTCGAGAAATCTAAGATCATGTTGCAACATAATGTGCATGGGTTCTTGTTCAAGGAGCTGATAGGATTTACAGCCGCTGCGGCGTTGAAGATAATGTCTGTGGAAGCTGATAAATCTGACCCTATGGGAACGGACCAATGCACAGGTGATTGTCTAGCTAGAATGATTTATGGTGTACCATGTGCCAATGAGATTGGCAAATACACAAGGGAAAATCGCCCCATTCCCTTAGATGCCGTAAATTCTCATTGGAAGCAGCTAGACATGGAGGCTAAGCCGGAATTGATGTCTGCAGAAGATGGGCTTATACATGCTGAATTAGAGCGCATACACATGCTCTATGCTCAACTTGATGGGCCGATGAAGCAGGAGTTGTTAATTAAGTTGAAGGAGCTAGCTACCCCGGTGACAAATCTGATTACAGAACCGCAAGTTAATGTCGTGTTCAATGGAAGAAGAAAAAGGGATATTAATTTGAAAAATGAAGAAACAGCCACCCCCATTCATCCTGCTCATTTTGATCATGACTTCGGTGATGCGGCTAGTTGCTCTGCTCAAATTCCACCTGAAGTCTCATCGAAACAAGAAAGCGTCGGCCGTGTCCAGCCGAGACGGTCCCAAAGGATCAAAAATACGTCTGCCCCACCCATTCCTCCTCAACTTGCTAGAAAGAAACCAACTGGCAAAGCCGCGACATCTGGCAGTATGACTGGGGTTTCTGCTACAGCTTCATTTGCAGCAGCAAATTATGAAGCAAAGGACGCTAGAGCCGTTCAAGGAGGCATACCTTATCTTGATCAATTCCCCGCTGCAATCGCCAAATATATATCGACCGTCACAGATGTGACGGCAGATGGGAACTGTGGTTACAGGGCTATATCTTCACATCTAGGGATGGGAGAGGACCAGTGGAAGGTGGTCAGAAGAGAATTGCTTCAAGAGCTGCGTGACCACTATGATGTGTACTCAAAGGTGATGGGTGAGGAAAGTGCACAAGAACAGGTAGTGTCAATTAACTATATGGGTGACCACCCCCCGATGCAATATTGGATGACCTTCCCTGAAGTTGGACATATTATCTCAAGTCGTTATAACTGTGTAATACATCTGCTGTCAATGCAACAATGTCTTTCATTTTTTCCGTTAAGATCAGGACCACACCAAGGTACGAAACGTGGTCCCTTCACCATAGGTTTTGTAAATAATAATCACTTTGTAAATATTCAACTTAAAGATAGAAGCCCGGTCCCACCGGTAATAAGGCAATGGAAGGCTAACCGCCTGCCTGAGGCCGAAGGATGGCTGGAAGGCCTTGAAGAGAGGATGCGACAATTCGAGACATTATTCTGTAAAGATGTAGGCAAATTTCCCACTGTAATTACCGTATCATCAGAGCATTGAATTTATAATTTTGTGCAAATGTAGTGACTGAGTTTATAATGAAAGAATATACTGAATTTTTTGGGATTTTTGTACAAAATCTATGGGATTTCTGCACAACGGGAACTCAACGCGCCATCATGTCTTTGCTTGTTGTGCGCTTTGATCATTTATGTTATGGGATACAGTAGCTAAATTCGCACGCCTGGCATAATTTTGCCCGTTGTGAGCTTTGAGCAATTTATGTTACAGCATTAAAAATTTGCTCACCGCGCACAACGGACATAAAGGAGAATGCTAAGAGTTGGACTCATAATTGTGTGCTTTGGTATGTTATTGATGTTGAAGACCGTATACAGCAGTAAATGTGTTATTTATGTTGCATGAAGTGATTTCCACCTCTGCGTATTCTTGAATCTTTCTCTCCTTGACGATGGTCTACTTGAATCTATGGCATAAGTCCAATATCCCAAGTTCGTTTAAAGGAAACCTCTATACGTAACAATCTCGATGCATGTAGAGGCTATGTGAATGCTGGAGAAAATGACTCCAATGAAACACACTGACAAATCAGATTCATCTATACACATCAGGTTAAAGGTGGGACCGGTGTGAGCAATGAGAAAAAAATTGTATATCTGGTTCACTGTGATGCTAAGCTCAATTCCAACGCAGTTCACGTGCACTAAGTATATTCCCGGGAAACTTCGATATTTCACACCATCCTTGACCATTTCTGTGATGGCTGTATGCTAATAGTTTTAATATCCACAAGAAATTAAGCAATCGGTGTACGAAGATCGCTAATGGTTGGCAAACAGATAATTAAACTAACAAGCGGTAAAAGACTGGACCAGACGGTGTTCATTGCCAATTGAATGTTCGGGGTTCAATACTAACGCGTAAACCATCACATGTTCACCTCTCAAAAGATGGCCACGATTCACACAGACGCCTCGCTGGAGGGGGCGTTGGTAGCCAAACCGTCCTACGTTTGGGCCGGTCCTCCACCGGACTCCCGACCAGATCGCTGACGCTTCCTCGCCTCAGCCTCATGCCTCACGTCTGCAATCGAGTTTGGAGGAAGCGAGTTTCTCTCCAACTCGGCTATACGAGCCAGGAGACTACTCTTCTCTACGTACCATCGCTCTTCGGAGCTCTTCCGAACCGCTGACATAGAGGCCGCCCGATCTTTAGCTTTCGCAACCTCCCACTCCGCCTGAGATCTGCGGTCTCTCTCTTTCATCAGCTGCTCCTTCAAATCCTTAAGTTGAGATTCGAAGGAAACCGCCTTTTTCCGCTCGGCAATCAACAATTGCACCACTCGGCGACGCAGTTCAGCACCGACCAATGATGTCTGCAGGGAATCATGGATAAGTAAGACTGTAAGAGTAAGGCAACAGCACAACGAGACGACATTAGTACTTAACCTGGTAACTGCCATAAACGACTGAGTTAGCGAGCCTTTCAATGTCAATTTGACCCACGACACTTTGGTCAATGGGAAGGATGGAGTTCTCCACCAGCCGACTGGCCACCCCCCTATCCACCAATGCAGACTCGCCGTCCCAGACGGGGAAGAAGGGTCGGTGACGGTTCCCCCTAGTACCTTCCGATGGAACGTCAGTGGGCGGATTCAACAGCAATGCCCCCTCGTACGCCGGGGGGACATAGCCTGCCGGAACGAGACCTCCCCATGGCCACGTATCCCTTAGGGGAGTCTCAGGCAACTGCGGCCGCACATCCCCCCTGTCATGAAGGGAACGGGTATCAGCTACGTCACCGTCTCTTCTTCCCTCTGAAGACTGGCCTTGCAAAGTTTCTTCGTCCCACTGACACGATTTCTCAGCCATATCTGCAGTGAAGGCACACATCATGGCGAATGGTGATATATCCCCAAATTTGGCGGGATAAATATCCTCCACTTGACCGGACGCATGGAGGGGTTTTCTGGGATCTTCGCGGCGTTTTTTTGCGGTCTACTACATTAATACTCCGAGTTTGGCGGCAACTCAAATTTTTTGCCGGGTCCTCCATTATGGGTGGCCATCTTGCTTCTTGACTCTCTCGCTCTTCCGTTTGTTATTACAAGTATAAACAAACGGCGGATTAATTACTGAGCTCGCAAAACGCGGCAAAATTTGAACCGATGTTCGCGGTGAGCAAACATAATTTAGTCACGCGCAGTATATGCGTAAATGAGGGATAGTTGTGCGCGGTCGAATATTTGGATTTATTATACGAATTTCCTCATCGCGCACATATGGCATTACTGTATACAGTTGTGTGAGGAGATATATTAAACGACTAAAATGTTTTACTTGTCAGAATGGATACAAATATTCGCTGATATGGCGCTGACGTGAAAAACTTTTCTCAAACAAAGTTCCAGCAAAGTCGGCAGTTGGATGAGTAGATGACCGGTCGAATTCTTGTTTGTGGTCCCACCAACCTCTCACCTCATCCGCAATTTCCATCACTACGTACCATCGCTTTTCGTCTTATTAATAGTGACACATTAAAGTGGAGCCCACAGAGGGAAAACGATAGAATATTTCAACGCAGCACAGCGGAATGACCCAGTTAACAACATTCGAACGCGAAGGTCCGCAGACTGTTTAGCGGGCCCCACAATATATTCTCGAGTCTCGACACCCCACTATCCAACCCCATTGAATCTAGTTGGTAGATGATGTGACATTTAATTAGGTATTTTTTCCCATATTTAGTTTACGTGAATTAAGCTATATTCGACGACTCCATGCAAGTCTAAGCGGAAGTTGGCCGGTTATATCATCTCCAAACCACACTGCAACAACACGCCAAATATGGCGTTTTCCCTCCATCAACTGCACTGCAAAACTGGAATCAATTTGCCGGTTTGCTACAGGGCCATCCAAATTTGGAGAGTCAATGTAGCAACTTCCGGTGTATAAAAAAACAGTGTAGAAACCTACATCCAGTTTTTGTATGTCTGTTTATTAGACCATACATAGAACATTCATTACGATTCTGTTTGTTTATTTCGATCCCCCTATGGCATTATCCAAAAGGCGGCAGTAAAATAACAACAATCGTGCCAAATAAGAATCTAAATATATATAAATATAAAATCCAAAAAATCATAAAACCACATTATAAACTTAGGTGATAAGAGGAACGAAAGTCCAATATCAACATTGAGATACACGAAGGAAACTTAACGTCTCAAATCACAACACATATAGATATAGCATACATGGAGACCATATCACAAAATTCACACATATATATGATATATGATCAACACATATATTGCGGAATTAAAATTAAACCCAAATAATAAACAAATGCACACGCAATTATGTTTCAAGTGTTCGGATTACCCAAGTAACTTCCCGCCTTGTTCCCGTTTATCCTACATCCCTTCCACCCGGATACCTCCGGATACTCAAGTTAGAACACTAACTTGAGGTTGCCTTTAAACCCACTTGTAGCAACCCTACAAGTGAAATCGAATACAATCGATGTCCTTCACTCCTACAACTTGTTAGTAAGCAAACCGCTCTCAGAAACCTAGCACAAAAACAAATTAACGAAAGTTATGAAATTATGAAAGCAACACTTACAATCCCATATGCCTTAAAGTAGAACTTGAAGGAGAAGTGTGTTGTGTGTTGAAGACTCTCTTGGAAGAGAGGAGAAAGCCCTTTCTCTTGACTGCACCTATTACCTTGACGATCACGTTCCGTTTGAGTACACATCGCTCCTGCCTTTGCACCGGCACCATTATATCAGTTCCCGCCTGTTACTCAGGAATCCCTGTCAATAGAGAGGACTACTGCCGTAAAGGTGGAGGCCGAGGTAATAGATCGGGTGCCAAACGGCGGCTCTAGGCTGGAACGATATACGTGCACCTCATGGGCATTCACGTTCCGTTTGAATGCACATCGCTCCAGCCTTTGCACCGGCACCATTATATCAGTTCCCGCCTGTTACTCAGGATTCCCTGTCAATAGAGAGGACTACTGCCGTAAAGGTGGAGGCCGAGGTAATAGATCGGGTGCCAAACGGCGGCTCTAG
Source organism: Scilla litardierei (assembly GCA_030789695.1). Taxonomy (NCBI): domain Eukaryota; kingdom Viridiplantae; phylum Streptophyta; class Magnoliopsida; order Asparagales; family Asparagaceae; genus Scilla; species Scilla litardierei. The sequence continues at coordinate 26,462,067 of CM061140.1, read as the reverse complement.
GCTGGACCGATATACGTGCACCTCATGGGCATTCACGTTCCGGTTGAATGCACATCGCTCCTGCCTTTGCACCGGCACCATTATATCAGTTCCCGCGTGTTACTCAGGATTCCCTGTCAATAGAGAGGACTACTGCCGTAAAGGTGGAGGCCGAGGTAATAGATCGGGTGCCAAACGGCGGCTCTAGGCTGGAACGATATATGTGCACCTCATGGGCATTCACGTTCCGTTTGAATGCACATCGCTCCTGCCTTTGCACCGGCTCCATTATATCAGTTCCCGCCTGTTACTCAGGATTCCCTGTCAATAGAGAGGACTACTGTCGTAAAGGTGGAGGCCGAGGTAATAGATCGGGTGCCAAACGGTGGCTCTAGGCTGGAACGATATACGTGCACCTCATGGGCATTCACGTTTCGTTTGAATGCACATCGCTCCTGCCTTTGCACCGGCACCATTATATCAGTTCCCGCCTGTTACTCAGGATTCCCTGTCAATAGAGAGGACTACTGCCGTAAAGGTGGAGGCCGAGGTAATAGATCGGGTGCCAAACGGCGGCTCTAGGCTGGACCGATATACGTGCACCTCATGGGCATTCACGTTCCGGTTGAATGCACATCGCTCCTGCCTTTGCACCGGCACCATTATATCAGTTCCCGCGTGTTACTCAGGATTCCCTGTCAATAGAGAGGACTACTGCCGTAAAGGTGGAGGCCGAGGTAATAGATCGGGTGCCAAACGGCGGCTCTAGGCTGGAACGATATACGTGCACCTCATGGGCATTCACGTTCTGTTTGAATGCACATCGCTCCTGCCTTTGCACCGGCTCCATTATATCAGTTCCCGCCTGTTACTCAGGATTCCCTGTCAATAGAGAGGACTACTGCCGTAAAGGTGGAGCCCGAGGTAATAGATCGGGTGCCAAACGGCGGCTCTAGGCTGGACCGATATACGTGCACCTCATGGGCATTCACGTTTCGTTTGAATGCACATCGCTCATGCCTTTGCACCGGCACCATTATATCAGTTCCCGCCTGTTACTCAGGATTCCCTGTCAATAGAGAGGACTACTGCCGTAAAGGTGGAGGCCGAGGTAATAGATCGGGTGCCAAATGGCGGCTCTAGGCTGGACCGATATACGTGCACCTCATGGGCATTCACGTTCCGGTTGAATGCACATCGCTCCTGCCTTTGCACCGGCACCATTATATCAGTTCCCGCGTGTTACTCAGGATTCCCTGTCAATAGAGAGGACTACTGCCGTAAAGGTGGAGGCCGAGGTAATAGATCGGGTGCCAAACGGCGGCTCTAGGCTGGAACGATATACGTGCCCCTCATGGGCATTCACGTTCCGTTTGAATGCACATCGCTCCTGCCTTTGCACCGGCTCCATTATATCAGTTCCCGCGTGTTACTCAGGATTCCCTGTCAATAGAGAGGACTACTGCCGTAAAGGTGGAGGCCGAGGTAATAGATCGGGTGCCAAACGGCGGCTCTAGGCTGGAACGATATACGTGCACCTCATGGGCATTCACATTCCGTTTGAATGCACATCGCTCCTGCCTTTGCACCGGCACCATTATATCAGTTCCCGCCTGTTACTCAGGATTCCCTGTCAATAGAGAGGACTACTGCCGTAAAGGTGGAGGCCGAGGTAATAGATCGGGTGCCAAATGGCGGCTCTAGGCTGGACCGATATACGTGCACCTCATGGGCATTCACGTTCCGGTTGAATGCACATCGCTCCTGCCTTTGCACCGGCACCATTATATCAGTTCCCGCGTGTTACTCAGGATTCCCTGTCAATAGAGAGGACTACTGCCGTAAAGGTGGAGGCCGAGGTAATAGATCGGGTGCCAAACGGCGGCTCTAGGCTGGAACGATATACGTGCACCTCATGGGCATTCACGTTCCGTTTGAATGCACATCGCTCCTGCCTTTGCACCGGCTCCATTATATCAGTTCCCGCCTGTTACTCAGGATTCCCTGTCAATAGAGAGGACTACTGCCGTAAAGGTGGAGGCCGAGGTAATAGATCGGGTGTCAAACAGCGGCTCTAGGCTGGACCGATATACGTGCACCTCATGGGCATTCACGTTCCGTTTGAATGCACATCGCTCCTGCCTTTGCACCGGCACCATTATATCAGTTCCCGCCTGTTACTCAGGATTCCCTGTCAATAGAGAGGACTACTGCCGTAAAGGTGGAGGCCGAGGTAATAGATCGGGTGCCAAACGGCGGCTCTAGGCTGGAACGATATACGTGCACCTCATGGGCATTCACGTTCCGTTTGAATGCACATCGCTCCTGCCTTTGCACCGGCACCATTATATCAGTTACCCGCGTGTTACTCAGGATTCCCTGTCAATAGAGAGGACTACTGCCGTAAAGGTGGAGGCCGAGGTAATAGATCGGGTGCCAAACGGCGGCTCTAGGCTGGAACGATATACGTGCACCTCATGGGCATTCACGATCCGTTTGAATGCACATCGCTCCTGCCTTTGCACCGGCTCCATTATATCAGTTCCCGCCTGTTACTCAGGATTCCCTGTCAATAGAGAGGACTACTGCCGTAAAGGTGGAGGCCGAGGTAATAGATCGGGTGCCAAACGGCGGCTCTAGGCTGGACCGATATACGTGCACCTCATGGGCATTCACGTTCCATTTGAATGCACATCGCTCCTGCCTTTGCACCGGCTCCATTATATCAGTTCCCGCCTGTTACTCAGGATTCCCTGTCAATAGAGAGGACTACTGCCGTAAAGGTGGAGGCCGAGGTAATAGATCGGGTGCCAAACGGCGGCTCTAGGCTGGAACGATATACGTGCACCTGATGGGCATTCACGTTCCGTTTGAATGCACATCGCTCCTGCCTTTGCACCGACACCATTATATCAGTTCCCGCCTGTTACTCAGGATTCCCTGTCAATAGAGAGGACTACTGCCGTAAAGGTGGAGGCCGAGGTAATAGATCGGGTGCCAAACGGAGGCTCTAGGCTGGACCGATATACGTGCACCTCATGGGCATTCACGTTCCGTTTGAATGCACATTGCTCCTGCCTTTGCACCGGCTCCATTATATCAGTTCCCGCCTGTTACTCAGGATTCCCTGTCAATAGAGAGGACTACTGCCGTAAAGGTGGAGGCCGAGGTAATAGATCGGGTGCCAAAGGGCGGCTCTAGGCTGGACCGATATACGTGCACCTCATGGGCATTCACGTTCCGTTTGAATGCACATCGCTCCTGCCTTTGCACCGGCACCATTATATCAGTTCCCGCCTGTTACTCAGGATTCCCTGTCAATAGAGAGGACTACTGCCGTAAAGGTGGAGGCCGAGGTAATAGATCGGGTGCCAAACGGCGGCTCTAGGCTGGACCGATATACGTGCACCTCATGGGCATTCACGTTCCGGTTGAATCATGAATGCACATCGCTCCTGCCTTTGCACCGGCTCCATTATATCAGTTCCCGCCTGTTACTCAGGATTCCCTGTCAATAGAGAGGACTACTGCCGTAAAGGTGGAGGCCGAGGTAATAGATCGGGTGCCAAACGGCGGCTCTAGGCTGGACCGATATACGTGCACCTCATGGGCATTCACGTTCTGTTTGAATGCACATCGCTCCTGAACGTGCAGTGGCTACTAAACAATAGATATTTATAGATCGGTTGCGAGACGCAATCGGTATGCCACGTAATGATGAAAGTACAACCGCCATCTCGTACAATCTTATTTCGGAGGTACGTAATGATGACAGTAAACGATTCTGCTTTCTTCTCAACAATGTTCACGTGTGGTAACTGGAGAATGAGTCAAGTAGAACCTCGGTTTCCATGTAAGCCCTTAATTACGATTTTTTTTGCCAATTCGAACGGATGCTTTACCCCAGTCGTCTGATGAGATCGTTTTAGTCAGTTCCACTTCCATATGTAATCCAGCGGCTGAGATTAAAATAACCAATCATTATATATATGTGGAGTCAGTACAGTAGACGAGGGGTTTCGCGGAAAATTTCATTCCTCTTTCCTTTGATCTGTCGTTCCGTTTTCTTCTTCATCTCAACACTCTCGCATTTCGTACTCGGGTTTCTTCATGCCGCCAAAACGATCTCGTGAGTCGACTTTTTCTGACCCTTGGGGAGTTAGTGATGATGATTCACCGTCACCTGAACACGTTGATCCCCTTCCCTCATCGTTCCCGGCCTATAGACCCATTCTGCGTGATTCGCTTTCGCTTGGTCCAACTCAAGGTGTACACAATGTGCTGTTGCCTCCTCCTGCGTTTCCTCCTTTACATGCAGGTTCATCAGTTCCATCTCCGGCTGAAAATGCCCCACTCGAGGACAACAGTTATAACGGCCTCCTCTCTATGGATGGGATGTCTCGCCGTCAGGACTCTGTTCTGCACAACCTCCGTAGCAAACTCGAGGAGCTTACTACGTTTGTCTCTGTACTTACAGATGAACAACGTCAGCTTAAGGATATACTCATAGGCAATGTAAGCCCCGCATCTGTTGCTTCATCATCCTCCCATCAGCCGGTGAACTTTACTCGTAGATTAGGAGAAATTGAAACCCATCTCTCCAACACCAATCTGGCGATCTCACTTCTGCGTAGCGACTTCGACACTATGATGCTCATAATGTCGAACATACAAGAGAAGATGGAGACTCTGGTGCCCTCTCCTAGAGACATCCGTACTGTTGCGCCACCATCACCACCTCCGCCTCCGCCTCCGCCTCCAGGTTTTTGAGGTGGCCGGTCCTTTGGCGCACAAGCCTTTCTCTTGTCTTATATTGTATTTTTGATCATCGACGGAGAAGAGTGTTTGTGGGTAGATATTCTTTGGTGTTTTATGTCATTATGTACGAAATGTAATTTCAAATTTGTTGTGGTATGTACAGTGTAACGTATAAATGTTGTAGTATGATAGAATTCAGACCTTAATACACTGTCATTTAATTTGATACAATTGCATGACATTATGAAATTGATATATGTGATATATACATCGATGCTTACTTGAATCAATGTCCGAAATTGAAATTACCTATGTAAAAACTTTTTACCGTTATATGATTTACCCAGCGAGCACAACGGGCATAAATTGTGACCGTCCTTATATACGTTGTGATAAAACATTTACGTTTGCACACAATTACTCAGCGCGCACATCGGTCACATAATGAGTTTGACCGATGTGCGGCCTGTGAGCATACCCGTATCTGATTATCTACAATTACTCAGTTCACACAACTGCACGTATTTGTGACCTTTTTGTGCGAGGAGCCAAACTCGTTTTATGAATTCTAGGGCTGACCAGGACAAGATAAAGAGTGGCTAGGATTTGATCCTGGGAAATCAATGGCTGAGATTGGATTTTATGAAAATTTTAGTTGGAAAACTTATATTTTAGTGGGAAAAGTGTCTTGGAAACCAAAACTTTGAAATTAGAAGGGTCTTTGGATAGATTGTGGAGATTAAATTTGGGGGGGACGTGCCATGGGAACCTAAACTTTGAAATTAGAGGTGCCTTGGGAAAGATTGTGAAGATTAAATTTAGGGGAGAAATGCCTTGGAACCCTAAACTTTGAAATAAAAAGTGCCTTGGGAAAGATTATGTAGAAGCATGATCCATTAACTTAAACAAAATAAAAAATTTAGTGTAAAACAATTTAGCGGAACAACAAATTAAATACTTAAAAGTGCCTTGAGTAATATTGTACAAACATACATAATTTGCTCATCTTGCATAACAGCCATTATTTTCCCCGTTGTGCGCGTTGATCAATTTTGTTATTGGCCTTCAAGTTTGCTCAACGAGCACCGTAAAGTCCAAACCTTCTTGGGAACATCATCTGGCTGAAACAGTTTGTTGTAGATTCACTCGTCTTTATGTCCAATACAATATCACGCACAGTGACTCTACTGTAGTCTATCGTCCTCATCAATGGGCCAGTCCAATTCGTCTATAAATAGCCTCTCTTCCCACTAGACCTTGTCAACCACTCCACTTCTTAATGATAGTATTCTAACTAATTCTATCTGTTTCTACTTCATACACTATTTTTTCTTCACAATGCTAAATATTTCCCGTTGTTCCTCACTGCTTCGTCTTCAACACACAAAGATGAACAATATACTACCGGTAATTGACGTGTACTGGAAGATGTTATTTGCTCCTTCATATGTTCTACTACAGCAGCGGATTCTTCCGAGAAGAAGCAACCATGATATATTTTTATATCAGTCCCTAAACGTAAAGTTGCATGTCTTTATACCCTATTTTTTTACTTAAATATGCTTTTTATCGTTCATAATTGATGCTTCTTCAACGCATACAGTGGCATGCGCTGAAGAATCCAGATCAGCCAACTTCGTTAAAGGAGTGGCTACTTATACCGTTATGGACGATCTGGATGCTAGTGATGATGGTGCGTGCTATTGGAGCTGATCATAAATGCCATCTTGCTTGAGCTGTTCAGCATGACTCTGTCACTGTGAACAGTTTTGCGTAGTGGGATTCAATGTACCATTAGGATATTCCCGTGATTGAATTTCATACCAGTTCCAAACTGTAAAGTTGCAAAATGTTTAGCTGTAGTTTCAACTTTGTTGTGTAATGTACAGAATAATCCATAAATGTTGTAGTATTTTGGAATTCAGACCCTAATACAAAAATGATATAGGTGATATATATGTCCGACGTTGATATTACTGAGCAAAATTGTTTACCGAACTATAAATAACATTTATGCATTATGTACATTATAATGCATAATGCTGTAGTTTGTTAGAATTCAGACCTTAATACTATGTCATTTAATTTGATACAATTACAGGACAATACAAAATTGATATAAGGTCATATATACATTGATGCTTACTTGAGTCAATGTCCGACATAGATATTCTGATCAAACACTGTTCACCTAACTATAAATTCCCCAGGGCGCTCAACAGGCTCATGCTATATGTTGTGATAAACTATTTACGTGTGCACACAGTTACTAGCATGCACAACGTTCGTATCGATTTGTTTGACCGCTGTGCGCGATGAGCAAAACAGTTTCTTGTTATCAACCATTACCCAAATCACACAACTTTTGCTCGCAGAGCCAAACTGTATGCAATTAAACACAATAAACCATCGCACACAACAGTCAGATGCTCATGCTATATGTTGTGATAAACTATTTACGTGTGCACACAGTTACTAGCATGCACAACGTTCGTATCGATTTGTTTGACCACTGTGCGCGATGAGCAAAACAGTTTCTTGTTATCAACCATTACCCAAATCACACAACTTTTGCTCGCAGAGCCAAACTGTATGCAATTAAACACAATAAACCATCGCACACAACAGTCAGATGCCATGACCGTTGTGCGTGCTGAGCAAAGCTGTATTACATGCTCTATTACCCACAGTTAATCATCACGCCATATGGGCAACATTAGGTAAGATGGCGAGCACTGATCAAATTACACGCAAAACTTTCGTAACGAATAATTGCTCTGCGCGCAAAACGGATCAAAATACACCCCGCTGTGCGCGTTGAGAAAAGTGGACGTTACCAATAGTTACTCTGCGCCCACAACGTTCAATACAAAATCCCCATAATTAATAACTTCAGCGCGCACAACGTTCAATAAAAAATCCCAATAATAAAGAAGAAAACAAAATTGGGGGAATTAATTAATGTCAGAGTCACTTCAAACTGACAGGCTAGTAAAAAAAATTACCATTGAACTTATCTGATGCGCAATAGTTGATTGATGGACATTTAAGTGATAAGACAACACATATCAGACCTTTTTTCAGAATAAGACAGCAAAAATATCTACATTTCTTTAATTTGTTAAAATTTGATCCTTAGTGCGGGGTATATAAAAAGGTATACATTTATAAAATATAATACAGCGCGCACAACGGATTTAAATACACCCAGCTGTGCGCGTTGAGCTAAACGGTCGTAACGAATAATTCCTCTGCGCGCACAACGTTCAATACATTTAATTCCCATAATTCCCATAATTTATTACATCAGCGCGCACAACGTTCAATACATTTAATTGATAAGACAACACATATCCGACTGTTTGCAGAATAAGACAGCAAAAAGATATACATTTCTTTGATTTGTTTAAATTGTCCCTTAGTGCGAGGTATATAAAAAGGTATACATTTAGAATATATAATACAGCGGGCACAACGGAACAAAATATACACAGCTGTCCGCGTTCAGCGTAATGGTCGTAATGAATACTTACTCTGCGCGCACAACATTCATTACAAAATCCTCATAATTAATAACTTCAGCGCGCACAACGTTCAATTAAAAATCCCAATAATAAAGAAGAAACACAAAATATTTGTAGATTAATTACTGTTCATACTGACATGCAAGAAAAAAAAATCATAATTGATGCAAATATAATGGCAGCAGTTGATTGATGGGTGTAAGGAAATTTAAGTGATTTGACAACACATATATGATAGTTTACAGAATAAGACTGCAAAATTATTCACATTTCTTTGATTTGTTAAAATTTTAGTTTTAGTGCGCACCGTGCGGGGTTTTTAAATTGTAAACATTTTGGATATATAATACAACGCGCACAACGGATCAAAATACACCCAGTTGTGCGCGTTGAGATAAACGGTCGTACGAATAATTACCAAGCGCGTACCACGTTCAATACTAAATTCCCATAATTAATATCTTCCGCGCGCACAACGTTGAATAAAAAATCCCAATAATAAAGAAAACACAAAATTGGGTGGAGAATTAATTAATGTTGAGACTGACATGCCAGATAAAAAAATCAAAATTGATGCAAATAAAATGCGGAGCAGTTGATTGATGGGTATATAGACATTTACGTGATAAGACAACACATATCCGACAGTTTACAGAATAAGATTGCAAAAATATTCACATTTCTTTGATTTGTTTAAATTTGCGTCTTAGTGCGGATTGTGCGGTTTATTTAAAAAGGTATACATTTATAAAATATAATACAGCGCGCACATCGGATCAAAATACACCCCGCTGTGCGCGTTGAGCAAAACAGTCGTAACAAATAATTACTCTGCGCGCACACCGTTCTATACAAAATTCCCATAATTAATTACCTCAGCGTGCACAACGTTCAATAAAAAATCCCAATAATAAAGAAAACACAAAATTGGGGGAGAATTAAATAATATTCAGACTGATGGGTGTACAGACATTTAAGTGATAAGAAACACATATCTTACTGTTTACAGAATAAGATATAAATGGATGGGTGTACAGAATAAGGTGTACAGACATTTAAGTGTTGATACTCATGGGTCACGCTGTTTGATTTGGGGCGTTCACATCGCTATAAATGGATTTATGAGTAATATTGTATAAACATAAATAATTTGCTCAACTCGCACAACTGCCATATTTTTACCCGTTTTGCGCTTTGAGCAATTTTCTTAGAGGCAATCAATTTTGTTAGCGTCAATTTCTGTAGCCCACAGTAACCCAACTGTAGTCTCAGCCTCATCCATGCGGACCATACCCAGTCCAATTCGTCTATATAAAGTGATTCACTTCCCTCTAGACATCGTCAACCACTACTCCTCTCGATTATAGTGTTCTATATGGTTATACCTATACACTATATTTTCTTTTACATGCTAAATTTTTGTTCTTACTACTGAATGCTTCGTCTCTGACACACAGAGCCAGCCAATAAACTTGCGGCAATTGCCGTGTTGCTGAAATTGAATTCGTCACATTTATATAGGCATCAAAGATGGAGTCTGCTACTTCAGATATCATCAACGATGGTGTTGGCTCCTTCATAAGAAGCACACGATGTTTTCGAATGCTTCACATTGCCATCAGCCTGAAGGTGCCACCAAGGTATCGGCTCTCAAACTGCGCAATCTTCTCTGAAACTGTGCATCCTCATTTGTTCCCATGCTCAGAAGAATTTCTTACGCGTGCCATTATTGCATTTCCTACCAGTGCAAAATATGAAGAATCTCTATTGGAGCTGCTCATAACTGCAATATCCCCAGGACACACGGTCACGGCATGAGAACTTGTCGTATGAGCAAAACTGTATTCCATTGCTCAAAGTTAATCAGCCCGCCCTGCGTCCAAAAGTAGTGACCTTTGTGTCCACTAAGCAAAAATATTAACTATACTGTGATTTGTCACATTTACTCTCTTCTGATATGATGTTGTATGTTTTTTTTGGAAAAACTTGGACATGCACCGCAAGCGTATCGGTGTATTTAGATTTTTCTCTTTTGGTAATCGAAACCAGATGTTTTTTTTGCCGTTGTGCGCGTTGAGTATAAAAAGGTCTACCTTCAAGCAATTTTTCTCTTCGCGCACCATCGCACTCGGATACTAGTTGGAACAACGTCTGGCTGGTATCCATCTGCCATATATTCACGAGCACGAACTGTTACTCTACGGTGTTTCCATCCTCGTACTTGGTCAGTCCAACTCGTCTGTATATGGTTTCCGTACCCAACAGACCTCATCAACCACCACCCCAGGTGATTATAGTTCCTTTATCTGATTCTCTCTGATTCTTCTAATACATTGTTTTTTCTTCAAATTTGTAATTTTGTTGTTGTTCATGAGTGCGTCGTCTACAGCACACAAAGATGGCCAATATACTAGCGGCAAGTGCCGTGATGCAGAAATTGTATACATCACCTTTATATGGCGGCAAAGATGTTCTTTTGCTCCTCTTCACATGATCTGTTCTTCTTCATTACAGCTTCATTCTCGTCGCGAAGATGTTCTTTTGCTTCTCTTCGCATGTTCTTGCAATCATTACAGCTTCATTCTCGTCCATGCCAACTTGCAAAAATTCTTTGACCCTTCGTAAGTTCCGTTCAGAATCATTGCATACATAACTGCTTGATGATAACAACTGTTCTATCTTATATCTAAGTCTAATTATATTTACTTTTTTATTCTATCTTTTTCTAGGGGAGTTTGTACTTGCTGGTATCCCTCCTGCTCCCAAGGGTGTTCGAAGTGTCATGGTTTGCCTTGAGATAGATGCCGACAGTATCTTGAATGCCTCTACAGAGGAAAGTATGTGTGCAGAAAATAAGATCACTATCACTAACGATAAGTGTCACGTAGACCCAGGAGGAGATTGAAAGGATGTTCCTTGAGTCAAAGAAGTATAAAGCAGAAGATGCAGCGAACAAGAGAACGGCGGAGATGGAGTGTTATGTTCATTGGAATGCATAAATGTTGTAGTATGTTGGAATTCAGACCTCAATATAATGTCATTTAATGTGATACATTTGCAGCCCATTACACAGACCTTAATACAATGTCATTTAATGTGATACATTTGCAGCCCATTACAAACTTGTGATTGGTGATATATACATTGATGCTTGCTTAAATCAAATTCCAACAATGAATTTTAATGGGAAAAATTAGTGAAAAGTAATATACAAAGATTTACACACCACGCACAACTGGCAAACGGCGTGAACGTTGTGCGCGTTTATAAATTTTGATCGAGGTTAATGATTATGCTCACATCGCTCCGCACGTCAGTGGATCTTTATTTGGGAACAGCATCTGTGTAATACATACAATAAATACCCGAGGTACAAGATTATTCTGTATATTCACGAGAAATCGTCTGTTGACCTTTATTTAGTAGAAGTGCTACTTATGTTTATACCTGCTTCCTTTTACCCCTGGACACTAATTAATCATCCCACATAATTGCTCAGCGTGCACAACTTGCAACAGAAATGAAAGTTGTTCGCGCTAAGCAACGCTTTCTACAATTACCGAGTTTTGCTCGTCGCGCACAACGGTGTTATTTAACAATCCGTTGTGCGCTCGGAGCTAAACTGTATACAATTACACATTACACACAATTACTCATCGCGATCTTAAACGGAAGGTCATTCTCCCGCCAGTCTCGTCCTCGGTGACGGGGCCGTGTCGGCCGTCCAACAGGGTTCCCGGGTGTCGACCTGGAATCAGGGGGAGGAAGTAAACGCTCTCACTCGGCGTCTGTTGCAAAAATCCCCTTCATTAAAATCTGAAAAAATTACATATGACTTAAGTACCAAAAAAAACAAAAATTACATATGACTCGCTCGCGAGCATCAGTCTTACAAAAGTAACGATTCCCAAAATTTAGGAAGACGACGCACCGTCGGCTGTAAAGAGGTCCTTTATCTCTCTCCCCACCCTTTCCATCTTGGCGGTGACCCGAGATTTGAAAGCGTCGACCTCTTGCTCCTTCTCGAGAAGCTTGGCCTGAAGGGCAGCAACCTCCTTCCTCGATGCCTCAAGATCAGCTCGGAGTTGAGAACGCTCTCTACCCCACTGATCTTCCAACTGCTTCTTGGCGCTTGACAAGGCGGCGAGGCTGGATTGCGCGTCCGAGGCCGCCCAATCCGACTTGCCCTTGGCGGCCATTATCTTCCCCAAATCTTCCTCCAGCTTCTTCACCTGAGCTCTGAGCTCAGAAGCCTCGTTCTCGGCATCCGCAACCCGGCGCTGCCCCTCGATCAGTTCGCGGGCCCTGCGGCGCAGACATGCCCCGAAAATGGTCACCTGCAGATGGCGACAATCAGCAAAACCAGAAGGGGAAGCAAAATTCGGAATGCACATTGGCAACGAACCTGAAGGCCACTGCGAACGAAGCAGTTGGCCATCGTCTCAAGGTCGACCCCATTCAGGAAATCGACATCCCTTGGCAGAGTGATATTCTCCGCCAGACGAGCCCCCGTCCCAAAGTCCAGGAGGGCCGACTCGGCCGTCCCCACGACGTACGGTGGCCGATAGGTCTCCCCGTGAATCTCCCCATGATGGCCAGACCCAATGCGGTTCGACTGCAGAAGGTGGCCGAACTCTGGAGGTATGGGGCCGACGGAAGGGACCGGAGGATCAATGTCCTCGTATGGCCACCCGTCGTGTGGCGTGCTGGAGGACGATGCGCCCCCAACTCGAGGATCCGAAGGAGCCGCCTTCAAAGACCGCGCAGCTTGACTTGAGGAGCATCCAGCCTCCCCCAACTCCAGCATGCGGTTCCCCGATTCCTCCGATTCCTCCGATTCCTCCCATTCCTCCCATTCCTCCTCTTCCTCCTCTTCCTCCTCTGCCCTCTTCCTCTTACGGCCTTCTTCATTGGCCCGCTCCATCTCTGAAGTAAACTCTCTGTATGCTCCTCCCGCCATTTTTGTTTCTGGAAGAAATAATAAGATGATGAGATTTCCTCGGAGCGCTAAAGCCATTGGCCTCACCTCCAATTTCTTTTATTACGCGAACGAACGGACAAGATGAGCGAAACGTGTCGGAATTTTGGCAAAAACAACGGTTGAGATAGGTGAAAGGTTTTGGCGGCCTTAATCCAAATTCGATGCTTCGAATGCCGTGCCCTATTAAAGGAAATTACCTATCAGTCGGCCTCGATCCGCGTTTATAATCGAGAACGAATCACGGGGGCCAATGTTGAACCCGTGTACGGCGCCGAAAAGGTATGGGGTTATTGCTCATCGCACAAAACGACTCAAACCCTATAATTGCTCTCCGCACACGCCCACTAAAAACTCACAATTGCACACAGCACACACACATTTTTTTTCCCATCCACGTTTACATGTGAAAGGGTAAATTTATTATTCGTATCACCGTTGCATAATTGTTAAGAAATTCCATGTCACAACTAGTCCTTACATAAAGTTTGGAAATGGTGCATGTCAGCAGGCAGAGTGTATGTCATATACATCTACTGTAGTATAGGCAGTAACAACTATACTTATGAACATGTGAAAGTGTGCACGTGCAACAGGCAAGGTGTACAACAATGGATCGACACATGCAACAGGTAGAGTGTAATGCAAGACTGAGGTGCATTCAATCATTGAGATACAAAAACAATCAATTCAAAGTGTCAAATAATACATCTTATGCATGTAGTCCTCATCTAAGGGTGTTAGTGTTACGATTTGATGTATGATGAGAGACTTGTACTTTTGCCCATCTTTTTTCGAGTGAGTTGTGAATAAGAAGATGTTGGTGTATGTATAAGATGTATCAATGTATCATTAAAATGGAATATTGTGTTATTTTCTCAGTCTTTTTATCTGTGTTGGAGTTTTACTTGTACTTCCCTACAAGTGCGAACTACCTGCAGTGTTCTTTCTGCTCTCTTCTTTTATTTCTTTCTACGTAAAAACACTCGTCTTTTCGGGAATACATGATAAGGATCCGTACTTATAGGATAACCCGGGGACCGGGTCGCATTGAATGAAGGCCAGTCGAACGAATTCTCCCGCCCATGGGGAGTGGTATTCGAAGTGCCGCCTCTGTGAGACTTTGACATGTGTCCCTTACTGACGGCTTGGATTCGAAGGGACCTTCAGCATAAAGCCTTTCTCCTTTTAAATTCTGCTTTACCCGTTGCTCGTTACCCTGATTTTCATCTTTTTTGCTCAGATGGTGGGTCGGGATTTCAGTGAAGACGTTCCTAACGTTCCTCACCATCCGCCCTTGGGCACGGCCGAACCTTCGCCCTTCGTGGCGAATCAGATTGATTCGCCCTCCGGTCTCGACCTCGGAGAGGGGGACGTGGCGGCCGTCGAGCAGGGTTCCCGTGTGTTAACCGGGAATGAGGAGAAGAAGAGACGCTCTCACTCGTGGTCTGAAGGTCCCGAGAGGAAGAAGAAGAGGAGTGAGAGTAGTCCAGCTGTCCTTCCGAGTGACCGCTCCTTCAGGGAGAAACTGGCAGACTCTCTGGTATGGCATATCCAGCATGTCGGACCCTTTTTTCTTCAACGACTGTTTTGTTGATGGCGACATTCATCCCTGCGGTCTTGCAGGTTTACCCGGTTGCTGTAGATGGTCTTGAGGCGGCCTTGGCGCAGGAGCGCCTGAGGGCTGAGGCGGCTGACCAATCAGCCAAGGAGGCCCACCAGTTCAAACTGAGAGTTGCAGAGCTCACCTCGGAGGTGGGATGTTTGACGGAGGCTCTGGCTGTCGCCAAGAGTTCGGCCAAGTATGCTGAGGATGCACTGTCCCTCGCCCGGGAGGAGCATAGAAAGGCGAAAGGCGCTCTTTGGGCCGATATAGGCGACCTGCGGGAAGTGGCCCATGGTCGGATCGTAGCTGAGGTCCAGAGGGACTATGGGGATGTCCTGGCTCCGAAGATCGTGGAGTCTATCCGTGAGGGATTCCGGGAGTTCTCGGCCATTTTTGCTGCTCAGATCGAGAAGTCCTTCCGGGATGGTTTGGCAGCGTTCGAGGCGCGGGGCCGAAGAATGCTTCACCGACCTTCGGTTGTCCCTGGTCACCCTACTGGTTCGGGAGAAGACGAATCGCCTGGGGACGCCTCTTCTCGAGCTCCTGCATCATAGGTGGATCGAACCCTTTTTTGTTTCTCCTTTTTGTTCGTTGTACTTGGAGTTATTTTTGATCAATGGAATCAATTTCTAGAATGATTTCTTGACAATTGGCGTGACCTGCTGTAACAGATAAATTATAAGATATGAGATCGACAGCATCATATAGATTTCTCGAATGATAGGCATCATCCTCATACTCTCATAATTAAAACTTTGGGTATTAAGTTTTAGTTTGTACCCGCAGACCTAGGAATTCAAAGCCACACTAGCTGCATTTTGAACTAAAATACAAGATAAATCATTTTTCATAGATACAGCTTTCAAGAGATTCAGTTTTCAGCACATTTAATGATGTGCTTCATTACATAAATGCTTTTCATACCACTGCCACTTTTTCTTTGGTGATGAGCTTGATGACTGAGCCCACATGCATGGCCAAAAGGCTGAAGAGGAAATTGACAAACTCTTTGCTCGCTTCCGCGAACAACACTCTCTTCATCCCCTTGTCTATGAAAAGCTTCAACCTCGTTTGGGTGGCCATCTTCACTGCTGCAGCAAACCGGGTGATGGTTTGTTTAAGCTATGGTCTCTGGTTGTTTGGGAAGGGTTAGCTTGATATGGTCAGAGTAATATTTGAGCAAGGTTACTTCTTTCTCATGCCTTTCACAGCACTCGAAGTGTTGTGGTTGAATATAATTTGTGGGTATGGAAGCCATTATAGACGAATTGGACTGCCCTTGGATGAGGATGAGCCTACATTCGAGTGTAGCATTACTCCTTCCTCATGACTGATAACCATCACTCGCAGTGTAGAGGTTGAAGAGGGCTTGTGCGTAGGAAAGCCATTTTATAGACGAATTAGACTGGCCTTGGATGAGGATGAGTCTACAGAAGAGACCCCGTGAGTCTACAAAGCATTGATCGTGAATGTACATAAGATTTTATTCATCGCGCACATCTTCCAAAATTATTTGCTCTCCGCGCAAAACGGCCATATTCTTGCCGGTTGTGCACGTTGAGCTATTTTTTTTGCTCAACGCGCACCACCACGGTCATACATTATTGGGCACTCAATCTACTGTAGATTCACGGGCATTCTTCTGTATAATCACAAGCAATTTGCTGTAGACTCACGGGGTCTCTTGTGTTGCCTCCCAGTAACTCTACTGTAGTCTCATCCTCATCCAATGGCATCCAAAGTCGTCTATAAATGGCTTCCCTTCCCACAAGCCCTCGTCAACCACTACACTTCTTGATGATATTATTCTATCTTATTGTATCTTATTCTAGTTATATGATATTTTCTCTACGACATTCTATTTTTTCCTTCATCACTGCTGCGTCCTCAACACTCAAAGATGGACAATATACTAGCGTCTAGTGACGTGATGCAGAAATTGAATACATCACATATATATTGATTCGAAGATGTTCTTTGCTCCTTCATATGTTCTGTTTGTCGTCATTGAAGCTATCACCTTCCATGCACACCCGTTTCTTCACTGCTTGTATATGCTCCTTGATACTTCGTTGCAGACATCACTGCTCGATGATAATAAATGTTCTATCTTATTCTAAGTCTACCCGTACAATATTTTTAGTTAATTATGCTTTGTTATGTGTTCATAACTGATTCTTCTTCAACGCAGACAGGGGGACGGATGGCCAAGATACAATGAAGCAAGTGACGCTGATGCAGCTACTGGAGCAGCTCATAAATGGCAACAAACTTTAAATTTTTTTCATGGTGGGAATCCCTGTATCCCTAGTATAGTCTAGTGCTTTAATTGCTTAGTCGGGCAAAAACTGTGATGTTGCAAAATGTTTAGATGTAGTTTCTACTTTGTTGTGTTATGTACATTTGAATGCATAAATGTTGTAGCATGTTGGAATACAGATCTTAATACAATGTCATTAAATTTGGTGCAATTGCATCACATTACAAAATTGCGTGATGCTAACTTGAAGTACCCACAATTACTCAGCTCTCACCAACGGTAACAGCATTGAACGTTGTCCGAGCTGAGCGCAACTGTCTACGATTACCAACATTTACTCATCGATCATAACCGTCAAAGTTATGAACCGTTGTGCGTGTGCGGCTTAACTGCTTACAATTACCCATATTACTCAGCGCGCACATCCGTAACATTATTGAACGTTGTGTGCGCTTATTAGGAAGCCTTTAAAATTACCAAGTTTTGATCAGCGCGCACAACAGGTAAAAGTTGTAAACGTTGTGCGCGCGGAGCTAAACAGTATACAATTACCCACCATTACTCATCGCGGACAGCTACATGCCTGATTCTCTTGAATCTTCATTCTCTTCAGCTCTACTGCTTCTGCTTCTTACTCCTTAATCCCATTAATTTTCTTGACATTTGTCAGGTTCTGCAGCAACAGAGAAATTATAAAATATGAGATCCGCAGCATCGGATATAGGTCTCGAATGATAGGCATCATCCTCATAGGCTTATAACCAAGACTTACTGTTTTAATGTTCAATTTGGACCCCCAGCCCTCTTAATTCAACTCCACGATGGCTGCATTTTGGA
This sequence comes from Scilla litardierei, assembly GCA_030789695.1. NCBI lineage: Eukaryota > Viridiplantae > Streptophyta > Magnoliopsida > Asparagales > Asparagaceae > Scilla > Scilla litardierei. The sequence continues at coordinate 26,444,125 of CM061140.1, read as the reverse complement.
CTAAAAATATAGGAGGCTGCCGTTTTCCGATGACCATTTTTAAAGAGAACCAGTTTACTTACAACCCATTTACACTGATATGTCCGTGATAGATGCATGTAGTATATTTCTTCCAAGCTGATACAAAATTGTTGCCTTTAGGATACAAAAATGTCATCCTTCATATCACAGCCTTGTTAAGTCATCGGGCGAAGATTTTTCCTACAGAGATTATGGAGCAATGATGTTACAATAATTTATACTAGTATATAAAATAGTAACCAGCTGTGCTCATATATACCTTATTTCTACCAGCTGTGCTCATACGACAAGTTCTCATGTCATGACCCTTTTCTGCACAAACACTGCATGTCCTTGTTCTTGTTTGACTTTGTTCTTGTGAGACTTGTATTCCAGACAGAATCCTTGACGCCACTCGTGGTCGGCCTTTAGTTCTAGCTTTTGCAGGATCATGCATAATGACATCATTTACTCCCACTTCTTGTTTGATAGGTGCACTGGACCCCACCTGTGATCTTGGCTCTCCAGAAGCAGTTTGCGCTTTATTAGTCATATTATGCTGGTCCAAAAAACTGTTTGCCCACCCAAAGACGACATCAAACAGAAGGGGATCTCTTGTTACCGCCTCCACGACTTTATCGAATGATGAACGAAGTCTCCAGGCTTGAAGTGGAGTAATTTGGGTTAGACGCACTCCGTGTACTGTGCTAGTCGACGAGGCCCCAAGACTCATGATGCTATGTCTTGCATTTAGAGTCCACCTGGGTAAAATATATCTCTCAGGGATGGCTTGCATATCATACTTTTGCTTCATCATATATAAAATTTGCGTGCATAGCAAACCTTCGTCACCGCCCTTGCACACGTACACCTGAACATTCCCTTAGATATATTGCATTGAACATTATGCACGTAGCTCTTTCCATCAATCCGCATAGTTACTCTATACGTGCTCGTGTCCCCATCCGTGCTCACCCTTTCGTGCCGACAGTATAAAGTATTTTTGAAACGATTTTGAAAAATGGAAAATATGTTTCTAGTATATACCTTTGCGGCATGAACCTCTAACTCATGCATGCCGCTAAATTCTGGTTTGTTCCGCATACAAAAAGTATCTTCTCTCTCCTCTTTGTCTCGCTGAAATTTTACGGCTTTATCATATTGATCAATGAACTCGTATAATGGAGTCATACAGTTTACGTATCCATCAAAATACGCGTTCATGCTTTCACTCCTTTGGCTGGACGCCATGCCTACACACAAAACAAGAAATGAATACCATGTGCTGAGTTTATTTTGATCATATATTTTTACACCGATCTCTATCGTATTAACATTCATACCCGCAAAGAAAGTATCCAGTAGGTACGCCTTAATCCAATGCTGTGCTTTCTCATGCATCGTATGCAACCACTTCCAGGCTTTCATTTCATTTTTTTGTTTTTCTGTCAATGGCTCCTGAAATTCCGTTTGGTACTTCTCCATTAAGATGCACCAACAATTCTCAGCTTCTTCAACATTTTGACTGTTCTTACACCAGTTTGCATAGTCTTCTTCAAATTCAGGGTTATAAGAAGACCGCAATGAACGTAGATGCTCATCTTCGTGCAGACTGATATGCCATATGCAATACCTGTGTTTTGTATTTGGAAAAACTCTTTTGATTGCATTGCATATTGCCGGGTCTTGATCGGTGATGATAGCTCCTGGTGCTTTATCCCACATACATGTTAACCACTGTCCGAATAACCAAACAAAGGTTTCTTCCTTCTCATCAGCAAGAAGAGCACATCCAAATAAAATAGACTGTTTATGATGATTGACACCTGTAAAAGGTGCAAAAGGCAACATGAATCTATTTGTCTTATAAGTGACATCAAATACAACAACATCTCCAAACTGGCTGTATGATGTCCTCGCCCTTCCATCAGCCCAAAATATACTCCTGCATACATTCTCTTCATCATGCTCAATAGCATAATAGAACTGAGAGTCTGTAGCTTGCCTTTTAATAAATTGTTCTATTACTCTAATGCATTCCTTCCCAATGTTGTTCTTTCTTTCTACTCTCCCATGATCAATGCATTGTTGCGTAGTAATATTGACATTACTACTACTCGTGGCATTTAGAATCCTTGCAATCTTTGCAGGTCCTACTCCACAGCCACGCATCTGATCAACTAAATTCCTACATGTTCCGTCCATCTGCGATCTTTTATGTGACCGTAGCATCTGGATCTTCGCTGGGCTTTTTATCAACTCATGATTATGATCATCATTAAAGGAGTTTATCCGCCATACTCCTCCGGTGATTTTATGAACTGTCATTAGAGCCATACAGCCTTCTCTCTCGTTTTTCCTTCGATTAACGTCCCTCCCTATCTCCCTCTTATCTTTTAAGCTTTTATACCCTTCTTTGTTGCACGTATACTTCCTCCTCGTCGTATTGCCATCTTTTCCCTTTCCCGTAGATCCCTTTCGGGTTGCAAAACCTTTCATTGCTGCATATGTATTATAAAATTGATACGCATCTTCTTCTGTTTGAAATGTCATTCCAACATGTGGGCTGCCTTTTTCACTATCACTATGCCTATCCTCTTGATATACGCTGTTTGCACTGTCATTTTCAGCTTCAATCTCATTTGGCATCTCCTGATCATGCACATAGGGTTCACTCTCTTCGATTTTCATTTTCTACATTAGAAACAAGTAAAAATATCAGTAATATTGCCGCAGCATGACTGCTATACATGTCTATCCAAGTATCAGTCGATCATCATCAGCATGTTAGTTGAAACCCCACTACTATTACTAATCATGTTAAAACCTTGCGTATTATATCTATTCTTTTTCAATCTGATCTAATTGTTACCATCATATTTGATGACCGGATCAAATCCATCAAAAAATCAAACATATCAACCGTTTTGCGCGGTGGGCAATATTATGTACGCCATTCGCTCCATGTTGTTGTGCTATATGAGCTGCTTCGGCAAGTTTTGATGGACATCTCATATTGCTCAACGCGCACAACAGGTGCGATGTTTGAAGGGTTGTGCGCGGAGAGTAATTTCCATCGCAACACCTCGCTAGTTTGGAAATTACTCACCGCGCAAAACGAGACAAAAATTTAGTCTGTTGTGCGCGGAGAGGAATTTCCAGGCTAATGGAAATTGCTCCCCGCGCAAAACCCTTCAAAAATTTATCCCGTTGTTTGCGTTGAGCAATATGAGATGTCCAACAAATTAGGGATGGCGATCCTTACCTCGATGGAGGAGAGTAACAGGGGAATCAACGAGAGTGTGATGGCCTGGATTTGGGGGCGATCTTAGGCGTGGGCTGTTGAAATCGAAGACCTTGTGCAAAACTGGGGATCTACTCCAGCTTCTGCGTTTTGCGCCGGAGTGAGCAAAAGAATTGGTGGTGATTGCTCCAGCTTCTGCGTTTTGCGCCGGAGTGAGCAAAATAATTGGTGGCGATTGCTCCAGCTTCTGCGTTTTGCGCGGGAATCAGCAAAAGAATTGGTGGCGATTGTATTTTAGTACAAAAGGGGTTAAAGGTAATTTAGTACAGAGGCACGTTAAAAAGAGCTTAAAGGGCGTTTTGGTAATTGCACAAAAAGGTCAGATATTACCATGATCGCTGATCGGATCGGACGGTCAGGAGGGGTCGAGCGCAGGAATCCCATCTGAGCACGAGCTCAGGCGCATTTTACCCTATATATATATATATATATATATATATATATATATATATATATATAGGGTAAAGTGTTCCTAGGGTGACTCCTTAGATTAAATCTAAGGAGTCGCCCCGATTTTCCCTCATATCCCACAATTTTTTTGGATTTCATTTTTCATGGGGTTGTTGTTCACCTCATGGATGATCAACATACCAAAAATCAAGCCATTCCAATACTTTTAGAGCCACCATCTACCCCTTGCAACTTCAACGGTCTGAAAACGTGCTGAAAAACCATGAAGTTGCAAGGGGTAGATGTGTGCTCTAAAAGTATTGGAATGAATTGATTTTTGGTATGTTGATCATCCATGAGGTGAACAACAACCCCATGAAAAAAAATTCCGAAAAAAATGTGGGATATATGGAAAATGGGGGCGACTCATTAGATTGAATCTAAGGAGTCACCCTAGGAACACTTTACCCATATATATATATATATATATATATATATATATATATATATATATATATATATATATATATATATATATATATATATATATATATATATATATGGTAAAGTGTTCCTAGGGTGACTCCTTAGATGAAATCTAAGGAGTCGCCCCCATTTTCTTCCATATCCCACAATTTTTTTGGATTTTATTTTTTATGGGGTTGTTGTTCACATCATGGATGGTCAACATAACAAAAATCAAGTCATTCCAATACTCTTAGAACCACCATCTATCCCTTGCAAATTCAACGGTCTAAAAACGTGCTGAAAACCACATGAAGTTGCAACGGGTAGATGGGAGCTCTAAGAGTATTGGAATGAATTGATTTTTGGTATGTTGATCATCCATGAGGTGAACAACAATCCCAAGAAAAAAAATTCGAAAAAAAATGTAGGATATGGGAGAAAATGGGGGCGACTCCTTAGATTAAATCTAAGGAGTCACCCTAGGAACACTTTACCCATATATATATATATATATATATATATATAGAGTGATCTTCGTGTGCGAAAAAACCCGTGCGAAAACTTTTTTTTATTTTTTTGAAATTTTTTTTTCAAAAATTCTTTTTTTGATGTTTAATCCATACAATTATATACCCCAGGGAAAATAATGGGTGAACCCGTTGGGCATTAGAGCACCCATCCACCCATTACAAATTTAACGGTCTCAAAACGTGCGAATTTGATGAAATGGCTTGATCGAAGGCCAAATGACATTATTTCTCAACCATTATTTTTTGAGGGGGGTATAACAACATATAATGAGGGTGGAAAAAAGAATTTTTGAAAAAAAAAATTTAAAAAAAAGATAAAAACATTTTCGCACGGTGCGAAATGTTCTCATTTGAAAATTTTCCTATATATATATATATATATATATATATAGAATAATGGCTATCATACGCCATATGAGAGCTTCTCTCATACGGCCTCTCACATAAAGCACCCAAGTACAACAAAGTACAAGCCCATGTGGGCTTGTACTTGGGTGCTTTATGTGAGAGAGCGTATGAGAGAAGCTCTCATATGGCGTATGATATCCATTAATCCCATATATATATATATATATATATATATATATATATATATATATATAGGAAAAAGGGGATCTAAGGTGCCTCCTTAGATGAAAATCTAAGGAGGCGCCCCCATTTCCCCCATCTCCTACAATATTTTTGTGAATTTTTTTTCATGAGGTTGTTGTTCACATCATGGATGATCAACTTACAAAATTTCAAGAGATTCTAATACTTTTTGAGCCACCATCTACCCTTTACAATTTCAACGGTCTAAAAACGTGCTAAAAACCCACGAAGTTGCAAGGGGTAGTTGGGGGCTCAAAAAGTATTGGAATTCCTTGAAATTTGATATGTTGATCATCCATAAGGTGAACAATAAATCCATGAAAAAAATTTCAAAAAAAAGTGTGAGATGGGGGGAATTGGGGGCGCCTCCTTAGATTCGATCTAAGGAGGCACCTTATGATCCCTTTACCGACACACACACACACACACACACACACACACACACACACACACACACACACAACACCTCTTCTCTCCGACATACAAGAAATTCATTTGTATACTTTGATTCCTCTTTAGGGAACAAACTCCACAAAAGTTCTAACTTTTTATTTTTTTCAAACTTTACCGTTCTAGAATAGAAATTTCCTCCTAGCATCCATAAGAATCACATGCATTGATCACTCAAGGTTAATAGTAGTTTGTAATCTTTCATTTTCCGTAAAGGATCTTTCGTGTATTTAGAAATCATTGTACATTTGGTAGCGTTATGTTGTCAAGTTATAAAGGTTTATTTTTTATGGTTTGAAAGAGCATTATTGTACAAAATCTCAAGCAGGACTGGCTTGAGGATTGGAGTATGTCTGGAGCATTGAACCAGGTTACATCATGTTTACGATTGACTACAATTTTTCTAGTTTGAAATTATAAGAAATATTTTAAATTTCTATTTTCTTGTTGACAAACACTATTTTAAATTTCTATTTTCTAGTTTGAAATTATTTTCTACAATTTTTCTATTTTTTGCTATAATGCTCTAAAAGAGAGCCATTGTATTTACTAAAAATCCTAATGCCGCTGTTTAAGACAGATCAAAATTTTCTTTCTTCGCGGCAAGGTTGGATCTCTGCCGTGAAGATGTAGGACTTTGAAGCTGCTGGTAGTTTTCAGCTGTTGACCTACATAAAGCAAAAAAAACACAGCCAGCTAAAGCAATGCTGATGTCTTTGGTCATTACCATGATGGCCCTAACAGAAGGAAGTGCATGCTGATGACTGATAAGCTTAATATCTAACAAATTCTCAAAAATCAAGGATCCAAATGAAGAAATGCTCCATCAAAGATGGAATTTACTTTGCGAATTGCGGGCCGGCCATTTTGCTCGGCGCACATACCGTTTAATTTTTTTTGAAAAATAACGAAACTGTCATTTTTAAAAAAACCCCAAAATACCACCCGTCAAAAATTACTTTGCGCACATACCAAATTACTCATCGTGTACAACTGGCAAAATAAAATTACTCAGTGCACATCTCGCTTAAAAACTTACTCACCGCGCCCATCCCACTTCTTCTCCCCCTCTTTAATAACATTTTGTTATCTTCTCTCTTTTTCTTCCTCTCTCTATCAGCTAAGAAAGGTATGCTTAAATTTTTGCTTAAAGGTAATCAACGGTAATCAACGACAATCAAATGTAATCTTCTTCTTCTCCCAGAAGCCAAAACACCTCCGAAAATGCCAACAAGGCCCACATATTGTCTTCAAAATTCAAGTAACAAAAGAGAAAAATCTATTATACAAATACAGAGTTTTGTCCAATGTGGCATGTTTGTTCAATGTGGCAATGTCACATCGCCACATGTGGGCCAAATGGGTCATCCACTTCACTCACAACCAAAAAAATAACCCCAATCTTACTTATTTACAGGGTTACATGTGCGCCAAATGGGTCATCCATTTCATCCACAACCCAAAAAATCACCTCCAATCTCACTTATTTACATGGTTAACATTCCCTCCTCATCCCAAAAAATCACCCCAAACTCACTTATTTACATGTTTGCCCTGGTGCATTTTTCTCATATAACCCCAAAGGATTTTGCATATATCATTTTACTCTCCGACGATATCGACACACACACACACACACATCTCACTCCTTTTTGTTTGCACGCGTGCATCACATCCTGTTTGCGGGGTTTTTTTTCTTCATGCACTGTTTGCATGTGTTATTTCTAGTACATAAATAAAATGACTTGTTTTATTACAAAATAGTTGTCCATAGTACATGATGTAATAATGCATCTTATTTGATCAAAGACCAAGGAACCTGCATCAGGCTGAATGCAAGCAGAAGAGATTTTGTTAATACACATTTGTTCACAGACCAAAATTGACCAACTCCATAATTCAAGCTACAACATTGAATCAGCTACTGAAATCCAGAGTAAACATCTAATAGTTAGTTCCGAGACATCCCCTTCAACGAGCTTCCCTCGCGTGTGTTGTGTGCACCGAGCAAATTTCCCTGAAGAAGGTGAAAGAAGGTGAATGTGTTTCAGCTTATGGGCATTTTCGGTATTCCTGGATGTGCGCTGAGTAAAAAAATTAACTTAATGTAATTTAAGTAGTAAATGCCCAGAGTAAAAATTTAAGCAGTTGTGCGCTAAGAAAAATGATCGGTTTGCAAAGTAACTCTCATCAAAGATTTGTGGGATCTTTGTGGGTTGTCTGAGGAGACTCTAAAAGAGCGCTAAATATTTCATTCACATATACTTAAAAAACCTTGAGGTGAGCCTAAGGAAACACTAAATCTTGTATTCCTTCACTAAGTAATAAATAGCCTCGAGAAGACACCAAAAGTGTAGAGAAAATTGGACCTTATAGAGTAGGGTCACAGCTAATTGATTTGAGAAAATAATAATGAAGATAAATTGGACACACGGATTTAACATGGAAAACCTCCAATCATATTAGGGTAAAAACTACGGGTAATATAGGAATTTCAATATGAAAAATATTAGAAGTTTACAAATTCTGATTATTTCACTAGGAGATAACAACACTAATATCCCTAGAAAATAAAGGAAATAAACACTCAAAACTCTCTCATTTCCTCATGTATTTTGAATTGATTTTGGGATGATACCAAATGAATTGAGGAGGTCTTATTTATAGGCTTTCAATATGCACGCGTAAAAGTTGGCACCAATTCGGTGAAAAGTTGGCACCAATTTGATGCCCAATAAAATGACAATCTAACACTTGAAGATTTTATTGATGATTAATCAGATTTTCACACATTCTTTCTATTTTATCATCTTTATGTTGCTTACGCATCCACTAGGCCACATGAGGATGGACACCAAACAAACTTGTTAGTATTGAATACCTTGTCATGAAATCTTCTAGGTTGAGTATGAATTTTGCACATATTTACAGTTCCTTCCTCACTTTATCAATAACGAAGTGATACTGAACTTGTATATGTTTTGTCTTACAAAAAATAAAGGGCCCTTATTGTCGTGGAGTTCTTCGAGCGAAGAACAGAGATCCTGTCAAGCTGGATTCCTTGCTAGATGCAAGGCACTCTTACTATCAAAAAACAAAGAAATCACTTCTTGTTTGTGACCGAGTTCCTCCAATACTATCTGTAACTATACCGCTTCTGCACTAGCTTGTGTAGCTGCTACATTTACTACTTTGCAGTTGACGTAGACACTGTTGAGATACCGAGTCTAACCATGTATAATTTTGATGACGAGCAAACATATCATCTAATACCCATGAGTGCAGATATGAAAAGCTTAACGCAAATCAAGAAAAATCACCCAATGGATTAGTGAGGAGCTCAACAAGGCCATTGACCAAATGGGAGCAAGACAAAGAGCTTAAGGAGTCAAGAATGCATCAAACGGTCTTCAATATAATATTTATTTGATGTATTTTTTCTTTGTCTTAGCATGTTAAAGCCTTGCTAGAAGCGCGCGCGTGCACACACACATGATTACACTAAATTATTTAAAAAAGTTTTTAAAATCATTTGGATATAATTAAGTACTCTTTAACGATACATTTCTCTGTGTTTGTATAGGAGCCAACTTTTAGAAGTGAAGGAGTCGATACCAAGAATGGGTGCACGTTGTCCCATTTTTGGAGTCAATGACTGTAGTCCAAGGAGTCGACTACCTAGTCAGGCGTTGATTCCTTGGCTTATAGGAGTCGACTACTATGGCCACAACAGTAGGATTTGATGAGCTCCGTGATTTACGAGATTGTGTTGAATTTGCCCACTGGAGGGGCAGTTTGGAGAATTTGTCTTGGACAGAATTCACCCTTATATATTGGGAGATGGTGGTGAGTTTATTAGCAACTTAAATGATCAATTTTTGAAGGAAAAAAAGAATTTTAAGCTAAAAGTTTTAAATCCCCTCTTAGCCAAATATTTCCAAAAGCTCTCAATCTTTCTTTGCCTAATTTCTAGATATCATAAAGCCTTTAATTCACATTCATTAGGGATCAATATTATAGCCATCACACATCCACAAGCTTGAATCAAGGCTATAGGTAAAAGTGTATCATCTTCTTCATTGTAAGTGAAAACCCTCAAGGGTCGAGGTTGTAAATTGTAATCTCTTGGGAAGAGGCAGTTTGTAAATTCCTTTTGGGAAGAGATGTTGTAACTATTTGTGACAATAGTGGATTTAGCCGAGTGGGACTCGAGTGGCTGGATGTAACCCAGGGTTTTGGGTAAACCAGAGTATCTCTTGTGTTTGCTATTGCTCCTATTTTTTGTGATTGTTCAATTTTATCTTGCTTGTGTTATATTTCCGATGCCTACTCTCTTGCAAGTATAACTATTATTGATTAAGTTAAATTTGAGTAAATTCAATTGTTAACTTACGTAGAATTTTCTAGATGAATTTTTATACACTAATCAACACCTTCTAATGTATCTGCTTGTCGTCCACAGGATCCCAATAACTGACTGTAGTTTTGAAACCCAGCTTACAACTTCTCTAGTTAGTGCAAACACATAACTTGTGATAGAGTTACTTTTATCAAGATCACATGCATAATCGAAATCAACATATCTATTGACAATAAAGTATGATCTTCCGTTACATAATGCAACATTTGAAGTCCCCTCAATGTATCTTAGAATCATCCTTACAGCATTCCAATGCTCTCTATAAAGATTCACCATGTACAGACTAACTACTCATACTGCATGTGCAATGCCTGGTCTTGTACAAATCATCACGAACATTAAACTTCCCATTGCTGATGCATACTGTACTCAAGACATCTCCATTCTATCTTCTTCACTGCTAGGACTCATACTGTAGGATAACTTGAAATTAACAAGAAGTGGGGTAGACATTGACTTACAATCTTGCATATTAAAACGCTTAAATATCTTCTTCAGATAATTCTTCTGCGAAAGCCAAATCTTCCTATTATTTCTATCTCGTTGAATTTGCATCCTTAGAATCTTGTTTGCCGGTCTCAATTCATTTATTTCAAATTCCATAGCCAACTGTGCCTTTAATTATTTGATATAATCTTTGTTAGGACCTGCTACCAACATGTCATTGACATTTAACAACAGAAAAATGAAATCATTATCACCAAACCTCTTGAATTATGCACAAGGGTCTGCATTAAGTCTGATGTATCCAAGGCTCATGATGAAGGAATCAAATCTCTTGTACCAATAACTCGGTGCCTGTTTTAGACCATACCGAAATTTGTTCAACATGTAAACCAATTTTTCTTTACATTTTTCTTCAAAACCCTCTGGCTAAAGCATATAAATTTCTTCTTCAAGATCTTCATGAAGAAAAGCTATTTTCACATTTAGCTGCTCTATATGTAGGTTAAGTGTAGCACACATTGCCAGGACTACTAGGACTTTTGTAAGTCAAATCACTTGGGAAAATATTTCATTGAAGTCAATCCCTTCTTTTTGAGTATATCTGGCACGATATCGCTTCTCTTGATCATCACCATTTCACTTTATCTTGTATACCCATTGTTTACCATTTGGCTTCCTTCCTTGTGGCAGTGCCACAAGTTCCTAAGTCTTATTCTTATGAAGAGCTTCAATTTCTTTTGGCATTACTGCCATCCATTTGAAAAACACCCTAGAGGCACCGTCGGGGGGGGGGGGGATTTGAATAGGGTGCATGACGTAAATTTAAAAATTATAACGCATCAGAATAGAACAGAGTGCACACAGTCATAGATTTTTAACGGAGCTAGCTCCTTGCATACTCTCCGACCTCAACCCAAAGGATTTAACCCATTTTGAAAACCTCAAAAGAAACTGATCACACTTACAGGCGGTGACCAAACCGTTACAACCTGATCACACTTTCGGGTGGTGACCAAACCGGCATAACCTGAACACACTTATGGGTGGTGATCGAACCATACAAAATATAGTTCAACTGTATAACGCTCAAAGATAGCTTATGGATGAAGCTATTCTAACATTACAATCTAACAAAGAATAAGTTTAACTGATCTAACATTGAAGTAATAAATCTGAGAGATATCACCATATATAGTTTGCAAGATCGTGATTGTGATCATGTCGGTACAAACGGTTCGTTAATCAGAGCTCTGGATCAAAAGATATCGCTCTTTGAAGTTCGTTGCTCAAATTTGTTCTGCAACTGTTTGTGTGTAAAATAGTCGATTCTGGATCATATAAATCACGAGTCTGACTCGTGAAATCTACTGCTTCCACTCGAGTCAGACACGCTGTCGGGCTGTTACGTGACTTGGCTGTTGTGCTCAAAGTAAGCACTCTGCAATGATGCGGGCTATGAGTTGTGGCTCGATGGATCTGTTGGTTGGGCTATAATTCTGTCAGAGTCTGTAGTCGATGCGTGAGTCACAGCACTGTGGCTTGCAACAGCAGGTCGTGTGTGACTTGTGGCTCAATGTTTTTACAGGCGCGGCCGTGGGGTTCCCTTGCTTGTGCTTAGCCGTGACTTTCTGCAGCCCAAGCAAGTTGATGCTCTCTGGCCGTGACTTGGATGCTGGATTTCACTTGGAGCAGTGACTTTGCTTGAGGGTCTAGCTTGCAAAACTTGCTTGACTTACCTTGCTTGCTCCTTGTGCGTGACTTGGAGATGTTGCTAGGGCTTTGACTTCGATGCATGGCTTAGAGATGAAGCCCTTGAGTAGATGTTTCTCCTTGAGATGTTCTTTGATGCTTGGATATTGATGCACACAGGAGCTATGCATTGGCTTGCAGCTATTGGGAGATGAAGTCTTTGCTTGCTCTCTTGCTTTCTCAAGAGAGATGTAGATGATGCTTGGAGAATTTGTGGCAAGGGGATATACTTAAAGCTAGGAGAACTCTTTGCATGACTAGACAATAGAGCTTTGCTTGCCTTGATGTCTTGAAGATGCTTGAAGATGAAGACCCTTGAGTTGCCTTGCTTGTTGCTTCTTTGGCAAAGGAGAAGATTGCTTGATCTTGGTCTTTAAATTTTATTAATGGCAAGGAGAGGGGCCGGCCAAGTTGAAGGCTTGGTAGAGGGTATGGCCGGCTAGGGTTTTGAGATTTTGCTTGTGGAAATATTTTTCACTCCTTGGGATTTTTGCTTAGGGAATCCATGGGTATTTATAGGATGCACACACCAATCGTAGTTAGAGTCAAACTTCTTTGTAGCACTCCTTGTTGGATTCAAACTCCTTTTGAAATAAACACTAGCCAATTTCAATCCCAAGTCCTAGTTAGAATCAAACTCCTAGCTAGATGCATGGAACTTTATACATGCATTGCACTAGGACAATCCTTGATGAAATAAGACTTCTTGATTGACTTGAATTCCTAGCTTTGACTCTCCAATCTTAACGGTGCATTAAACTTGGATAATCCATGATTAATTTGATTTTTTTATGCACACATTATCTTCTCCACAAATTATCGTTTGCACCAATTATCTTCTCCACACATTATCTTCTCTCCCGTTGACTTTCTAGAAGATGTTTCACAAATGCAAAATTACTAAATTGCCCCTTCATCTTCTACTTGATTTTTGGCCATGAATTTGAAACTATAATTCATGGAGAATTATCATGATGTGATTTGGCCATGGACAATGCTCTTTGAGCATCTTTGGGGCAAGTTGAATGATGTAGGAATTATGAAATTTCCCTTTGGTCAATGTAGACTTGTTTTGATCTGAAAGTCACTTAACAAACATATTAGTGGCATGTGACTTATTTGTCATCATCAAAATTAAAAGTGTGACCTAGTTAGTGGGCTAACTAGGTCAACACCATTAATATGCATCTGAATTCCTCATTGATTCTTGGAGATTTGATTGCTCTCCATCCTTAGTTAGAAGACAATATGTAACATTGCTTTCCATAATATAATCTAAGTGCCAAGATGGTTCTTTTCTTGTGCAATCTGATTGGCAAAGTTTCGAAGCTTCAAAGTCTACTGGTTCTTGTTCCTCGTGCTCCGGTGCTGCTTCAGAAGAAAAAAATCCTTTTCCACATGTACCTTTGTAGCCTCTGGATTTTTTGTTGAATTGTTATCAACTCCCTCATTCCTTTGTAGCTTATCTTCTACAAAAATAACATCCTGGCTAATTATAACCTCTTGGGTAGTGGGGTTTCATAGGCGATGCCCCTTAATTTACTCCATTAACATGTCCAAGAATAAACATTTTTTGGATTTTGGATCCCGTTTTGTAGTTTTTTGGGCATTGTACATCACATACATTGTACTTCCAAATATATGAAGGTTTGAATAAACAACTGACTTGCTAGTCCACATCTCCATTGGTGTCTTCAACTCAATTGCTGTTGATGGTGATCGATTTACCACATTACTGGCGGTGTTGACTGCTTTTGCTCAAAAAGTCTTTTCTAAGCCCGCATTACTGGCGGTGTTGACTGCTTTTGCTCAAAAAGTCTTTTCTAAGCCTGTAACTCCCAACATTGCTCTTGTTCTTTCTAGCAAAGTCCTGTTCATCTGCTTTGCCAACCCATTTTGTTGAGGAGTGTATACCGTAGTGAAATGTCTTTTGATGCCTTCGTGCTTGCAAAAGCTATCAAATTCATCACCAGTGTACTCACATCCATTATCTATTCTTAAATACTTGATCTTATTTCCAGAATCAAGTTCACCCCACAATTTAAAGGCTTTGAAGATTGAAAGTACATCTACCTTTCTCTTGGTAGGATACACCGAACATCTCCTGGAAAAATCTTCAATGAAAGACACAAGGTACGTTGTTCATCCTAGGGATAGAACTGGTGGTTACCATACATCAAAGTGAATGAATTCTAGAATAGACTTACTTGTAGAATTTGATGTGTTGAACTTCAAACGATGTACTTACTAGTAACACAATGCTCACAAACGGGTAAAGTTGCCTTTGCGAGGCCTGGAAGTAGCTTCTGCTCATCAAAATTTTTCATTCCTTACTCTGATATATGTTCAAGCTTTTGATGCCACACCATTGTAGATTTTTCACTTGAACTAATTGAAACAACTGATGTTTTTTCTTCCTGCAAAGTCTCTCCTTTCAACTTATACGGATTTGCAGCTATCTTTTCCCACTTCATAAGTACAAGAGCGCATCTGATTATCTTCATAATCTTATTCTCAATCTCAACCTTGCACTCGAGGTCATCCAATTGTCCTAAAGACAACAGATTCTTCTTTAGGCCCTCCATATGCCGCACGCCTTGAATGATGCGAATTGTGTCATCATGTAACTTCTGTTTGATGGTTCCAATACCGACAATATTTAAAGCATGATCATTACTTCCGTACACAAATCCACTTGAGATATGTTCATAATGATGGAATCATTCTCTTCGAGAGGTCAAGTGCAAAGTAGCTCATGAGGCAAAAAACCACACATTAGCAAATCTCTTATGCCTTCATTTGTTATATTATGTGCGTTTTGTCAGATGATGGAAATTTTGTGCGGCAAATAGGCTTCACAACAAATAGCACATAACAGTCAGTTAAATTGGCTTCACAACAAAGAGCATTTCCATCATCTGACTTACTTGCAACATTTCCTTAAGGACTGAAACCAGAAATCCTTCTTCACATGACCTTTCTTGCCACAATAGTAGCAGTTAAAGTTCTTCTTACTTCTTGAATTTTGTTATGACCTAATGATCGTAGTAGCCCGACTCCCGCCCGGATCCGCTAACATACCCCATTAACTCACCTTTTCACAAAAGGGCCGCCGCCCTGAAAATCCGGGGCGACCAGCCAGGCAGGCGCGCCTCGCAACGCTCCCCGAACCGGCCGAGGCGGACCACCGCAGCCGCCCGAACCTTAGTCCGCCGCTAACGACAACCAACCTAAGGATAAGGACGTCTGACACATACGTCACCCGACCATCTGACAAAGCACCTCCTGACGGAAGAGCCACTTGACAGAAGAGCCACTTGACAGATAACGCTTTCGGCCCTGACATCCCGACAGAAGCATCCCTGGGCCGTTGCGCCGCCTGACAGAGGCAGGTCAGGGACTCCTGTTCCCTGTGTCCTTGTCCGAAGCTTCCGCCGACACCGGAGCCAGCTCAGCACGCCTAGTCATCACCCGTCAGGTATAAATACCCCCTCCCCTCCTACGGAGAGGGGGTTGCTGCAGAAATCTCTCATTCTATTATTCACACACGAGTGCAAAGGTCTTCCATATCTTTGTTTTCCCACCTATAGCTCGCCACGAGCGGTCGACACACCGTTAGTCCGACCGGCGTGACTAGCCCCCCCATTCGGAGTCCTATCACTGACTTAGGCATCGGAGGGGCTAAGGGTTGAACTCCAACCCAGCCCTTCTGATGAGTTGTTCGTGTTGCAGGAGAGCTCGCCCATCAACACAAGTCGGTGTCACCCCCTTGCCCTTCAACCTGATTCAGCTGCTTCCGACGGGATTCCACCCCGTGACCATCACTGGCGACGGGATCGACCTCCTCACCCCACCCGTTGCTTGTTAAACAGTCCACCTTAACCCCCTTTTCCACATAACCACCGTGCCCTTGGTTCCCATTAATACAAATTCATTGTGCGCGAGTTCTACCTCGTAACAATTGGCGCCGTCTGTGGGAACGAAGGGTCACACCCATGTTAGATTCCATACCGATCCCGCGGAACCCGGTCCACGGCAAAGATCCCGTGGGGCAGGAACCGCTCTCCCTACAAATCACCCCGGCGTCCGACCCCCTTCTGGGGATGGTCTCCGAGATTGAACACACTTCAGTCCCCGCCGTTCTGAAGATCTCCGAGGCCGTCGCTCAGGCCAGGGGAGGCTATCAGACGGCTGGAACGGAGCCTCTGCCCGGCCCCTCAGAGCCCCTGAACGTGAGGCGAAACCTCCACCCTCAGTTCGAGGAGGAGGGGGAGCATAGGGGGCTCGCTGAGGAGATCGCGGCCCAACAACGGCTCCTGGAAGAGGAGGTAGAAGTTGCACAGCGGTGGAGGCGCCTGGGGGAGGCGGCCGCCGCGCAAAGGCGTCTGGACGAGGCGGCCGAGACCGCCTGGAAGGCTTACCAGGAAGAGGAGGCCGCCCGCCGCCAGCTTCGCCGCATCATCTCAGAGCGCGAGAGGCTGAGGATGGAGAACAGGAGCAACCGAGAAATCCTGGACGAGGCGGCGACGACCCGACGGCCTGGGAACGGGCGGGACCCGTTGCTGAACAGGTCCCCGCCTGGAGGAGGCGGCTCTTATCACCAGCATCACCCCTCCGACACCCTGCGCGAGGAAGCCGTTTGTCGGCAACTACGCTTCCTCACCGCCGAGCGCGAAAGACTCCTTCGGGAGAATCAAGAACGGATGGAGGCCCGAGGAGAGCTGGCCGGGAGGCGCAGGCACGGGGAGGACCGTAGCCCACAACCCGTCGAATCCTCGGCCCAAGGAAGGAGCCCCGCCTGGAGACCGTCGGGCTACTCCCCGGGGACGGAGGACCGTCGGCGGCCGAGGCACGACCGAAGCCCGACCCCCGAGTGGCGGAGGGGGGATGCGCCGGGTCGCCCGACCTACCCGGAGGAGGCCACGCCCCTCGCCCGGTGGATCACTTCCGCCCCCAGGCCCGTAAGGTTCAAACCCCCTCACTTGGCCACGTACAATGGGAGGGGCGACCCCCTCACGCACGTGCAACAATACCGGGGGGCGATGGAAGCCCAGGACATGGATGAGGCGTTCCTTTGCCGACATTTCTCCCAGAGCCTGAGGGACACCGCGCTGGACTGGTACTTTGGCTTGCCCGCGAGGTCCGTAGGGAGCTTTGGCGAACTGTCCCATAAGTTCTGCCAAGAGTTCCGGGCCGGGAGAACAAAAAAGAAGCCCCTAGACTATCTCAGCACGATAGTCCAAGGGGAGGGAGTGACAATGGGTAGATACCTCTGCCGCTTTCAGGAGGAAAGACGGGCGGTGGTGACGTGTGGCGATGAAGTGCTTATGCTGGCCTTCAAGACGGGGCTGCGGACTCGGAGCCTCCATAAATCACTGCTCCGGGATCCGCCGACCGACTATGAAGCGTTGGTAGCTATGGCGGAGAGACACGCGCTAGCCGAGGAGACTCTCGGCGCTAAGGCCTTATTCCCCCCGGCGAACCCCCCCAAGGCGAACCCCGGTCACACCCACGGCCGAGACAGGAAGAGGGGCACCGTGGCCGCGACCAACTGGCCCGACCAAGGAGGGAACTGCTCGGGCCTCGCCCGCAAGATCGACCTGGCCCGGCGCGCGATTTCGCTCCGGCCCAAGGGCTCCCTCGAGTCGCCCCGAGACAAGAAGGCCCCCTGCGGGCACATTACACGCGACTCAATGCCTCCTTGATCGAGGTGATGGCCGCGGCTACACGGGCCGGACTGCTGCCGGAGCCGCCCCGAGAAATGAAGTCGGACCCCGCCCGGAGAGATTTCAAGAATACTGCCGATACCACCGGGACCACAGCCACGACACCGACAACTGCTTCACCCTCAAAAGGGAAATCGAGCGGCTGATCCAGGCGGGCCACTTGGGGGACTTCGTCGGAGCCCGGAGACCTGACCGGGAAGAGGGGAACCACCGAAGGGCACGGAGGGCGGACCCTCCGGCAAACGACGAGCGGGAAGAGCTTCACCCCCCGAAACCCGTCATGCGCATAAATACGATATGTGGCGGCCCATCTTCAGGTGGGGCATCGTCGTCAAGTAAAAAGGCGTATGCGAGACAAGTAATGACGGCGGGTCTCGGAGGGGACCGGAGAGGGAGAAGGATGGCCTACCCACCCATAACTTTCAGCGACGAGGATCTGGAGGGGATCGAGCTGCCACACGACGATGCCATCGTCATCGAGGCACAGATCGGGACGGCCATTGTCAGCCGCCTCCTGATCGACACGGGGAGCTCTTGCGACATCCTGTTCATGTCCACGATCGAAAAGATGGGGTTAAGGCCGACGGACCTGAGACCATGCACTGGGCCCCTCGTCGGTTTCACCGGTCACTCGACCCCCATCATGGGAGTGATCACCCTGCCGATAACCCTCGGAGAGGAGCCACAGGTCGTCACCCGAATGACATTGTTCGTTGTGGTCGACATTATGTCGGCGTACAATGGGATCATCGGACGGCCTTACATGTCGGCCATCGGAGCGCTCCCCAGCCTACTCCATCAGATGGTCAAGTTTCAGACCCCTCGAGGGGTGGGAATCGTACGGGGAAGCCAGAGGCTATCTAGAAGCTGCTACGTAGGGTCGACCAAGCACAAAGGACCAGAGATGAACCTGAAGATCGATTCCCCAAAGCGGACTTATGACCCCCACCAGTCGGAGTTAGCCCCAGCCGATGCCGCTGCCGAGGGAAACAAGGTCGACCACGCGCCCAACTAAACCGCCACCTCCCCAGAAGGACGGGCTAATCACTCCAGGGGGCGCGGCGCGCCGGCCGCGGCATAGCCGGTAACTGTAAGTCCTGAACGAGGTATCATGTTCCCTTCTTTTTATCTTCAAATTTCGCTTTTCCTACATAACAGTTTCAGTTCAACCCCCTCTAAAAGACTCCGGGGCAGGACCAGTCCTCGCCACCCAAACCGGAGAGGGGCACGGGCCGAGCTGCGCACTCGCTCCCCCCCAAGAAGACATCCGGGGCAAGTTCACTGAGCTTGGCCACCCAAACCGGAGCGCCATATGCGGGGTAGGCGACTGCCCAATACCCGTCCGACTATAGAGGCTGCGGGGAGGCGACGGCCCTATACCCCCCCCTCTAAAAGACTCCGGGGCAGGACCAGTCCTCGCCACCCAAACCGGAGAGGGGCACGGGCCGAGCTGCGCACTCGCTCCCCCCCAAGAAGACCTCCGGGGCAAGTTCACTGAGCTTGGCCACCCAAACCGGAGCGCCATATGTGGGGTAGGCGACGGCCCAAAACCCGTCCGACTATAGAGGCTGCGGGGAGGCGACGGCCCTATACCCCCCCTCTAAAAGACTCCGGGGCAGGACCAGTCCTCGCCACCCAAACCGGAGAGGGGCACGGGCCGAGCTGCGCACTCGCTCCCCCCCAAGAAGACCTCCGGGGCAAGTTCACTGAGCTTGGCCACCCAAACCGGAGCGCCATATGCGGGGTAGGCGACGGCCCAATACCCGTCCGACTATAGAGGCTGCGGGGAGGCGACGGCCCTATACCCCCCCTCTAAAAGACTCCGGGGCAGGACCAGTCCTCGCCACCCAAACCGGAGAGGGGCACGGGCTGAGCTGCGCACTCGCTCCCCCCCAAGAAGACCTCCGGGGCAAGTTCACTGAGCTTGGCCACCCAAACCGGAGCGCCATATGCGGGGTAGGCGACGGCCCAATACCCGTCCGACTATAGAGGCTACGGGGAGGCGACGGCCCTATACCCCCCCTCTAAAAGACTTCGGGGCAGGACCAGTCCTCGCCACCCAAACCGGAGAGGGGCACGGGCCGAGCTGCGCACTCGCTCCCCCCCCAAGAAGACCTCCGGGGCAAGTTCACTGAGCTTGGCCACCCAAACCGGAGCGCCATATGCGGGGTAGGCGACGGCCCAAAACCCGTCCGACTATAGAGGCTGCGGGGAGGCGACGGCCCTATACCCCCCCTCTAAAAGACTCCGGGGCAGGACCAGTCCTCGCCACCCAAACCAGAGAGGGGCACGGGCCGAGCTGCGCACTCGCTCCCCCCCAAGAAGACCTCCGGGGCAAGTTCACTGAGCTTGGCCACCCAAACCGGAGCGCCATATGCGGGGTAGGCGACGGCCCAATACCCGTCCGACTATAGAGGCTGCGGGGAGGCGACGGCCCTATACCCCCCCTCTAAAAGACTCCGGGGCAGGACCAGTCCTCGCCACCCAAACCGGAGAGGGGCACGGGCCGAGCTGCGCACTCGCTCCCCCCCCAAGAAGACCTCCGGGGCAAGTTCACTGAGCTTGGCCACCCAAACCGGAGCGCCATATGCGGGGTAGGCGACGGCCCAAAACCCGTCCGACTATAGAGGCTGCGGGGAGGCGACGGCCATATAACCCCCCTCTAAAAGACTCCGGGG
This sequence comes from Scilla litardierei, assembly GCA_030789695.1. Lineage (NCBI taxonomy): Eukaryota > Viridiplantae > Streptophyta > Magnoliopsida > Asparagales > Asparagaceae > Scilla > Scilla litardierei. Next base: position 26,423,372 of record CM061140.1, on the reverse strand, counting down.
CAGGACCAGTCCTCGCCACCCAAACCGGAGAGGGGCACGGGCCGAGCTGCGCACTCGCTCCCCCCCAAGAAGACCTCCGGGGCAAGTTCACTGAGCTTGGCCACCCAAACCGGAGCGCCATATGCGGGGTAGGCGACGGCCCAATACCCGTCCGACTATAGAGGCTGCGGGGAGGCGACGGCCCTATACCCCCCCTCTAAAAGACTCCGGGGCAGGACCAGTCCTCGCCACCCAAACCGGAGAGGGGCACGGGCCGAGCTGCGCACTCGCTCCCCCCCCAAGAAGACCTCCGGGGCAAGTTCACTGAGCTTGGCCACCCCAAACCGGAGCGCCATATGCGGGGTAGGCGACGGCCCAATACCCGTCCGACTATAGAGGCTGCGGGGAGGCGACAGCCCTAACCCCCCTCTAAAAGACTCCGGGGCAGGACCAGTCCTCGCCCCCCAAACCGGAGAGGGGCACGGGCCGAGCTGCGCACTCGCTCCCCCCCAAGAAGACCTCCGGGGCAGGTTCACTGAGCTTGGCCACCCAAAACAGAGCGCCATAGGCAGGGTAGGGAGCGGACCGATGCCCTCCCCCCCGAAAGGGCCCGCCACCCTTCTCCTCAAACCTCGGGAACCTACTCACGGTCCGCGAATCAAGGCCACCCCTACGGAAAGCCATCCCCGAGGAGTAACGCTAGACCCCCAGAAAGCCGACTCCCGAAACGACTTGTCCAACTCAAAAAGGACCCTCGGGACGAGCGCCAATGACAAATGCCAGGCCTGCCTGAGGGGTCACATCACCTGCCACTCATCGGGGTCACATCACCCATCAAGGAAGAATAAATGAGGGCAGAAGTTCACCATTATAAATCCCCCCTCTCCTCAGCTCCATGGAGAGGGAGAGAGGCAAAGAAAAGGATGTGGAGAAAGACTCGTCATTTTTACCACCCTCCTTTAAAATGCGCGAAGAGCGCGAGCTTCGCCGACCGCAAAGATAGACGATCCACCAACCGGATATCCCGCTTACACAACGGCTACCCAGCCTGCCGCTCCCCTCCTTCCTTTAGACAACTTAAGGCAGGAGCCCGGGCGCTCCGTGGGCACACCATGCCTCTCCACGAACGCCCGGGGTACGCAGGAGCAGCTGGCTGGCAACCCGGTGGATGGGACGGACCTGCCAAATCACCTCACCGGACCCCCCGGCGGCCGCCAGCGCCACCCCTTCCACTCATCGGCCTCCCCCGGACCGTTAACACCGGAGGGACGCACGGGGGGGGGGGGGGGGGGGTACAACCCGCATCCCCTCGCGCCTACCACGCGGAGCCTCCACTCGAGAGGAGCAACAGGGCCCCGTGGGATAGAACAACCACCAAGGACTCCCTCTCCCCCCAATTCTGGGAGCGAGGGACAAAGCCACTGCCGGGCTCCGACGCGGTCATCCCCCCTACGCCAAGGGGGAACCCTCTGAATCCCGCCACCCCACCTTGTCAGGGGCGCGATGCCTGGGAGGCAGATCAACCGCGAAGAGAACGACCACTTACCTAGATCGACACACGGTTACGCCTACAATGTTACGCCTACGGGCCGATACAATGTTACGCCTACGGGCCGATACAATGTTACGCCTACGGGCCGACACAATGTTACGCCTTCGTGCCAATTCAACGTTACGCCTATAGAAAGCCCCCGTTTTATTAAATTATCGATCGTAGCCGATGAAAAGGCCAAAGACAAATCCCGGTTTACCGCTAGTCATGACTCAGATAGACCTGAACCCGAACAACCTACGCAAAGGGAGGCGACCCAGCTGTCAAATCTCTCGGGCGCCCTATAAAGGGACTCAACACGATTCAGCCTACGCCAACATAGAAACGGCCGCACCAAGGCGTAAATCTAAGAAGTAAATTTGTGCATACACAGGCGGAAAGCCCAAAAGAGGCGGGGGCGAGTCATGCGAATCATTACTTTCTTTCATTTTTAAACATACGCAAGGGGGGGGGGCCTACACAAAACTACTTGGCGCCCCCGCCAATTACGACGCCCTCTCCCTCCATAGAGTCCCCCGCCGCCCCGCCGCCCACCGGCACATCACCCCCGCCGCCCACCGGCACATCACCCCCGCCACCCTCCGGCTCGTCACCATCCTCGTCCTCTTGCTCCTCACCCTCGTCTCCATCCCCCTCCCCATCGCCGCTTGCGACGAGCCCGTCAAAATCGACCTCTATTGGCGGGACCATGCCAGCCGCCTTCTCTTTCATCCGTGCAAGGCAGTCATCCCACCCCTCCACGCGGCCCTTCCTTATGCCCTCGACCATCGAATCTGTAAGGGCAGGGATGACGGTTATCTCCTGATACGTCCGGAATTCCTCGACCCTGCGGGCCAACTCCTCTTCGGCGGCCTTGGCACGCTCAGCAAACTCCTCCACGCGAGCCTCCTCCCTCCGAAGGGCCCCCTCCAGCTCCTTCGCTCTCTCTCCAGCCTCGGTCACGACCGTCTTCAAGCGCTCTACTTCAGCCTCATATCGGCTGCCCCGCTCCCTCTCCTTCTCCAGGTCCTCGCCGGCTCTCTTACGAATGGCAGCGACCTCGGCGACCATCCTAGCCACGGCCCCTTCGGCCTTGTGTATGGCCGGCACGTGCCGCATCAGCCCGAGCATCAAGTTGAGGATCTGCATAAAGAAACACCAAAACATAGACCCATTTAGGGCGAAAGCTAAAACCCGCCGAAAGACATCACCCGTCTTACGTTACATACCTGGACGCCATGCATCACCGCAGTCCCGCACAGACCCTCAGGCTCCACCGCTTCCAGCGCCACCTTATCGCGAGGCAGGAAGATGTTCTCCGCCAGCCTCGCCGCCACGCTCCCATCCTCAAACACGGACTCCGTATTCGCCACTTTGTATCGCGCCCGATGAAGCGCCCCTTCGGGATAGCCATCGACATCGGACCTCTTGACCTTAAACTTAGCCAGTGCGGCCTCACAGTGGGGGTCGGTTGCCGCTCTCTCGAGACCAAACATGGGACAACCATAAGGCCAAGGGTCCCATTCGGTTGGGCCGCTCGACGCCTCGGCCCTATGCGACTGACCGCTAGGATCCGCCCCCTCCCCCCCTGCGGGCGCCATGGGGCTAGGCGAAGACGTCCGTGGCAGTTCCGCCCCTCCGCCTGTCGACCCTTCTTCGTCGCCCTCCAGGTCGACGATGGGATCCGCCACGTCATCCCCTGTCGACCTCTTCCTCCTCTTCGTTGGCGCCGGCACCCTTGTCGAGCTCCCAGCCCCTCCTTCCGCTCGCGCCCTCTTGGGGCCACCCCTTGCCGTCGATCTCCCCGCCTGATCCGCGGCCCTCCGCATCATTTCCTCAAGGGATAGACTCATCGTGCCACCTGCCAAAGAGAGAAAGTTCAGCGTAAGCATATCAGGTGCAGGAACACCCAAATCTTCTGTACCTTCGGGCCATATATAGGCTGTTATCATCTCAGTCCGAGATAGCGTCCGATAATTTCGGCCCTCTGCTGGTATAGCCATTAAAGTCTGGGCCACCAACTTCTCCGCGTCCCCCAATTCCACCACCTCCCTCGCCTCGGGATTCAGCTCGGCCCAATCAGCCCTTATCAGCACTTCCTCCGGCACCTCCACAAACACATACTGCTGGCGCCACAATTTAATTTTGCCAGGCAACCCTTTGATGAGCGGATGCGTCCTCTTCGCGGATAAATAGTAGCACGATCCATACCTCTTGACCAAGAAGAAGTGGCGAAATAAGGACAGGGACGGATTAACCTGATTGCTTACACACAGCACTAGGAACCCCACAATGGCACTGATGGCATTGGGCATCAGACGATACAGCGGCAGTTCCAGGAAGTTCAGCACTTCCAGCACGAACGGATGAGGGGGAAAGCGCAAACCCTGCTCAAATGAAGAGACGTACACTCCAACCTCCCGGTCACCCGCAAAACACACCCTTTCCTGCGGCTCCGGTTCACGAACCGAGTATGGCGGCCTGACGTACTTCGTGAAGATCTCCCCAATGGATTTCCTCAGCACAGACTTCACGCTCGCAATCTCGACGGGCACCCTTCCGGTCTCCGCGGCTGAACTTCCCTCCCCAACCCCCCCAGAACCCTGACCCCGAATCGGAGACATCGAGGAAGACATTAGTCAAATTGGCGACTTACCTAACGGGTGCTGTCGCCTCGGACTCTCGCGTTGCTTCGCCGACCGCTCCTACGAGAACGACTCTGGAAAGGATTCGTAAACCTCTTACAAGCCCTAGCTCCTCGACATTCAACCTTTTTACCCCCCACAGGCAATATATCTTTAAAGCGCTCCCGCAAAACATCGGCATCGTGACCGTCGAACCCGCGACACGTGTCAGCAATCCGGGTCCTGTCCATCACCAACCCACGTGTTCTGCCGCTTCGCGTCCCGTCAAAACCGTCAGTTGCGCCACGTGTCGTAACCACAGCGGTCGGGCCGCCTCGGTTCCCGCCCGCCGTCGATTCGCCAGGATGACGTCAAGTCAGACGACCGCCAACAATTCCCGCCCAATTCCCTACGAAATGATTACCCTCTTTTGAAATTACCCCACGATATCGCCGTTAGACCCAAGATTTGGTCCGGCCTCCGACAGTCCGGCCAAATCATGGACCGAATGCCAGATCCAGGATTTGGTCCGGCCACCGACAGTCCGGCCAAATCATGGAACCAACGCCAGAGCCAAGATTTGGACCGGCCTCCGACAGTCCGGCCAAATCATGGAACTAACGCCAGATCCGAGATTTGGTCCGTCCTCCATCAGTCCGGCCAAAGCAGGAGCTTCCCTCGCATCGTTGCCATTTCCGCTCTCCTTCGGCCCGGCCGTCACGGGAACCTATCTCAATTCCAACACTTGGCACGGGCGCCCGAGCACAAGAACAGAGACCGTTACTCATCTCAACTCCCCTCTACCGGAATCCCCGGCAGAGCGAAGTTGGGGGCAATCACATCCCCACAAATCGTATATTCTACGGGCTAACCTTACACGAATACAGTTTGGGACAAAACAATCAAAATTTATTTACTCAAGCCGCTAACCCTTACATGGAAGCTTTGACTCTCCACCCATTACAACCACACATCGCTCATAACCCCATCACGAGAAGTTACGGCCCTCCCCGAACCCACGCTTCTAGCGGCGCCGCGTCTCGACCGACCGATCCCTCACATCCTTGACCACTTGCCGAATCGCCGCCTCCCTAGCCTCTTGCAGCATCGGCACAACATGCTCGTCATGATACCGACGGATAGCGGCTTCGACCAGCTTGCCCTCAGCGTCCCGCTTATCCTCCAGTCGCCGCACCGCCAGACCCTTCTCCCTCTTCTCGGCCGCCAGAGCGACCTTTAGGTCCTCAATCTGCTGCCTCTGCAACCCGATCACAGACTCCTTGCTGGCAACTTCCGAGCTATATTTCGCCCGAATATCATCCCTCTCTCGCGTTATTTCCTGAAGCTGCTTCTCGACCGCCGCTTTGGACAAATCGAAGTACGCAGCCCGCCCCTTCTCCACGCCGCAGGCCGCCCTAACTCTCTCCAGCTCCGCCTCCGTGTCCCTCAGCTTCTCCTTGACCTCGCCAAGGTTCTCCTTCGCTTCACGCAGGGCCACCCGGGTGGCGACCGCGGCGGGACGGCCCCGCAGGGCTAACACGTTCGTAAGCATCTACTTAAACCTTGAATCAGTGAGACACGGGCACACAAAGCCGGCGTGCGGATAAAGAAAACTAGCTTACCTGTACGACGTGCCATATGGCCGAGCCACACAGCCGCTCCGCCCCCACGCGAGTCAACGACTCGCGATCGCGCGGCAACCCGCAATACTCGGCGAGCCGCGCCGCCACTCCCGCATCTTCGAATACCGACTCGTCGCGGCTGACTCGAAAGGGAAACTTGCGGAGAAGGTCATCATGGTACGCCTCGACCTCTTCTCGGGTCCTCTTAAAATGAATGAGAGCGCCCTCATAGGCTTGACTCGACGACGCCCCCATTTCCCTCAAAGGGATCCCGTATGGCCACTTCTGAACCACATGCGCCCGGCGGGGCGCAACCACCTCGGATACCCGCGGGGGGACGGAGGGTCGGGCCCCTCCCTCGGGCACGCCCTCGGGACGATCCTCGCTGAACCCACCGGCGGAGCGGTCTCGTCCGACGGACGTCCGTCCGGAGTGCAATCTCTCCCCCTGGGGGGCCCCGCCCCCACGACCCGGGGATCCCGCCTCACTAGCCGCCCCCTTGCCTTTCCCGCGAGGATCAGTACCCCCCGAGGTCGGGGCACCGGCCGAACCAGGAACCACCCCCGGCTCCCTCATCGGATCTTCGCCTGAAAGGAAAAGAAAGACCATCAGGGCGAGCCTAGCCCAAAGTTACCAAAACGTCAAAGATACCTAGGGCCCAAAAGTCCTGGGCGAGCCGACTGCTTTGCGTTAGACTCGCCCAATGACGACACGCCTCGGGCAGCTCCCTCAAAATCTGAGCTTTGGCAATATCCTCCCCGGTCAGCTCCACCCCTTCATTTACATAGGGATTCCGCGCCCCCCAATTTGACGTCAGCGCCACGTCACTTGGCACTGTCACGAAGACGAACTCCCTCATCCAATCGCCGACATCATCAGGCACCTCGAGGATGAGCTCTCGCCCCCTCCTGGCGCAAACGCGATGATACACCCCCCATTTCCGAACCACGAAGAAATGCTGAAACAACGCCAAGGAGGGACTCAAGGAGCAAGCGAGACACAAGACGACAAACCCCACTAGCAAGCCCCAGGAACGGGGCGCTAAGGCGAATATCGGCAGCTCCAGGAAACTCAGCAAGTGAAACAAATACGGGTGGATCGGAAAGCGGAGCCCCAACTTAAAGGACCGGACATAGACCCCGACCTCATTATTCCCTGGTGAGCTCACCGCTTCCTCCAACCTGGGAACCCGCACCTCATAGGGTTGTCGCACAAACCGCACGCGAATCTCCCGGATGTTGATCCTATCCAACCTGCGTCAGGAGGACTCAATGTCTCTCGGTGCAACGGATAACCATGACCATCTTTCCCTAATCCGCTGCACCCCCGGCTGCGACGCCCCCTCGCACGCCGACTCTTCCTCCCCCACCCGGCTACTCCCTCCAATCTCGAATCGAGAAGCCATTGACCGGAAAGGAAGGAAATTAATTGTTGTTACCTGTTGCTCCCTTGAACCTGGAAGACGATCGGAAGAAGACGGCCGGTGACGGAAGGGACAGATTAGCCAGTAAGCTCCAAATAGAAAAATCGAGCGCCGGAGGAGAATCGGAGAAAGACGAAAAATTCCTGCCGATCGCCTCCCAGACCTTTCTAAGCGGTACAGGGGGCCCCCGGGCCATCTCTGCCGTCAAACTTTCGCCACGCGGCGCCCATCGAGACACCCCCGACGCCTCGAGTGGCGTAAGGGTCACCTCCTCCACGTGTCGCAAACTCAATCGCAGAGACGCTTCGTTTTCCTCTGCCCCCTTTTCAAATCGTAATGATGGCCACTGAAGCGGGAGTTCCGAAGCCGCCGCCGTCACCACCCGGTGGGTCCAAGGCCCATATTGAAGGTCCGGAATGTCGGATATGGTTCGCCCTCCGAGCCAAGCCGGGCTGCCGCCTCAGACTCGAAGGCCGGGGGCAATTGTTACGACCTAATGATCGTAGTAGCCCGACTCCCGCCCGGATCCGCTAACATACCCCATTAACTCACCTTTTCACAAAAGGGCCGCCGCCCTGAAAATCCGGGGCGACCAGCCAGGCAGGCGCGCCTCGCAGCGCTCCCCGAACCGGCCGAGGCGGACCACCGCAGCCGCCCGAACCTTAGTCCGCCGCTAACGACAACCAACCTAAGGATAAGGACGTCTGACACATACGTCACCCGACCATCTGACAAAGCACCTCCTGACGGAAGAGCCACTTGACAGAAGAGCCACTTGACAGATAACGCTTTCGGCCCTGACATCCCGACAGAAGCATCCCTGGGCCGTTGCGCCGCCTGACAGAGGCAGGTCAGGGACTCCTGTTCCCGGTGTCCTTGTCCGAAGCTTCCGCCGACACCGGAGCCAGCTCAGCACGCCTAGTCATCACCCGTCAGGTATAAATACCCCCTCCCCTCCTACGGAGAGGGGGTTGCTGCAGAAATCTCTCATTCTATTATTCACACACGAGTGCAAAGGTCTTCCATATCTTTGTTCTCCCACCTATAGCTCGCCACGAGCGGTCGACACACCGTTAGTCCGACCGGCGTGACTAGCCCCCCCATTCGGAGTCCTATCACTGACTTAGGCATCGGAGGGGCTAAGGGTTGAACTCCAACCCAGCCCTTCTGACGAGTTGTTCGTGTTGCAGGAGAGCTCGCCCATCAACACAAGTCGGTGTCACCCCCTTGCCCTTCAACCTGATTCAGCTGCTTCCGGCGGGATTCCACCCCGTGACCATCACTGGCGACGGGATCGACCTCCTCACCCCACCCGTTGCTTGTTAAACAGTCCACCTTAACCCCCTTTTCCACATAACCACCGTGCCCTTAGTTCCCATTAATACAAATTCATTGTGCGCGAGTTCTACCTCGTAACAACTTTGATCTACCATGATTGTGGATCCCACTTGGATCACGTTCTATTGATCTCCCTCTCATCATCGCCAAGGCCTCTGCTTGCTGCAAATTTGCAAGCATGTCTTCCTTTTTCTTGCATCGATTTTCTTCTTCTAGAATAGCAACTGCAATATCATTGAAGACTAGAGTATTCGTAAGGATATTATTTGTTAAGTTGATGATGAGTTGATCATATGAATCAGGTAGACTTTGAAGTAGAAGCTTAGCACATACTTGTGACTCTATTTTATAACTCATTGAGATGAGTTAATAAAATAGGGTATCAAGATATTTATGTGCTTTGTCATCGAAGTAGACTCCGTCATACGAAGTGTGTACAGTTTCCTCTTAAGGAAATTTGGTCGTTGAGTGATTTAACCTCGTTCAATTTGGTCAAATGATCCTAGATCTCTTTTGCTATCTTCTTCTCTACTGTGCTTGGCAACAACCTATATGCTAATGCTAGATGAAGATTTACAATAACATTACCATCTTTGTCATTCCATTTACTGTCACCTGTTACTTTCTTCAGCCTTCCACTAATAGCCGCCATGCAATTATCTTTTCTCAAGATATCCTTTATCTTCAACGTATACAGTGAGAAATTACTCCTGTTGAACTTTTCAATCTCAAATTTCATCGCCATTGCTTCTATTATGAACTTGGCTCTGATACCATTTGTAGAGAAAATTGGACATGATAGAATTGGGTCACAGCTAATTCAGTTCAATTGGACACACAGATTTAACATGGAAAGCCTCCAAACAAATTAGTGTAAAAACCACGGGTAATGATATAAGAATTTCCCAATGAAAAATAATTGGAGTTTACAAATTCTCTTTATTTTACTAGGAGATAACAACAATAATCTCCTTAGATAATAAAGGAAATAAACATTCAAAACTCTCTAATTTCTTTATTGTATTTTGAATTGATTTTTGGATGATACCAAATGAATTGATGTGGCTTATTTATAGGTCTCGAATATGCATGCGTAAAAGTTGCAACAATTCGGTAAAAAGTTTGCACCAATTCGGTGAAAAGTTGGCACCAATTTGATGTCTAATGAATTGACAAAAAGAACTACAACTCTCTCACTCCACCTTCCAACTGAATATCGTGGGTGGCCTTAACGAAAAAGAGGAAGCTGATGATGGTGCGGTTCAATAGTGGGCGATTTGCCTTTCTGCCGATAAAGCATAAGGAGACTCTAAGGGACCCTAAATCTCTCGCTACACCATTTGAAGTTTTTGACAATCATAGTATAACTTCCAACTGGTTTTTTCTTTGCATGTTCGTTGCATGCTGTGGTTATATTTTTTCTTTGCATGTGGTTTTTTCTTTGCATGTTTGTTGCATGCGGTGGTTATATTTTTGAATGATTTCATACATTGACTATTTTTCGATAAGTTTTCTGATGAAATCGATTGGATTCCCATCATAAGTATAGTACTTAGGTTACAACTTTGATATACATTGGCTTTGAGACAGATCCCAAACAAACAATTTGTTTGGATCTGAGATGGCAAAGAGAAACACTAGGGGGTGAATATTGTTTATGAAATAAAATACTTTTCTAGAAATTTCTCCCTAAGATCAAAATTAGCGTTACTGAATTTTGTCTTAATCAACTAATATAACTTGCAAAGATATAGATAAGCAGCGGAATATGAAATGCAAGTACGAAAAAGAGATAATAGCAATATCGTAAACATACCAATTTTATCCCGGTTCACCACTCCAAGGCTACGTCCAGTCTCCAAATCTCCGTTGGGTTTAAATCCACTATTTGCACAAATAGTTATAACACATCACATACAATGAGAAATTTTCTTTTGCCTCCCTACAAAAGGGCTTTTACAAACATATTGCCTAGCCAACAAGGATTTTCACTCACCAATCCAAGCGAGAATACTTACAATGTTTTTGAAGTTGTTACAAATACCTATAGCCTTGATTGAAGCTTAGTGTGGAAGTGTTGCTATAGGGACAATCTTTGATATCCAATAGTTATAAGTAAAGCTCTAGAAAGATCAAGAAGAATGGCCAAAATGAGATTTAAAACTTTGGAATGATGCCAAGTAGAGAGGGTTCTGTTGCTTAAAAGCTTTGGACTTTAGAAATTCTTTTACTTTTGAACATTTGATCAATAATATGTTTCATAACTCCAGCAACAAACCCCCATATATAGAGGAAAATTTGGGTCCAAGAAATTACCCGAAAATCCCCTCCAACGGATGGAAAAATATTTTTTCGTAAATCATGAAACTGTGTTTTTTGTCCGTTGGACTGATGGTAGTCAACTACAGTACAAATGTTTTCTGTCAGTGGGACTGATAGTAGTTGACTACCCAAACAACTATAGTCGACTATTCAAACAACTGTAGTCGACTACCAAAAGAACTATAGTCGACTACTTTTATGGGCAGAGCATTCCAAAAAGGTAGTCGACTCCTATTGAAAGAGTAGCCAACTCCTTTACAGATACATGCGTATTAGCTCTAAAAACTTAGGAAAACATTTTCAAAACATTTCAAAACATTTTAGAATCATTTTTGTGTGTTCCTAAGTGTTTAAGAGCTTCTAGCAAGACCTTAACATTCTAAGAATGGGAAAAGAAAATTACTTCAAAAATAAAATATTACATAGAAGTCCCTTGATGTATTATCCATGCTTCAAGCTTCTTCCCTTGCTTCCATAATATCTTGGCCTTGTTTAGCTCACCAATCCTTTGAGTGCTTCTTTGATTTGCTTTGAATTTATGCACTCATATGTTAAATGACATGTTTGCTCATCATCAATACTATATGGGATGACTCAATATCCATTCTATCCCTGTTTGATGATGAAAAACATGAATGCAAAATAATACGAATATATGATACAACTTACACTTCTTGCAACATAACTTGTTCATGCAAACCAAATGCTTTAAATACCAAGTGTGAGTGTTGCAAATCATATTATTTATGCATTGTCATATAATATTTCTCTCCCTTTTGTTATCATTAAAAAGGATATTCAATAAAACTTATCTCTCTCCCCATTGAAAAATATGCATTCTTTTAAAAATATTCTTCTTATCATGCAAATATCTTTCCATCTAAATATATGTCAAATAAGTCTAAAGTGTATTGTGACTCAATATCAAAGCATACCAAGTGTTGAAAAAACTATTGAGATACCACATATTGAATATAAATGCATCGCTCCCCAGTAAAGCTACTCATTATTTTTGAATCTCCTCTGAAATTATGCATATTCTTGGGGACACGCTCCTAATCTCCTTTGAATGTGTCACCCGTCAGGGGTTCAAGGTATCTGATAATAGAGGGCGAATCAAACCCAATATATATACCTAGACGACGCTGAGGACCCATTTTGGTCCTCTGAGGTGGTGCTATTGGGACATATACCGCACAACCAAACACTCTCAAATGAGAGATATCCGGAGGTGCGCCATATGCTAGTTGCATCGGGGATAAAGTATGACCTTCAGAGGGTCTTATCCTAATAAGTGATGCGGCATGTAAAATAGCATGCCCCCAAGCATCCACCGGCAACTGGGATTGCATAAGCAATGGACGTGCAATCCATTGGAGTCTCTTTATAAGAGACTCATCTAATCCGTTCTGGGTGTGAACATGTGCTACATGATGTTCAAATTCAATACCCGTTGCTCGGCAATAGTCTTCGAAGACTTGTGAAGTAAATTCTCCCGCATTATCAAGACGTAGTTTCTTGATATGGTTATCGGGGAAATGAGCACGCAACCTTATTATTTGTGCCAATAGCTTTGGAAAAGCTAGGTTGCGGGTGGACAAGAGGCACACATAAGACAATTTGGTTGATGCATCAATCAGTACCATGAAGTACCGAAATGGGCCACTTGCAGGGTGAATAGGCCCGCAAATGTCACCATGAATTCTCTCAAGGAAGCCAAGAGACTCTAATCCCACTTTCAAGAGGGATGGTCTCGTTATAAGTTTTCCCTTGAAACAAGGGAGACAATGAAATTCACCCTTTTGAAGAATCTTCAGGTTCTTCAATTTGTGTCCACGGGATTCAGTGATGATGCGTCGCATTATTGCTGTTCCAGGGTGACCAAGTCTTTTGTGCCAGAGTTGGAACTCTAGCAGTGATTGGCACGTCTGGTGCTCAGTCATATTGGCTTCTATTGGTTGAATGTATATTTGGTAGAGACCCGATGGGAGTCCCTTGAATCGTTCGCAGATGATCTTCTGGTCATCTTTCTGACGAGTTACATACAGATATTCAACCTTATTTTCATCTCTGGTTTCTAAGTGATATCCGTTTAAACGGAAGTCCTTGAAACTTACGAGATTCCTATTTGATTTAGGAGAGAATAATGCATTATTTATTTGAAGTCTTGTGTTATTTGGGAGCAATATAATTGCTTCACCAGATCCTTCGATTATTTGGGACAGTCCTGAAATTGTGATAACATGACCGTCATATTTATTTACACTATTAAAATAGCAATGATCACAAAGGATTGTGTGCGTCGAGGCACTGTCCACTAGGCACTCATACTTCATCAATATAAGCAAAAACGAAATTTTATTTAAGCGAAATGTAGACACCATTCAAAAATAAAAGTTCGTACTAAGCAAATAAAAGATGAAGATACATCGAATTCTAAATGCATAGATAAAAGATGATGCTCAATCGAGCAGGTCGTCGTTCTCGAAGTCTTTTGCAGTAAACATTATTGGCGGCTGAATAGCCGCCAAGTTTGTTTCAGGTAGAGACTTCTGGCTCGCCTGGTATAGATCCTGTAGGTGACGAGGAGTGCGGCAGTTTCTGGACCAATGTCCAGTCATGCCGCATTTATGGCATTTATCCTCCCAGTTCTTCTTAGGAAGTGACACTTGCTCGGTGTTCTTTCGCTTCCAAATGAAGTTTCACTTTCTGTCACGCCCCGCTTCCCAAAAATATGGACGCGAAGCGTGAGAAGGTCCGCTCAGACTTGAAGCTGCAAGCTGCAAGTCCGATAAGCGTCAATCAACTTTAAAGCTGCAGGTCCTTGCAACGCAAACGAAACAAAGATAATAATAATGAAATGAGACAAAAGAGATATCTCAGAATATCCATAAAATAAGTTTCAACATCACAGAAAAAGACACCAGGCTAAAAAGAAAAAGAGTCTAAAGGCCCAAACATGGCCAACCAAAGTACAAAGTACAAAGTATAGGTGCCACGCACCGACAACTAACAGTTGGCCTAAAACAAAAGGAAGCTCAGCAAAGACTTAAAGAATGGTCACCGGTGTCCACAAAACTCCTCCTGGGCAATCATGTGTAATGCCCTACAAGCTACTGCACAAGTACTAGAGGGGGGGTGAATAGTACTTTAAAAATAACAAGGAGTATAATTCCTAATTATCGTGCAAACAACTACCAATCAATTTGCGGAAGCTTAAATTGAAGACAACAACAAAATTAACAATGCTAACAATTGAATATTACTGGGTTCGGATCCACCCAAGTCTCCCCGACTTGTTCCCGGTGATCCTACGTCCCAACCACCCGGATCCCCTCCGGATACTTAGGTTAGAAACCCTAACCTAAGATTTCCACTATGATATCTTGTGAAAAACCTTCACAAGATCAAATCATACATGCAATGGCAATAGTGAATCCCACAACCCGGGATCACAACCTTCTCTCACAACCGAGAGAATCAATAAGCAATATAAATGAGTTTATAATGAAATAAACAATCTTACCACAAATCCTATACCTTGAGTTTTCTTACCAAATAGGTGCAAGGAGGGATTTGAGGAAGAGGAAGTCACCAAGACCTAGCACCACTGAAATGAGCAGCAATGGGTGCCTAGGAGTGATTTGGAGACTTGAATCAAGCTAGAGCTTGAATGGCTCACCAAGAACAAACTTCTCTCAAGATGGATTCTAGATCTAGAATGTGAGAGAATGGATTTCTTGTGAGGGAGAGAGCTTTGGAAATGAGTGAGAATCTCTAACTCTTTCAATCTCAATGAATCTCTTAATGGCAGCTCTAACCTGGAGAGAAATGACCAAGCTTCGTATTTATAGGGTCCCATAAAAACGAGTTAGGTCAAATCCCAACGGTTAGAAATCTGAAGCAACTAGTCGGTCAAAGAACAACCACTGACCGACTAGTTCATCAACTAGTCAGTCAGTCAAACAACATGGACCGACTAAGTGACGAACAGTGAACAGATTGAATTTCAGACCTAGAAATCTAGTCGGTCCAAGAAGACTGTCTGACCGACTAGTTTCACGACTAGTCGGTCGGTCAGTGAACTTAGACCGACAAAGAGTCAAAAACAAATAGTCTGAATACAAATTGAGTTAGTCGGTCCAAGAACAAATGTTGACCGACTAGATTATCAACTAGTCGGTCGCCAAACGTTCTTAGACCGACTAACGATAAACAGTAGCTTAGGAGAAAATTGGCATGTACAGTAAAGCTCAACTAGTCGGTCTAAGAAGCATCACTGACCGACTAGTTTACCAACTAGTCAGTCGGTGAGTCAACATGGACCGACTAAGTATAAACAGTAAGGTGCATGAAATTTAGAAAGCAAACTAGTCGGTCCAAGAAGCTCTGCCGACCGATTAGATCACCATCTAGTCGGTTGGTTCTTCTTCTTGAACCAACTAACATGCACAAGAAGTCCCGAATCGAAGCGCGATGCTTCGGGAAAGATTGTATGGACTTCTACTAAGATCCTAGCTCTAAGATAGGAGCGAAATGAAGATAGAAATGTAAGATATACTCAAGGCTTAACATTCTATAGATCGAAACTAAAAGACTATAAATAAAACCTTAAGGAACGGTCTTCGAGAGCTTCGATCAAATCTTCATGACTTCCAAAACGGTCCAAAAGCTTCAACGAAGCTTTAGGCATTGAATACGAGCTTTGAGAAGTCTTGAGATGTCGCTTTGAGTGTTCTCGTGAATTTGGCGACGATCTCCATAACTGCGCTCACAAATTGTTAGTTCATAATTTATTTATGTTTGCTCATCATCCAAAACCAAATCCGGGGAGTCCAATACTCAACATCATGGACTCAGGCTCAGCGTCAGCAAAACATCACGTACTCAGCAACGGTCTCTGGCTCAAGGTCTAACATGTGACACCCAAAAGAGCAAGGGGCACATGTCAGCAAGTCTACAAGAGACTTGTGCAAGGAAACTGAAAGTAGGTAAAGCAACCTAGCAGTTATAGCATGATGCAATGACATGGCAGTTAAAGTATGTGTGCAGCAGGTAAAGAAAACAACAAGTAAACTAGCATGGCATGAGTGGCAACTATTAACATTTACAAGGATTTCTCTAGTCACGTTTTCATGTCATGTGCAGAGTTTACGCCTTACAGCAGAAATGGCTTTCTTTCACCTTGAGTGGCCGCTTAACTCCGACATAAACCCAGAGTTTACGCCTTACAGCTGCAGTTGCTGATCAGGCAGACTCCCAACTGAATGGCCGCTTAACTCTTACCCCTCCCACGTGTATCGAGCCAGGGCCTTACCCCCGAACGAGAATGCTCGCTTCTGGATCACGAGCCAGGAAGTGTATTTCAGGATGGCATAGGGGTGCACCTAGCCCGGGACAAGCAAGTACAAGTATGTAGCGTGTGCTACGAATGCAACATTCAATGCATGGATGACATGGCATGGCAAGTAGTAAAGCGTACAGGTAAGGAAAGTAAACATGACATTTTAGTATGCATGATCAACAAGTTAAAGAGTTGGATTTAGCTTTGTTGTCAAGCTAGATCAATTGAGGTGACAGATCTAGTTTCGTTGTCAAACTAGATCAAGTAGGCGTCTAGCCAGCTATCATTTCACTGACTAGTCTCTTTTACGCTAAAAACAAGGAAGTGGCCTAAAAACATGGCCCTACACAAGAGTTGGCAAGTTTCACTTGCCTGCAAGTACAACGTCTGAGAAACACCGTCCAAGAGAGTCCAAGCCACAAATAACCTACGTGCACAAGTCCACCGGCCTAAAGTCCATTTTATTAATCTTGATTAGTGAATTTAAAACATTTAAAATACTTTAAAACCATCAATTTTAGTCTTGATTAATAGGCAATAGGTTGGGGGTCCTAAGGGTGCAAAGCGTTACCTCAACACGACGCGAAAGCTACACTGGCGTCGAGTAGCGACACCAGGGGTGGGAATAAGAGAACGCGCTCCAAGTCCTGATTCCAATATAGATTCCTTGCTGGAAAGTTCAGAGCATCAACTGGAGCGACGAGTCCAGATTCCAAAGCTAGCACGTGCGACGACGGGCTACGACGTGTCGCAACGTCGTACACGGCAAATCGTCGGAGAGAAAGCACCTAGGTGGGGCCCACAGTAGTCCTAGGGGCCAATGGGGGACCCACAATACCTCTGGAGAACTTGGGGGGGCCCACGGTGGCAAGTGGTGCGACGGGTGCAGCGTTGCGACGAATGGCTCTCGGTCGGACACGCTCGGTGCGGGGGAATCCATCGGTCGGACACATGCGGCGGGGCTGTGCAGCGCTTGGGGTCGGTCGCAATGGCGGGTGCGGAGAAATCCATCGGTCGGTGCGGTAGAGCGGGCCGGTCGGTGCGGGCGACAGAGGGTTGCAACGTTGCAAGTGTTGCAACGTTTCGGGTGCGGGCGGGGCTTCGGTCGGGCACGGTGCGGAGCGGAGCGACAGAGCGGGGCTCGGTGCGGGGTCGATGCGGAGCGGGGATGCGACCAAGCTCTCGGTCAGACCGAGAGCTTCTCTCGGTCAGTGCGAGCGAACGGAGCGGGCGGGGTTGCAGCGGGTGCGAGCGGATGCGGGTGCGGGCGGAAGCATCGGTCGGAGCGGGGAATTTGGGCCTATTTCATCGGTCGGTGCGGGGAAAGTTCATCGCAACGTTGCGACGATTCGTCGCAACGTCAAATTTGGGTTTTGGAAGCGGCTAGGGTTATTTTCTTGCGAAAATAGGTCTTCCTAAAGGTTGTTTATATAGTGTAGAAGGGTTGACTAGGTCTAGGGCTAATCCTAATGGGATTAGGAGTTTAAAATAATTTAAAATTCCAATCTCACCATCTCCAACTCACCCAAGGCTAAGGTGCGGCCCAAATGAGCTGGAATTCGCCTCAAAAATTATTTAAAACGTTTTAAACTCAAATAAATTTTATTTGGCCGAAATTAATTTAAAACCTAGCTTTTAAAAATATTTTAAACTTTGATAAAAATATAAAAGTGGTCAAATAAACTCCAAAAATTATAAAATAAATATCGGGGTGATCATGATGACGAAAGGAAGCCAACTAAGAAGACGGATCTCAATTTCGACGTCGGACGACGAAACTAAAAATAGAAACGTCTCCCGTCAAAAGTGAAAATCGCAACGCCTCATCGAATAAGATTAAATTGTGGGAAAACGAATCGAGAAATGTTGTTCCAAATTAGTGCCACAATTTAATACTCTCAGAGACGTTCACAACGGCATATCGGGAGTCGTAGAATATGAAGATGGACCAAATTGACACCAAGGAAAATAGTCGAAAACGAATCAAAGTGTGCCAAATTGTCCATTTTCGAAAAACGAAAATTAAAATCATCAAAATACCAAATATAAATTCACTTATTGAATAAAGAAACGTACTCTTCAATACTCAATATTCTTGGTTAAATTTGTGCATGGAATGTTGGATATTGGACTCCCCGGATTTGGTTTTGGATGATGAACTAACATAAATATAACGTGAACTAACACTTTGTGAGCGCAGTTATGGAGATCGTCGCCAAATTCATATGAATATCAATTACGACGTCTCAAGACTTCTCAAAGCACGTGATCGTATGCCTAAAGCTTCGTTGAAGCTTATGGACCTTTTTAGAAGTCATGAAGATTCGATTGAAGCTATTGAAGACGATATCGTCAAGTTTTATTTATAGTCTTTAAGCTTCTTTCGTAGAATGTTAAGCCTTGAGTAGGTCTTACGGTTTAAATCTTCATAACTCTCATACCTTAGCTCTAGGATCTTAGTTGAAGTCCATACAATCCTTCCCGAAGCTTCGCGCTTCGATTCGCGACTTCTTGTGCATGTTAGTTGGTTCAAGAAGAAGAACTGACCGACTAGATGGTGATCTAGTCGGTCGGCAAAGCTTCTTGGACCGACTAGTTTTTGTCAGTCAATTCTAAGCTCTTTACTGTTTACAGTTAGTCGGTCTAAGTTGACTCACCGACCGACTAGTTTGTGAACTAGTCGGTCAGTGATGCTTCTGTGACCGACTAGTTGAGCTTTCCCTGTACATGTACATTTGAGCCTGAGCTACTGTTTATCATTAGTCGGTCTGTGTTCATTGATCGACCGACTAGTTGATGAACTAGTCGGTCAACTTTCCTTCTTGGACCGACTAGTTTAGCTTTACTGTACATGCCAATTTTTCACCTAACTTACTGTTTATCGTTAGTCGGTCTATGCTCATTTGGCGACCGACTAGTTGGTGAATTAGTCGGTCAACATTTGTTCTTGGACCGACTAAGTCTATTTGTGTTCAGACTTCAGTTTTATTTGTTAGTCGGTCTCAGTTGAGTAACCGACCGACTAGTTGTGAAACTAGTCGGTCAGCTACTCTTCTTGGACCGACTAATTCCTTTAGTCTGTGCTTCAACCTTTTGGCTGTTCTTCCATTAGTCGGTATACGTTAATTGACCGACCGACTAGTTGATGAACTAGTCAGTCGGTGGTTGTTCTTTGACCGATTAGTTGGGTTCAGAAAAGAGCCGTTGGAGCATTAATTGAAACGTTTTTCTTTCTCTCTCTCCTCTATCCTATAAATACTTGATGGACTGCATTCATTGCAGTCAAGGCTG
The DNA here is from genome assembly GCA_030789695.1 of Scilla litardierei. Taxonomy (NCBI): domain Eukaryota; kingdom Viridiplantae; phylum Streptophyta; class Magnoliopsida; order Asparagales; family Asparagaceae; genus Scilla; species Scilla litardierei. The sequence continues at coordinate 26,403,898 of CM061140.1, read as the reverse complement.
ATATTATTGCAAGTTTAGAGATCAAGAGAAATCATTCCAAGCTCATTCAAAGCTCTTTCATTCCATTCAATAATCTCTCATCACTCTTACTTCCAAAGAGAGATTCATTGAGTGTGAAGCCTTCCAAGCCAAGTGCTTGATTCTAGGTCAGCAACATCCCCATAGCTCTCCATCGCTGATCTACATCTTGGAGCTAGGGTTTGGTGCCACTTCTTCTTGCTCAAAATCATCATTGCCCTAATTCGTAAGCATTACTCAAGGCATAGGTATTTTGTCGGTAAGAAGTTTCTTATTTCATTTCAATTTCATATTGTAAGTTTCACTCTCGGTTGTGAGAGTGTGGTTGTGATCCCGGGTTGTGGGAGTCACAAATTACTTTGTGTATGATTTGACTTGTGAAGGTTTTTCACAAGTATTTCATAGTGGAAATCTTGAGTTAGGGTTTCTAACTCAAGTATCCGGAGGGGATCCGGGTGGTTGGGACGTAGGATCACCGGAAACAAGTCAGGGAGACTTTGGTGGATCCGAACCCAGTAATATCTATTGTTAGCATTGTTAATTTTGTTGTTGTCTTCAATTTAAGCTTCCGTAAATTGATTTGGTAGTTGTTTGCACGATAATTAGGAATTATACTCCTCGTTATTTTTAAAGTACTATTCACCCCTCCTCTAGTACTTGTGCAGTAGCTTGTAGGGCATTACATTTGGTATCAGAGCCAGATACTTAGCTATGTCTGCCAACGACAACAAGACCGTGCGTCCACCTTCCGACTATGGCACCTTCAGGAACCGTGAAGGAGCATCTTTGGTGATGGAAGGACATTCCTCAACGAGGCCTCCATTCTTCAACGGTACCAACTACGGGTACTGGAAATGCCGGATGGAAACTTTCCTCCGGAGTGCATCTCTATGGAGGACCACGATGAAGGAATACGTCGAGCCCGCCGAAGAAGACTTTGAGAAATGGACAACCGCGGAGGTCGCCGCGGAGGTAAGCAATACCAAGGTAATGAACGCATTGCAATGCGCATTGGAGCCCGAGGACTTCAATAAGATATGCACATGTAAGAGTGCATATCAAATTTGGAACTCCCTCCTCATACTACATGAAGGGACGAGTAGGGTAAGAGACTCTAAACTCGTAGTTGTTAACAAAGATTACGAAATGTTTCATATGCAACAGGGCGAGAAGATGAAGGAGTATTATGCTCGCTTCGTCGACATCATAAACGAGTTGGAGGCTCTCGGTAAAACCTACACCCAAAAGGAGAAGTGTTCGAAGCTTATCGAAGGACTTCCTTCTTCTTGGGAAAAGCGTACCTTCGCCATCGAGGAAGGTAATGATATGAATAAGTACACCGTAGTTCAACTAATGGGTACTTTAATGTCATACGAGGTACGTAAGGATAAGTTAAAATTGCAGGAAAAGATGAAGTCCTACCTAAAGCAAGACGAGCCAAAGAAGAAGGCTATTGCTTTCAAGGCCGCTCCATCCACATCCACATCAACCGATGATGAAGACTCGGAAAACAAGTTGGACTTGGAGTCCATGGCACTCATGGCCAAGAAGTTCAACCGTTTCTTCCGAAAAGGTAACTATAAGAACAAAGCTAAATTTGGTTCTTCTAACGCCTCCTCCTCTCCTTTGTGTTTCAAGTGCAATAAGCCAGGACACATGAAAGCGGAGTGTCCTCTAAATAAGCAAAAGGAGAAGTGGAAGGCACCGAAATTCGATAAGTCCAAGAAGTACAAGAAAGGGAACAAAAAGGGACTTGTCGGAGCAACATTCACCGACTCCGAGGATTCCACAAGCGGAGAGTCGGACGATGAGCAAGTGGAGCAAGCACACATGTGCTTCATGGCAAGAGAGGAGAATGATCAAGGATCTTCCTCTTCCGATGATAGTGACGACGAAGGCGATGAGGTAACTATGGATGACCTTAGGAATGCTAATTCTCAATTATGGTCTAAGTATACTAAATTAGTAAATAGGTATACTAAAGTAAAAGATGACCTAGCTAGCATTCAAACCTCGCCTAAAACTATCATCACCAACAACGACACCGTTATTGAAGGGTTGAGGAATGAGATTGTTAATCTCAAGACTCAACTTGAACATGTTAGCATTGAAGATCCGGAGGAGCACGAGATAGCGGATTTGACTTCTCAAAACTCGACTTTGAGTATTGAGAATGAGAGTCTTAAATCTCGTGTTTATGTGCTCACATCGCAAGTATCCAACTTGGATACTTCTATGCGTTCTCTCACCGAGAAATATGAGAACACATTAGGCCGAATTAATAAATTCAATAAGGGTAAGGACCATTTAGATAAAATCCTAAGTGACTTACTTCCGGCCAATCACCACATTGGCTTGGGGTATATGATGGGATGTTCATCCAAATAGGCCACTACTTTTGTTAGGCCAACTTCCGGTGACTCAACGAGTGGTAGCAAACACGTTATTGGTAGTTATTCTACCAATGGTGCTTCCACCTCGTCCACACCCTCTTTCGGAAAGAAACCCACTTTGGGTGGACCTCCAAAGAAGGGGCATGCTTATATGTACACCAATACTATGCCACGTAGGAACACACGTCCTACTCCACCGGCTCACACATATGATGATTTTTATGCAACACATTCACGGGCACGTGCACACCAAGTGAGACACCCTCACGCACGTGTTCCCTCACATGCATATGTTCACCCACATCATCGTATGAATAACTATCCACATGCACCATTCCATCATGTTCCTTATGCCTATCCACGACATGCATCACGTAGAAATCAACAACGCATGCATGCACCCAATATGATGAGGGCTCCCAAGATTTTCACTATTTGGAGCCCAAAGGACACAAGCATGGATGAAAAACAAGTTTACATGAATTCTTATTTTTCGGATGTTGTGCATAGTAGAAATTATGTGGGAAAGTCTAAGTCCAATTGGACTTGGCTTCCAAAGGTCTAATCTTTTGGACCCAATGACCTTGGGTACCATGATATGAAATTTTCTATCTTTAGGTACTCAAGGAAAAGAAAAAGAAAAGGAGCAACAAATTTAAATTTAGCTCCAAGGGGAATTGGATACTCGATAGCGGGTGTTCAAAACACATGACGGGTGACGCTCAATTGCTCTCCGGAGTGGTTTCCATTGCAAATGGAAACCGCGTCGTATTTGGAGGCAACGAGAGCGGAACCATCATAGGTGTTGGTAAAGTGGGTAATCCTTCTAAACCCATTATATGTGATGTTTACCTTGTTAAAGGATTAAACCACAATCTTATTTCAATAAGTCAACTTTGTGACAAAAGTTACAAAGTTAACTTTGCGAAAGGAATGTGCCATATTTTAAGAAAAGATAATAATGAATTATTGTTTTCCGGCACACGCCATAAGGATATATATATCCTAGATCTTCCAAGATCACATGAACAATGTCTTATTGCCAACACAAGTGAACAACACTTATGGCATCGACGTTTTGGTCATGTGAACTTTGGAACACTTTTTAAGCTTTCCAAGTTAAATTCTATTAGAGGCTTCCCTAAGCTTGTCTTTCAAAAGAAAAGCTTTTGTGACTCGTGTCAACGAGGCAAGCTTCCAAAATCTTCATTTAAACCTAAGAAAAGCATTTCCTCTAAGCGGCCTCTAGAGCTATTACATCTAGATTTATTTGGGCCAACTAGAGTTGCTTCATTAGGTAATGCTAGATATGGACTTGTCATCGTTGATGACTTTTCTAGGTTTACTTGGGTATTTTCATTGTGTAATAAAAATGAAGCTTTTGAAAACTTCACAATTTTTGTTAAGAAAGTACAAAATCTCTTAGGAACCACCATTGTCACTATTCGTAGTGATCATGGAGGTGAATTTGAGAATGAGTCTTTTGAGACATTTTGTGATGAAATTGGTATTACACACACCTTTTCATTCCCTCGCGCACCTCCTCAAAATGGTGTAGTTGAGAGAAAGAATAGGACGTTAGTGGAGTGTGCTCGCACTATGCTTGATGATAGCCAACTTGGCCATCAATTTTGGGCGGAAGCGGTACACACCGCTTGCTATGTGTTTAATAGAATACTTTTGAGGCTCGGCACTAAACAAACTTGTTATGAATTGTTGTTTGGTAGGTTGCCTCAAGTTAAACATTTTCGTGTTTTTGGTTCAAAATGTTTTATTAAGAACACGTATGGTAGTTTGGACAAATTCGATCCAAGATCCAATGAGGGGATTTTTGTTGGATATTCTTCGCGTAGCAAAGCCTACCGGATATTCAACAAACGAACCTCAACGATCGAGGAATCGCTTCATGTGTCATTGAATGAAGGATTTGTTCCAACTAGAATTACTAATGATGATGACTCTATGGATGTCTTATGTGATTCAATTGGTAATTCTAACTCTAATGATTCTATTAATTCTATTGAGACTAACCTGTCTAATGAAGTTGTTGAGAATGTTCCTAGTGACCAAGGTATTCCCAAACGGCTTCATACCGTTCGTGACCATCCTCATGAGCAAGTCATTTGAAATATCCATGATAGTGTCAAGACGAGATCGCAAGTGAACCACTTCGCTCATTGTGCCTTTGCCTCCTCGATAGAGCCAAAGAATGTTAATGAAGCATGCGAAGATAGCGCTTGGATCTTGGCCATGGAGGAGGAACTCATTCAATTCGAGAGGAATGAAGTTTGGGAGCTTGTTCCATTGCCATCGAAGAACCACACCGTCATAGGGACAAAGTGGATCTTCAAGAACAAAACCGACGAGAACCAAGTCGTCGTCCGGAACAAAGCTCGGTTAGTTGCTCAAGGCTACCGTCAAGAGGAAGGTATATATTTCGAAGAATCCTTCGCTCCGGTAGCTAGATTAGAATCAATTAGATTATTATTGTCTTTTGCATGCCATAAGGATTTTAAATTATTTCAAATGGATGTTAAAAGTGCATTTTTAAACGGAGATGTTGTTGAGGAAGTTTACGTTTCTCAACCTCCGGGTTTTATTAATGAAAAATTTCCAAATCATGTCTTTAAACTAAAGAAAGCGCTTTACGGTTTGAGACAAGCTCCTCGAGCTTGGTATGATCGTTTAAAGAATTTTCTTTTGGATTTGGGTTTTAAAATGGGAGAAGTTGATTCCACATTATTTGTTAAGTATTCGAATAATGATATAATTTTAGTTCAAATATATGTTGATGATATCATTTTCGGTGCTACTAACTTTGCTCTTTGCGAAGAGTTTTCTAATGTGATGAAGGATCAATTTGAGATGAGCCACATGGGTGAGCTCAAATATTTCTTAGGTCCCCAAATTCACCAAATGGACGATGCAATCTTCATCCACCAAACGAAGTATACGGTGGAGTTGCTAAAGCGATTTGGAATGGAGAGTGCCTCCGGGAAAAAGACTCCAATGAGCACGACTACGCATCTTGATAAGGATACGGGCGGTAATGATGTAGACATTCGTCTATATCGAGGTATGATAGGTAGTTTACTTTATCTTACCGCAAGTAGGCCCGATATTATGTTTGCCGTATGCGTATGTGCTCGTTATCAGTCTCAACCTAAGGAGTCTCACTTAGTAGCGGTAAAACGTATTTTCCGTTATCTAAGTTATACACTTGATTTTGGATTACTTTATCCAAAATCTAGCACGTATGAGTTAATCTCATATAGTGATGCCGATTATGCGGGATGCAAATCCGACAGGAAAAGTACTAGTGGCACTTGCCATTTTATAGGAAATTCCCTTGTCTCTTGATTTTCCAAGAAGCAAAATTCCGTATCACTTTCAACCACCGAGGCGGAATACATTGCCGCCGGTGCCGTGTGTGCTCAAGTTCTTTGGATGAGACACACACTTAAAGACTTTGGTATAAACTGTGATACTTGCCCTATCATGGTGGACAACCAAAGTGCAATATGTCTTTCCAAGAACCCGGTACACCATTCCCGTTCGAAACACATAGATGTCCGACACCATTTCTTAGATGATCATGTTGCTAAAAAGGACATCATATTAGTGTACGTTGAAACCCAAAAGCAAATCGCCGATATTTTCACGAAACCCCTAAAGGAGGACTCCTTTGTGCGGTTGCGTCGAGAATTGGGGATTATGGGTGAATCCGAGATATAGGATTCATGTTTCATTCAATAATCTTGCATGCTATTATATTTCACAATATTTCGTTCATGCTAGACTTATTGGATTTTTCGGGATTTTATGTGATATTTTGAATTTTTGCTCGAATTCATGTTTGAATGTCGTATTTGAGATTTCGATGTTTAATGGGGTAGTTTAGATGATTTTTGAGAGGATTGCGATGTATCGTCCAAGTGTTTTGAGGAGAGAACTTAATTATCAATTTTTGGACTCATCTAGTCGGTCTCAGTTCATCAACCAACCGACTAGATTCACATCTAGTCGGTCAGCTAATGAACTCAGACCGACTAGCTCTATCTCTCAACTTTTGAACTCCTTTAGTCGGTATCAGTTCAATCACCAACCGACTAGATTCGTATCTAGTCGGTCAGTATTTGAGCGTAGACCGACTAATTCTCGTTCAGGAAATCTTCGACTGGTCTCTGTTTCCACTTAGTCGGTTTAAGCTCGTTAACCGACCGACTAGATCGTAATCTAGTCGGTCAGCCATTGAACTGTGACCGACTAAGTGCTCAGGGGCAGTCATGTCTTTTCACGATTTCGACCGACTTAAATCATTTCTAATCGACTCTTTCTCCTTTTAGTCGGTTGCTCTTCCCTTCTCCAGCTCGAAAACCCCCGATCCTCCCTCGTGTCTTTTCGTCTTCCGTCGATCTCTGGCCCATTTCCGGCCATCCTCTCCGTCGCCGGCTGTAACGACTGGTTTTTCATGTATGGATTTTATTATGAATATTATATAATTGATTGATTACCCTTGTTGTGATTTCCTTTTTCCGTCACCGAAGTTTTCTTTCGCTCGTTTCGTTGTGATTCTCTAGATTCTTCCGTCGGTCGGCGTGTTTGAAGTAAGTCATTCGTGAAGGACTTCATAACGTCGATATCTTAGAGTTAGAATGAGCCTAGGAGACTTAGGAAACCATCCCAGAGCTTCACGCTCCATTTCGGAACTTTTGGTGCACGTTAGCCGGTGTAAGAAGGGGAACCGACCGACTAGATGCCGATTTAGTCGGTCGGAAAACCTTCTTGAACCGACTAGCGGGCTTGAAAAATTGTTCAGGAGTTACTGTTTGTCGTTAGTCGGTCTAAGAACGTTGGTTGACCGACTAGGTTGCAAACTAGTCGGTCGGCAATGCTTCTTTAACCGACTAACTCATTAACTAAATTTTGGTATCAGTACTGTTCATTCTTAGTCGGTCTAAGTTCATCTTTCGACCGACTAGTTGTTAAACTAGGCAGTTAAGTTTTGTACTCAGACCGACTAATTCTTAGTTCTTCTGTACAGTCGAGTTACTGTTTACTCTTAGTCAGTCTAAGAATGTTCATCGATCGACTAGATGTTGAACTAGTCGGTCAGTAATTGTTCTTTGACCGACTAAATCTAAATCCTAATTTTCGTCTGGGTTACTGTTTACTCTTAGTCGGTCTGCATTGGTCAACCGACCGACTAGTTCCCAAACTAGTCGGTCAGTGGTTGTTCTTTGACCGACTAACCAGTGCTGTAAACCCTAGTTTTGCCCTAGCCGCCACCAAACTCTATAAATACCCCTCCAAACGTTTTCTTCTTCTTCCTCACGACCTAAAACCCTAATTTCTCCCCCATTGAGCCCCCTTCTTCCCCAAACCCTTATTCCTTCATCCCAAGCTCATCCTCCATCATCTAAACCCTCCCTTAACACATTCTACCTCTCATCTTCCTCAAATCTCCATCAAATCCCCAAAATCCACATCAAAACCCATTTCTCCAGATTTTCCCCAACTTTTCCAGATCTGAACCCTAGGTTCCCCGGAGCGTTTCTTCCGTCGCCTTGGTTGCTCGGCATCGTTCTTCCGTTTCCTATACGGTAATGATCGACCTCTTAATGTTTTCATAACCCGTTATGTTTTTGTGAAACCCTAATGAAATGAGTGTTGTTTTGATGTTTGTTTCCCCGTAACAGCGACTTCCCCGTAGATTAGCGCCCGTGGGACGAACCCTTGTTGATCGTCATCCTCGGTGCTAGGCAAGTGAAACTTGCCACTTAGGGTTTGGGCCATGTTTTTGGCCATTTGCTTGTTGTAGGCGTAAAAGAGACTAGGCGACGAAATGATACTCGCCTAGGCGCAAATTCCGGAACTAGCTTGACAACGAAGCTAGGACCGTCGTTTACCATGTTGCACAACTACCATGTCATGTTTAATTTTGATTATCGATACGCGAATACATTGTCATCCATGCTATCCATGTTGTACGTCGCATTCGTAGCACTCGCTACAATACTTGTGTTTCCTGGCTCGTGTTCCAGAAGCGGGCCATGTGTTGGTTGATAGCCAATGCCCGACCTACTAGTTTCCGGCTAGGCACCCACTATACGTGGGCATAACCCTACGCCATACATGTTAAACACACTTCCTGGCTCGTGTTCCAGAAGCGAGCATTCCGTGTTCGGGGGTAATGCCCTGGCTCGACACACGTGGGAGGGGTAGAGATAAACGGTCACTTGAGCTTAGGAGTTGGCCCGATCAGCCACTCTAGCCAACAGGCGGAATCTCTGTGCACAACTTGTTTACTTGACTGTTCACTTAACGTGAACCACTTGACTTGTACTTGTCCGTGATTTACTTGTTATCCGTGACATACTTGCTACTTGTACTTCCCTTTACTTGTCACTTCCATACCATACTTGCCATGCCATGCATCATGCTATACCTGCTAGGTTGCTAGTTTACCTTATTTTCAGTTTCCTTGCCCAAGTCTCTTTTAGACTTGCTGACATGTGCCCATTTACTCTTTTGGGTGACACATGTTAGATCTCGAGCCTGAGTCCGTTGTTGAGGACGAGGTGTTTGCGGACGCCGTGCCCGAGTCAGTGTTTGGCGAGGAGTACGTGGACACTGGGGACCAGTCCTAGTGTCTTCGTTGAGCTTTCTTTTGTTTAGACTGCTGTTTTGTTGTCGGTGCGTGGCACCTGTACTTTGTTACGTTGTTCCTTTTTGGTTGGCCTTGTTCTGGGCCTTTAGACTCTTTCTTTTAGCCTGATGGCTTTTCTGGATGTTGAACTTAATTTTCATGTTGGACAAATTATGAGATATGAGATTTTATTTCTGTCTCTCCTTGTGTTATTATTGTTGTTCTGCTTGTGGTTACATGGACCTGCTTATGTTTTATTGACGCTTATCGGGTTTGGGGCTTCACAGCTCCATTCTCGTGCGGACCTTTTCACGTCTCGTCTCCATTTTAGGGAAGCGGGGCGTGACAGGTTTTGTTGGTGGCCCATGCAGGTCTTTCTGTAACTGCGATTATCGGAATAGCGATAATAATATTAGAATGTCCAATAAACTAAGTTCGACGTCCGAGTCATAAGCTATGAGTCTAATTGTTTCGTTCTTTGTGTCACTAGATGGCAGGAAGACGAATCACCCGTGGTGGAGGTAGTGGTGCGTTCCCTCATGACGAGGAGCCTGGGCGGGAACCCACCAATGGGGAGATGATGCAGATGATGCTTCAGATGATGCAGGTGCAGCAGGGCGTGCTCCTGCAAGTCCAGAATGCTCCGGCTGGTCGATCTCCTCAGGCGACTCCGGAGGCCCCTCGCTCCGAGCCGGGAGCGAAGCAATTTCGGGAGCTGGGTCCCGCATATTTTGATGGGTCTGAGGGTCCTCTGGCTGCCGATGAGTGGATTCAGAACATAGAGGATAATTTGAAGATGGCCAAGATCACCTCGGCTGGATGGGTTGATTTGTTGAAGCGGCAACTCAAGGATAATGCTCGGAACTGGTGGGATGCGGAAGATGCTGGTGGAGCCGATAGCTTGGGCTACCTTTAAGTCCAGGTTTGATGAGGAGTTCTTTCCGAAGGCTGCTAAGAAGGAGATGCTACAACGTTTCATTGATCTAAAGCAAGGGAGCTTGACGGTGGACCAGTACCACCAAGAGTTCACTAGGCTTAGTCGGTTCGCGCCAAAGATGGTGCAGGATGCTGACGAGAGGGCTCAGAGGTTCCTGTAGGGACTTGCTTTGGAGCTCCAGAGTTTTGTGTCTTCCTCTGATCTGGACTCTTATCAGAAAGTTCTGGTCGCTGCAAGGCGGCAGGAGCTGAACCTGAGTCAGAGGGGAGGACATGTTTCTGGTGCTGGGAAGAGGCCTATGGAGCAGGCCAGAGCGGTGGTTAGGCCTGGTTTCAAGCCTAATCAGCCAGCTCAGTTCAAGAGGTCAGGAGGGCCTATTCTGAAGACTTGCCATTTCTGCGGTAGGACCGGACACGTCAAGGATCAGTGTAGGAGATTCCTGGGCCAGTGTGTCGTCTGTGGGGATCCTACCCATGCCATGAAGGATTGTCCGAGGTCGAAGCAGCCTTGGAGGGTACCTGTCGCAGCACCGCCGTTGCAGCAGAGAGCCCCTGTGCCCGCTGGTCGTGGAGCAGCCCTTGTTCCACAGAGACAGGCCTTTCGGCAGGCTGTTCCGTCGAGACGGCAGGCCTTTCTGATGACTGAGGAGGAGAGCATGGCCGTGGACGAGGTTATTACAGGTAACGCTCGTTCTAGCTATTTTCTTCCTTAGTTAGTTTGATTGTTGATTATGTTGGTTGCTTGCTCATGTTTGTTGCTAGAATAGGATTTGATTGTTAGACTGCTTGCTAGGTGTGGTTTTGGTTTGCACATTTCCTGCACGAGTCCTCTTTGACTCAGGTGCGTCGATGTGCATTTTGGCCCGGAGCTTCATGGAAAAGCATTCCTTGTCGACGTCCTCTCTTCCTAAGAGTTGGAATATCGTCACAGGGAACGGTGTGGTCTCGGTGCATCGTGGGTGCAATTCTTGCCCGTTGGTGGTTTGTGGACGTGAGCTTTGCGCTGATTTCATTGTCCACGACATTATCAACTATGATGCAGTTCTTGGGATGGACTGGCTTGCGAGCTTCTATACTACGATCGACTGTCGGAGGAAGAAGGTGGTGTTCGAGATCCCCGGACATCCAGTATTTGAGTTCAGTCGAGGTAGCAGTTCGCTTGGTCCTGTCAGATTTCGGGCCAGGCCGGTGGAGATTGTGGCTATGCAGATGGAGTTAGAGAGGCCAGCTGTGGTGCGAGATTTTGATGACGTCTTCCCCGAGGAGATGTCTGGTTTTCCACCTGATCGAGCTTTAGAATTTTCTATTGATTTTGTTCTGGGAGCGCTGCCGATTTCGAAGGCACCGTATCGTATGGCACCTGCAGAATTGGAAGAGTTACGGAAACAGTTGGATGAGCTTTTGCAGAAGGGTTATATCAATCCTAGTGTGTCTCCGTGGGGAGCACCGGTGCTGCTAGTGAAGAAGAAGGATGGTTCGCGTCGCATGTGCGTGGACTATCGAGAGTTGAATGCGGTGACCATCAAGAATAAATACCCGTTGCCTCGCATCGATGATATTTTTGATCAGCTTGGAGGTTTGAGGGTGTTTTCTAAATTGGATTTGAGGAGTGGTTACCATCAGTTGAAGGTGAAGAAGGATGATGGTCCGAAGACAGCGTTCAGGACGAAGTATGAACACTATGAGTTTGTGGTTATGCCTTTCGGCGTAACTAACGCACCCGCAGTTTTTATGAATCTGATGAACCTGATTTTCTACGACTTCTTGGATAAGTTTGTCGTTATTTTTATTGACGACATTCTGATATATTCGAAGTCGGAGGAAGAGCATGCCTCGCACTTGAGGACGGTGTTGGAGATTCTGAGGAAGCATCGGTTGTATGCTAAGTTTTCAAAGTACGAGTTTTGGCTGGATAGAATTGCTTTTCTCGGGCATGTGGTGACTGGAGATGGTATTTCTGTGGATCCCGAGAAGATTAGGGCCATCAGAGAGTGGCCTGTTCTGTCGTCAGCGTCTGAGATCCGGAGTTTCCTTGGTTTGGCGGGATATTATCGGCGTTTCATTAAGGACTTTTCCCGTATTGTCGAGCCGATGACCAGATTGACGCGGAAGGATGTACCTTTTGTTTGGTCGGGTGATTGTGGGAATGCTTTTGGTGTTCTGAGGGAGAGACTGACGACTGCCACTGTTCTTGCTGTACCTGATCGCAGCGGTGGATTTGAGATCTTTTGTGGTGCTTCTGGCAAGGGCCTCGGTTGTGTGTTGCATCAGCACGGGCATGTTATGGCTTATGCGTCTCGTCAGCTCAAGGTTCATGAGAAGAATTACCCGACGCATGATTTGGAGTTGGCTGCCGTTGTGTTTGCTCTTAAGATTTGGAGGCACTTCCTGCTGAGTGAGAAAGTGAAGATTTTCACCGATCACAAAAGCTTGAAGTATATTTTTACTCAGAAGGAGCTCAACATGCGACAGCGTCGATGGTTGGAGCTCATGGCAGATTGTGAGATTGATTTGAAGTACCACCCTGGCAAGGTGAATGTGGTTCCTGATGCACTGAGTAGGCTTCCAGCGGTGATGATTTTGACCTCGCAGTGGAGATTGCAGCAGGATTTTTGCGAGTCTGGTGTGGAGATTGTTCTTCCCGGGGAGGCTTCATCGTTGATGTACATGCAGGTACAGTCAACGATCGTGGATCGGATTAAGGCTGGCCAGGCTGAGGATCCGAAGCTGGTGAAGATTCGGGAGCAGGTGGAAGCCGGTCTGCAGACTGACTTTTTGATTCATAAGGATGGCTCGCTGAGGTTTGGAGCTAGGTTGTGTGTGCCAGCTGGGGATATCAGAGAGGAGTTGATGGTGGAGGCACACAGTTCGCCGTATTCTGTGCATCCTGGTGGCACCAAGATGTACCAGGATCTTCGTCTGAACTTTTGGTGGCATGGCATGAAGAGGAGTGTGGCTCGGAGTGTAGCCAAGTGTTTGGTTTGCTAGCAAGTGAAGGCGGAGCATCAGCGTGCGGCTGGGTTGCTACAACCACTTCCGATTCCGGAGTGGAAATGGCAACACCTCACTATGGATTTCGTGACTGGACTGTCTCGGAGTCCGAAGCAGAATGACGCGATTTGGGTGATCGTAGATCGATTGACCAAATCCGCGCACTTTATTCCGTTCCGAGTGGGACAGTCCACTGAGGCGCTAGCAAGGAGATATATGGAGGAGGTCGTGCAACTTCACGGAGTCCCCATGAGTATCGTGTCGGACAGAGACACGAGGTTCACATCTCAGTTCTGGCAGAGTTTACAGAAGAGTTTGGGTACGCGTCTGAGTTTCAGCACGGCGTACCATCCGCAGACGGATGGCCAGTCCGAGAGGACGATTCAGATTTTGGAAGACATGCTGAGGGCGTGCATGTTGGATTTCAAGGGTTCGTGGGAGGACCATCTACATCTGGTAGAGTTTTCTTACAACAACAGCTTCCAGGCATCTATTGGCATGGCGCCTTTCGCCGCTCTTTATGGGAGGAAATGTCGATCGCCATTGAGTTGGGATGACGTTGGTGATCGGGAGCTGTTGGGACCTGAGATGATTGTGGAAGCCGTGGATATCGTCAGGAATATTCGGGAGAGGTTGAGGATTGCGCAGGACCGTTTTAAGCATTGGGCGGATGCTAAACGTCGTCCTTTGGAATTTCAGCCTGGAGATCATGTGTTTCTGAAGATTTCCCCGAATCGTGGAGTGATTCGTTTTGGGAAGCGAGGGAAGTTGAGCCCGCGATACATTGGACCGTTTGATATTCTGGAAAAAGTTAGCGAGGTGGACTATCGCTTAGCCTTGCCGCCATCTTTGGAGGGAGTTCACAATGTTTTCCATGTGTCGCAGCTTCGTCGATACATTAGCGATCCATCTCATGCTGTGGATTTCTCGGAGATTACCGTTTGCCTCGACATGACGTATGACCAACATCCAGTGCAGATTCTGGACAGGCGTCAGAAGTCACTTCGGAACAAGGTTGTCAATCTTGTGAGGGTAATGTGGCGACACGGCTCGCCTGGAGAGTCTACTTGGGAGAATGAGGATGAGATGTGAGAGCGTTTCCCACTTTTGTTTCCGGACACGTGAATGTTGGGAATTCCGAGGACGGAATTTTCTTAAGTTGGGGAGGATGTAACGACGGGTTTTTCATGTATGGATTTTATTATGAATATTATATAATTGATTGATTACCCTTGTTGTGATTTCCTTTTTCCGTCACCGAAGTTTTCTTTCGCTCGTTTCTTTGTGATTCTCTAGATTCTTCCGTCGGTCGGCGTGTTTGAAGTAAGTCATTCGTGACGGACTTCATAACGTCGATATCTTAGAGTTAGAACGAGCCTAGGAGACTTAGGAAACCATCCCGGAGCTTCGCGCTCCATTTCGGAACTTTTGGTGCACGTTAGCCGGTGTAAGAAGGGGAATCGACCGACTAGATGATGATTTAGTCGGTCGGAAAACCTTCTTGAACCGACTAGCGGGCTTGAAAAATTGTTCAGGAGTTACTGTTTGTCGTTAGTCGGTCTAAGAACGTTGGTTGACCGACTAGGTTGCAAACTAGTCGGTCGGCAATGCTTCTTTAACCGACTAACTCATTAACTAAATTTTGGTATCAGTACTGTTCATTCTTAGTCGGTCTAAGTTCATCTTTCGACCGACTAGTTGTTAAACTAGGCGGTTAAGTTTTGTACTCAGACCGACTAATTCTTAGATCTTCTGTACAGTCGAGTTACTGTTTACTCTTAGTCGGTCTAAGAATATTCATCGATCGACTAGATGTTGAACTAGTCGGTCAGTAATTGTTCTTTGACCGACTAAATCTAAATCCTAATTTTCGTCTGGGTTACTGTTTACTCTTAGTCGGTCTGCATTGGTCAACCGACCGATTAGTTCCCAAACTAGTCGGTCAGTGGTTGTTCTTTGACCGACTAACCAGTGCTGTAAACCCTAGTTTTGCCCTAGCCGCCACCAAACTCTATAAATACCCCTCCAAACGTTTTCTTCTTCTTCCTCACGACCTAAAACCCTAATTTCTCCCCCATTGAGCCCCTTCTTCCCCAAACCCTTATTCCTTCATCCCAAGCTCATCCTCCACCATCTAAACCCAACCTTAACACATTCTACCTCTCATCTTCCTCAAATCTCCATCAAATCCCCAAAATCCACATCAAAACCCATTTCTCCAGATTTTCCCCAACTTTTCCAGATCTGAACCCTAGGTTCCCCGGAGCGTTTCTTCCGTCGCCGTGGTTGCTCGGCATCGTTCTTCCGTTTCCTATATGGTAATGATCGACCTCTTAATGTTTTCATAACCCGTTATGTTTTTGTGAAGCCCTAATGAAATGAGTGTTGTTTTGATGTTTGTTTCCCCGTAACAGCGACTTCCCCGTAGATTAGCGCCCGTGGGACGAACCCTCGTTGATCGTCATCCTCGGTGCTAGGCAAGTGAAACTTGCCACTTAGGGTTTGGGCCATGTTTTTGGCCATTTGCTTGTTGTAGGCGTAAAAGAGACTAGGCGACGAAATGATACTCGCCTAGGCGCAAATTCCGGAACTAGCTTGACAACGAAGCTAGGACCGTCGTTTACCATGTTGCACAACTACCATGTCATGTTTAATTTTGATTATCGGTACGCGAATACATTGTCATCCATGCTATCCATGTTGTACGTCGCATTCGTAGCACTCGCTACAATACTTGTGTTTCCTGGCTCGTGTTCCAGAAGCGGGCCATGTGTTGGTTGATAGCCAATGCCCGACCTACTAGTTTCCGGCTAGGCACCCACTATACGTGGGCATAACCCTACGCCATACATGTTAAACACACTTCCTGGCTCGTGTTCCAGAAGCGAGCATTCCGTGTTCGGGGGTAATGCCCTGGCTCGACACACGTGGGAGGGGTAGAGATAAACGGTCACTTGAGCTTAGGAGTTGGCCCGATCAGCCACTCTAGCCAACAGGCGGAATCTCTGTGCACAACTTGTTTACTTGACTGTTCACTTAACGTGAACCACTTGACTTGTACTTGTCCGTGATTTACTTGTTATCCGTGACATACTTGCTACTTGTACTTCCCTTTACTTGTCACTTCCATACCATACTTGCCATGCCATGCATCATGCTATACCTGCTAGGTTGCTAGTTTACCTTATTTTCAGTTTCCTTGCCCAAGTCTCTTTTAGACTTGCTGACATGTGCCCCTTTACTCTTTTGGGTGACACATGTTAGATCTCGAGCCTGAGTCCGTTGTTGAGGACGAGGTGTTTGCGGACGCCGTGCCCGAGTCAGTGTTTGGCGAGGAGTACGTGGACACTGGGGACCAGTCCTAGTGTCTTCGTTGAGCTTTCTTTTGTTTAGACTGCTGTTTTGTTGTCGGTGCGTGGCACCTGTACTTTGTTACGTTGTTCCTTTTTGGTTGGCCTTGTTCTGGGCCTTTAGACTCTTTCTTTTAGCCTGGTGGCTTTTCTGGATGTTGAACTTGATTTTCATGTTGGACAAATTATGAGATATGAGATTTTATTTCTGTCTCTCCTTGTGTTATTATTGTTGTTTTGCTTGTGGTTACAGGGACCTGCTTATGTTTTATTGACGCTTATCGAGTTTGGGGCTTCACATCTCCATTCTCGTGCGGACCTTTTCACGTCTCGTCTCCATTTTAGGGAAGCGGGGCGTGACACCGGCCGTCGACCTCCAACCTAGGGTAACCCCCCTCTCTCCCTCTCCTGTCTAGGGTTCAGTTTTCAGCTCTAGGGTTAGGTTTTCATATCAATTCGGCTTCTAGGGTTTCGGCCTAGAGTGTTTTTAGGGTTCTTTCGATTTCTTATGTGCCGTGCCTCGATTATGGCTCGTACACGTATCCCGATCACTCCATCTAGCCCCTCGTCGATGACCGTAGAACCTACCCATACGGTTCTCGTTCAACCTTCGAGAACCCCTCCGAAACGCCATGCTAAGACCACCCAACCCTCGTCGTCTTCGCCTCCTCTCAAGAAGAAGAGGACGACGACCGCCAAGCCTAGAGCCCAACCCAAGCCAAAGCCCAAGCCCAAGTAACTTGCATCTCCCTCCTCTTTTCATACTCCTACCGATTCCGATTCCGAGTATAGAGCCGAGCCTGAGACTCATAGGGAACCCACTCCTCCTACCCATCCTGAGTCTAGCTCCCGCCCTCGTACATCTACCCGTAAGCCTAAGGGAAAGGCTCCGATGCTGGTAGGCGGTGTCGATATCTCGTTGTGTCGCGACGACCCTATGTGTCTCGCGGCTTACAACCGTATCGAACATTGCCCACTGCTTCTGGAGTATTTCGTCCAGTTTAGTGACTTCATAGGGCTAGCTGATCTTCTTTCGTCCTCGGGTCTTCTCGATTACCTTCGATATGACCCGAAGGCGAATCCTCACCCCTACCCTCGATTAGTAAAACTATTCTATGCCAATATGATCCGGGGTCAGTACGATGCGACCCACTCTGTTGAGACGACTGTTTTGGGGACTCCTATAGTCCTCACAGCAAAAATCGTAGGAGAGATTTTGGCTATCTCCTCGTCTGGCCTCCTCCCCTCAGACATTTCTGTTGATGATATTTCTTCCCTTGATCAGACCATCCTCTCTGAGATTTTCCATCAGATTCCTCCCGCCATGATTGGCGTGCCCTCCAAATCCTTCAAGCCAAATGCATGGGTCCTGAATTTGATTCTGAAGTCGTGCTTGCTTCCCAAGTACGGCTCCTCATCTCTACCGTCCCAGCCTTTTCTGAAGCTGATTTATGCTATTTTCATGGGGAGCTCGATTAACTGGGCTCGCATTATACTCGATAAGATTGACTCTTTCGAGTGTATTCGCAAGACCACGAAATCGGCTCACATCCCCTTCCCGTGCTTGTTGACCCTTGTTTTTCGCCACTTCCGTGTCACACTTCCTCGTGACGATGAGCGTCCCCTTGGTCCTCCCCTGAACACGACGGCCGTCAAGAAATCTCTTGAGGTGCTCCGTCACGTTCAGAGGACGACACCTTCAGCGTCTGCCTCTGCCTCTGCCTCAGCTGCTCACTCTACCACTCTTGATGATGTCGTTCGGTTACTTCGTCGTCACGAGTCTTGTTTGGCTCGTACCGAGGAGGTAGTTTGCCGTATGGCTAGTCTGATGGGTATTCAGCTTCCTCCTCCTGTTTCTGAGGATGAGGAGATGGATGATGAGGATATCGATGAGCTTGTCACCTCTTTAGCTCGTGACGCTGAGACCACCGCTACTGCTGCTACCACATCTGCTGCTGGTGCTACCTCTTCTGGTGCTGCTGTTGCTGCTTCGTCTGCTGGTGCCCCCGAGAGAAGACCTGTTGCCACCGCTCCTGCGGTGGATACTCCGACTGGTGCTCCAGAGGCCACTACTGTTGCTGCTCCAGAGATTGCCACTTCTGCCGTCGCTCCCGTTGACCTTCCAGACGTTCCTGCTAATCCAGTTTCCACCACTTCTCCTGCAGAGCCTGCTGCTGCTGCAGATCCTGCCGGTTCCTCTTGAGCTTCTTTGAGGACTCTCCGATGCTCCTTGGATGATACATCTAGTGTGAGAGAGTTTGGTTAGGATAGAGTGGGGTTTTGGATCTTTTTGATGATGTATTTTGATGTATTTTGATACTTTCGATTATGTATCTTCATGTATTTTGATGATGTTGTATGTTTTTTATTTTTTTTTCGACACTGCGATATCTGTGATATGATGATGTATTTTGTGCCCCGATCGGTGGATCGATATTTTGTATGTCAGTGATGTTTATTTTTGATGTACTCTGGTTCATATCTTTGAATATATATGCATCGACGTTGACATTTCATTCTATTGTGCACAATTTATAATTTCTTTTATGTCTCTGATGTTTGATTTCGTCGCGCGATGATATTAACTTGGTTTAATAGAAATTTCTTCTATGGAAACATAGAATTGTTTTCCATGCACTAAATTAACCAAGAATGTTGACATTGGAGAGTATATTCCATAACTCAATCCGTAAAAATGATTTGAGTTTTGATGATTTTGGTTTACGATTTTCGACTATGGTCTCATTGACACGCCTTGATTTTATTCGTATTTTTCTTTGGTGTCACTTGAACCGTCGTCGTATTCTACGAATCCCGTGCTTTTATTTGAAGCCATTGTTGTTGTCGTTGATCTCCTCCCGCTCTTTTTGCTAATGCCAAAGGGGGAGAGATATAATAATAACGATGTGCTAAATGATAATTTAAAGTATTATTCCAAGAATCTAACTTGATATGTTAGATTCAGGGGGAGTTAAGATATATAAAAGGATTTTCAAATCCGATATTTCAATAACTTACATTTGGTATTCGATATTTCAATAATCAATTTTCATTTTATATACTTCACTCGTCTGCTTGATGCGTATTATTATTGTTTAAATTGGAATTAACATGTCATCAATGCAGGGGGAGTAAGTAAATTTCATTTGAATTATTATTTTTTGATTATTATTTATGTTGGTTTGTCATCTCCAAAAAGGGGGAGAATGTTGGATATTGGACTCCCCGGATTTGGTTTTGGATGATGAACAAACATAAATATAACGTGAACTAACACTTTGTGAGCGCAGTTATGGAGATCGTCGCCAAATTCATATGAATATCAATTATGACGTCTCAAGACTTCTCAAAGCACGTGATCGTATGCCTAAAGCTTCGTTGAAGCTTATGGACCTTTTTAGAAGTCATGAAGATTCGATTGAAGCTATTGAAGACGGTATCGTCAAGTTTTATTTATAGTCTTTAAGCTTCTTTCGTAGAATGTTAAGCCTTGAGTAGGTCTTACGGTTTAAATCTTCATAACGCTCATATCTTAGCTCTAGGATCTTAGTAGAAGTCCATACAATCCTTCTGTCACGACCCGCTTCCCTAAAATGGAGGCAACACGTCAGAAGGTTCGCTCAAGCGTGGAGCTGCGAAGCTGCACGCCTGATAAGCGTAAATTTAGTATAAGCAGGTCCCTGTAATTGCAAACGAAACAACAACAATAATAATAATAGAATGAGACGGATATGAAATACCAATCCCACAGTTTGTCCACAAAATATTCAACATCACAGAAAAAGCCACCAGGCTAAAAGAAAGAGTCTAAAGGCCCAGAACAAGGCCAAACAAAACACAAACATAACAGAGTATCAAACTAGGTGCCACGCACCGACAACCTAAGCAATCTAACAAAACTAGACGTAGACACTAAGGCTGATCTCCAGTGTCTACGAAGTCCTCGTCCAACACGGGCGCAAGCTCGGCGTCCGCAAACACCTCACCCTCAGCAAGTAACTCTGGCTCGGGGT
The DNA here is from genome assembly GCA_030789695.1 of Scilla litardierei. NCBI lineage: Eukaryota > Viridiplantae > Streptophyta > Magnoliopsida > Asparagales > Asparagaceae > Scilla > Scilla litardierei. The sequence goes on along the minus strand of CM061140.1, from coordinate 26,383,548 downwards.
CTAACATGTGTCACCCAAAAGAGAAAAGGGGCACATGTCAGCAAGTCTAAAGACTTGAGCAAGGAAACCGAAAGTAACTAACAACTTAGCACTAATAATATTGAACAATGACATGACAGTTTAGTTTGATGTAGCGGTTTAAAAGAAAGACAAGCACGCACGATGTAGCGAAAGCTACCAATTCACTAATCACTTATCACTTATCACTGTTTATCACTTAGTGCATAGAGAGTCCACCTGCTGGCCAGCTCGTGGCTCAGGCCGCTTATCTCTTATCACTATTAATCACTTGTGCACTAGAGATTTCGCCTGCTGGCCGGAGTGGCGGATCAGGCCAACTCGGGGCTCAGGTGGCCGCATATCTCTTACCCCACCCATATGTGTCGAGCGTTGGGGTTTCCAACTAACTGCGCTCGCTTCTGGAACACGAGCCAG